>CM066730.1:73352522-73917522 GCA_033961575.1 Aselliscus stoliczkanus
GGAAACAGAAACTGAGCCTCAGCTGGCAGCCTTGGTGCAGGCCTGGGGCCCACTAGGTTGAGAGTCCTGAATTATTAAGCCCGGGGAGAGAGGCTGGCTGGCACTAGTGCCAAGGAGAAACTAATCGCCCGTCTCGTGCTCTCTTCACAGTCACCCAAGAGGTGAAGAATCAGCTGCTTCCAGTTCTGACTGCCCCAGTGTGACCAGACTGTAAACAAGGCATCTGGCTGGCCTTGGAGGGACCCCGGGCTGAGGCGGTCCCTACCCCCGCCCCCCCCCCGCCCCCCATTTCTCTGGGCCTTTTGTTTACAGGCTCCTGCTCACCCCCTCTCCCGCCTCTTAGCTCCCCTGTCAGACACATTTTCTGCATTCCTCTTCCCGCAAAGCTGCTTTGCTTCTTCCCTTCCCCACAAAGGAAGACATGGCAGCTGCCCAAGGGCCAAGGTTTCAAGATCCTCAGGTTTTAGGTTTCGTGGGTTGTGCCACGGGGGTCTGCCTGTCCTCAAATATCAGCCTGGGGCTGGCTGGCCAGACCTCCCCTCCCATGCAGCTGGAGGTGTCCCAGGGAGGCCAAACCCACCGCAGATCTCTGGGCTTATTCTGGGGTTTCCCTCTGTGCAGATTAGGGTTAATGAACCCCCTACCCGATGAGGGCCCCATTTCCAGTGCCTGGAAAAGAAAGGTGAAGTCGTGGAGGTCAGAACGGTGCCTGTGAATCTGGAAGGAGAGATGCCAGACCCCAAGCCTGTGCCATCCTGGGGTCTGCAATCCTGGGGCCGGAGTAAGCCTAGTGGGCCTGAGGAGGATTCCTGGTTTTCTTTCCTGAAGTCCTTTCTCTAAATGACTATATTTCTCTAAATGCCTGTATTTCAGAAAACTCCTGATATCCTACTCAGATGAGGACCAGCTGGCTTTCAGGATCCCTTGCTTCTGTGACAGCACCTCTCACTGTGTCCTCTCTGGCACAGTGCTGGGTCTCACATCCTCCTACTTCCCTTCATCTGGACAGTTAGAAAAAGTTGTCCAAGACTTGGAAATGGGAAGAGGGATTGCTGCAAGCCCTTGAGTCATGCTGGGCTGGGGCATTGTCCAGCTGGCCTGCCTGGAGTAAATTACCTGATTTGTCTAACTTGTGGTTTGCTATTGATTAGGGTATTTTACAACTTTATAAGGAATGTGTAGAAAACTGATAACACAGGATTGATGTATGGTGATGCAAATGAAAATATTCTAAACAAACAGCTAAGTTTTTATTTTATATGACATAATCTAACAATCACTTCAATATTATTTCTTTTGGTATTATAAATACTTAAGTATCTCCAATACTTTTTTTCTTTTAGCAGAGCCATCCTGCCACCTGTTGGCAGCTCAGCGGCAGCTCAGCTCAGGCTGGGAATTGAACTGGTGACCCTGTTGTTCAGAGCTCACACTCTTGAGCGAGCTCTTAACCAACTGAGTCACTTGGCTGGCCCTTTCCTTTACTTTTCTGAAATAACATCATCGCCCTCCTGGTTCTCTAATTAATGAATTAAATAGATTTTTGATATATGTGCAGTGTACATTTACATGAAAGCCATGTTTTTAAAATTTTAATTAAAAAATTAACATATAGCAAAATGGACTTTTTTTCATGTACAGTTCTATGAATTGTAACCCATAGAATATAGAGAGTTGTGCAACCACTGCCACAATTAGGATACATAACAGTTTCATCACCCCCAAATACTTCCTTATGTCATACCTGAAGAACCATGTTTTTGACTTGTGTGTGTGTGTGTGTGTGTGTGTGTGTGTGTGTGTGTGTATTAAAAAAAAAACAAACACATTTGGGCCAGCTGAGAGGTGCAGTGGTTAGGAGCTGGCCCGGGAAGCCAGCGGCCCTGGTTCGGGTCCCACATATGAGGGCCAGTGACACTGCCCTCAAAAAAAAAAACAAAAAAAAACACATTATAAAATTACCATCTTAGCCATTTTTAAGTGTACAGCTCAGTAGTATTAAAAATATTTACATTGTTGTAAAACAGACCTCCAGAACTTTTTCATCTTGCAGAACTTAAACTCTATACCTGTTAAACAACAGCTCCCCTTTGCCCCTTCCCCAGTACTGCTAACCACCATTCTACTTTCTGTCTCTATGGATTTGACTACTTTAGATACATCACATAAGTGGAATCATACGGCATTTGTCTTTTTGTGACTGGCTTATTTCACTTAGCATAATGTCCTTAAGGTTCATCCATGTTGTACTATGCTTTTGACTTTTTGAAAATTGTTCTTTGCAGGATGTAGAAGGATGTCAATGACTAGGAGTGTTGCTGGCATGAAGTTCCCCGGCTTGGGGGGGTTCCTTATCTGTCCCCTTCTGTCAGGCCCACAGAGAGGCTTGGGGTATCAGAATTAATCAGCAGGGTGCTTTGGGGACATCTCAGAATGTGGATAGTGAGGTTAACCCCATGAAGGGTAAATAATTGAGCTGAACAGGGGCATCCAAGCCAGATGTCCCATTAGCTCCTTACTTCAGACAAAGGCAGGGATAAAAGAGCCTTTACCTTTTGCCTTTGGACAAGGATGTCCTCAACAATGAGCACCGAGAACGTGGCATGTGGGAGGAGCTCAGCAAGCCTGGGGAGTGAGCCAGTGCTAGAAACAGCAGAGCCAGCGCAGCGGGGTGGGACTTCCCAGACAAAACCCCTAAATAATTTACTTGGGCCTCTAAAATGCAGATAGACTCTCACACACACTTACCCTAAGCTATTTATCACTCTGCATTGAGAGCCTGGGTATGTGTAAATGCCAAGTACTCTTCATTGCTTTAAAATCCATAACTGTGTGCTGTCTCCTCATCCCTGGAAGCCTCATTTTCTCTGCTGGGATTGGTGTGTAAATGGGGCTGGTAAGGAAAGGAGCCTTAGATTCTGGTTGCAGCCATCCTCAACAGGCCTCATGGTCCTGGAAACCACTTATACATTTGGATGCTCACTTTCTCCTCTAAGAAACTTGGTGACAGTTCTTTACCCAACACTTGACAGTGTGTTCCACCCTGGATTTCTAAGTTCCCTTTTCATATGCCTTATCTCTAGGGTGACTGTATAACTTTTAGCCACCAAACCACAACATTTTTAAGATGAAAGGGGTGCAAATACTAATTACACTGGGACGATATGTGTAAAATGGGACAGTGGCAAGCACACAATATATATTGTGATTTTCTTATCTTCCAAACTAAACTGGAAGTTTCTCCCATGAAGAAGCTTCATCTATCCATCCTAGAATCCCCCTCTGCACCTATCCTAGAGCTTTGTTCATGGAGATGCTCAATGAAAACTGACTGATGTTTGCTTCTTTAAGATGCTCTTTCCCCAAGAAATCTGATTCAGTGCATATTTAGAGGGATAGGTGTCATGCCGATGGCATCCAGGCAGATGAATGCAGGATTCGGTGAGGCCGAAAAGGAACAACAATGGAGCCACAGAGAGGGGATTCATACCACTATATTATAATATATTCTCAATGACCGCTGGTTGAGACACAAGAAGCAAACATCTGTCAATACCCCAACAAGGGTATTGCACCACAGTCTCGCTGGTGGCCAGGCGAGACACAGGAAGTAGGATCCGCAGGATCTGCACCATGCACAACACCTGCACTTGCTAATGCAGCCATGGCAGTTATATGCAAAGCAATAGTAGCTAGTGGCCAACTGGTTACCAAGCCAGCACCTTTCCACATGAGGCCGAGAACCTGGAAACTGCTCTCCTGGCCCTTTCCCAACAATAGGCTTCTTGGTTTAGTTCACACACTTTATTTTGTTTGGGTTGACTTTGATTGTTAAATAACACCCATTGTGAATAAACACAAAGAGACCACAGGTGACCCATGTTGGGAAGTGGACCCTTTCAGAGCAGGCCAGGATAGGGCTGCCAAAGGTAGGGTATGTCTGACAAGTTCACAATCATGGTGGAGGCTCCTGGGACGGCAATTATATGCAAAGGAATGGACATGTGTTGGCACACCCTAGTGGGATTTCAGGAGTCTGCTTTGTATGAGAACCTGCTGGGACAGCTGGAAGAAATGAAAAATTTAAGGATTAACTGCTAGACCAGAGGAGAGCAGGCTTACAGCTCTGGGGGTGGGTGGGGGTGGGGAATAAAGACAAAAGTGACCTTGACCCCTGAAGAGTATGTATGGGTGGGCAAAAAGCTCACTTCAGTGTAGAGGTTGTGGTTTCAAATGATGGGGGAGTCGCTTCAGTGTTCCCCTGGGTGGTTGATGGTTGCTGATTCTGACCCAGCCCTAGGTGGAGGGGCCGAAGGCCATAACAAAATGGAAAGAGGTGGGGTGTTCCTTGTGGAACCTTATGAACAAACTGTGGACACTAGTTAAGAGAGACATCTTTCCCAAGGGCGGTCAGAAGGCTGTGCAGGCCGTGCTCTGCCACATCCAAGGAAGCATGTTAACAGACACGAGAGACAAATCTTTCCAGCAAATGGCAGCCAAATGTTGCATCCTAGTAAAGTCAGAATATCATGACATTCTCTAATAGAAGAAATTCAGTGTCTTGGGAAAGGGCACTCTTTGGTCTAATTGGCACAAGGGCATGATATGGGCTAATGGCAGCCATGGTCAGGATACACAGGGGTGTCTTCACTTAGCAGTGATGGTGACTGTAAAAACCTGGGAGCCAACACCAGCAGTGAAGTATGGCGTCAACAATATTGGTCTTGGTGACAGCCAGGTTGGCACTCATGGCAAAAACTACTGCTGGTCCCATTGAAGCAAAGAGGAGAACGACACCAAAGAAAAGTGCAGAAAGGCTGAGGTGGTATTGATGAGATTCCGGAGTCCTGCCAGGGGAAGGAGGGAACCGGAGGGGACCATGGGGGGGCCAGGTATTGAAGATTTTTTCTGTCACTGCAGTTGTGACCCATTCCTTAAGGGTGCAGTGTCTGGGGAGAACATATTACGTGGGGATTGGAAAAAATTTGTTTTGGCCATGTTCTTGAAATCATTTTAGTTTAATTTCCGTTTTTTTTGTTTAAGGACCGTGTCACTGGCCCTCATATGTGGGACCCGAACCGGGGCCGCTAGGCTTCCCAAGCCAGCGCTTAACCACTGGGCCACTTGGCCGGCCCATTTAATTTAATTTCCTTTTAAGTGGCCTTACCTCGTGTGTTGCTCAGGAGAATCATTAGCCATCATTAAATAAATAACCTCTGTTTTTCCTCACCCACAAGAAACCTCATGGTTTCCCATGTGAGAAGCAGGCTTCAGCCCCAGTCAGTGCCTGGGATTTCGAGCACCTGCCCTTGTGACTTTTTTTTTTTTTAAAGATTTTATTGGTGAACTGGGGGAGGGGAACAGACAAGTTGCTGTCTTTCTGTTCTTCAGTCTAGTTGCAGAGGAGGTTGCTTCACTGGCCCATGTTGGTATCATCATTGCGCTCTTCTGGGATGAGGCAGATTGGTCACCGGCCTCTGGATGGTCGCTCACCGCGGCTATTGGCAGCTCACGCTGGCTGCCGGCCACTCACTGTAGCCTATGGCAGCCCACTGCAGCAGGGGCTGCAGCCTACATGTCGCTGGGGCTCGCAGCCCAGCTCCAGGTGGAGCTGTTGTTAGCTGTAGAGGGCAGTGTCACTGGCCCTCATATGTGGGATCCGAACCGGGGCCGCTGGCGTCCTAAGCCAGCTCTTAACCAATGCGCCACTCGGCCGGCCCTGCCCTTGTGACTTTTGATAATGTGGCTCATATTCAGAACTACTGCTTGTTTTCTCTGTTCACAGGGCCTGATTATATAGGGCACATCTCCCTTCTCTGCAATTACTCTGGCCTTTCACTTGCCCTCACTTGCAGTCACTCTGGAAGATGCCTGCCCCTCTCTCTTTGAAGCAAATTATTTTGGGCATGACATTTAATCTCTATAAACTCAGACAATGCTGAACATACTCTAAATATCTGCTCAACATTTATTCAACTATTTTCATGTGATAATAAAATTTTATTACTTTCTTACAGTTTAATTCATGATTATTTTACACATAGCAACACGGGCCGAGCCACAAGCCCTGCCAACTCCCTATCCTTTTAAAATTAAAATATATCGCTTATTGATTTTTCTTTTGATGAAAACATTACATATTTACCTTTTTAAAAAGTTAGAAGAGGGCCGGCCGAGTGGCGTGGTGGTTAAGCACTGGCTTGGGAGGCCAGCGGCCCCGGTTCAGATCCCACATATGAGGGCCAGGGACACTGCCCTCAAAAAAAAAAAAAAAAAAAAAAAGGTACAAAATGTTAGAAGATACATATAGGTAAAAAGAAGAAAATTAAAATTAAAGACCCCAGCCCCATTCTCACACTTAACCACTATTCACAACTTGATGTATATTCTTCCAAATCTTTAATGTTTGTGTATAAAAAAAAAATGTGTATACAAAAAACTCACATTCCTATAAAACCAAGTAAGTCTATGTCCAGTTATCTCAATACCTACATTATTCATTTCTAATATTTCTACTTTCAAAAACATTTGCCAGTTTTTATTTCATAACCCCCTGTTCTTATTTATGGTATCTATTGATGCATTTAGTTATCTGAAGTTTTATAACATTTTTATTTAAAATCTCTTTAAGATTGTCTATTCTTTCTAATTCCTTACATGTAAATTTTCTGGTTTGGGGGACATCTAAATGCTGCCTTTAGTGTTGTGGGTCTTCCTTACAGAGTTTGTAATTCTTATCTATGAACTCATCTTCCATGGAGTCATCTTTCTTGGGACTCCTTCTCCATGTGCTCTGGGTTATGGAGGGAGGATTTCCTCAAGGGAGATTTCAGTATCCTATGGGATACAACACTGCCTCCAGACCAAGTCTGAGACTAATGGACCAAGGATGTTGACTTTGTTTCCACTCATAGCTGGGCAGATGGCTTGTGTTCAGTCACAACCTTTGGCTGGTCCTCTCTTGGAAGGGCAGCATGGTTCTGCCTCCTGGCCTCGTGGCTACCTGCTGCATATGAGGCTCATGACTTAATTGAAACCCCAACCGGAAGTCATACAGTTTGAGTCCCTGTGGGTCTCGAAGCTTCAGTTCCCATTTACATCTTTGTTCTGACTCTTTCCCTAGAGATTTCCCTTTCTTGCTTGGAGCCTGGAGATGTCATTGTAAAGTATGTTTTTATATTTTATCAAGCAAGTATGTTTTTATATTTCATCAAACTAGTTATCCTTATGTTGGATGATTTGTGTTTGCCCCCCATATAGCAATATCTTCTTTTTTAAAAAAAAAGATTTTATTGGGGAATTTGGGGAAGGGAACAGCATTGGGAAATCAGGGAAGGGGAAGTTGCTGTCCTGTTTGTTCTTCAGTCTAGTTGTGGAGGACGTCGCTTCACTGGTCCATGTTGGTATTGTGATCATTGTGCTCCTCCTGGCTGAGGCAGTCGGTCACTGGTCATTGGATGGCCGCTCATGGTGGCTCACAGCAGCTCTCTCTGGCTGCTGGCCGCTGGCCGCTCACACTGGCTGCCGGCCAGTCATGGTAGCTCATGGCAGCCCACTGCAGCAGGGCTGCAGTCTATGCCATCACTGGTATTCACAGGAGCCCAGCTTAGCTGTAGAGGGCGCAGCATCACTGGCCCTCATGTGGGATCTGAACTGGGGCCTTGTTGCTCAGAGCAGGTGTCCCAAGCCAACTCCTCACCAATATGACACTTGACCAGTTCAGCAATATCTTTTTAGTTGCTTTGTCATTTGCCCTCATGTTCACTGTAATTATCTGAACTTTTGCCTCTGAGCCAGAAAATTTGTTATCTTATTTGATGTTTCTAACTTATCTGATAATTTTATAAATCTCTTGTTTTTGTCCTTCATTTTTTCCCTTCATCCTGAATTTCCTTTTTGTTTCATTTAGTTGATTTCTCAATACATCCTTGAGTTCTTTTATTAAATTTCATAAAAACATTAAATATTTTTAAATTATTATATACTGAATGGATACAATATATTATATTTTAAATTAATATAATTAACTATTAAATTAACAATTAAATATGAAGTATTCTTACTGTTTTTTCTTTTTTTTCTTTTTTATTATAAAAATAGATAATATGTAATTATATATCACATATGTAACTCATTACATTAAAAATGTTATCGTTTGAAAATGTAATCAATATAAAAGTGTTAACATTTGCGTTTTTTATAGCTTTTTATTTATTTATTTATTTTATTTATATATACTTTTAATTAGCTTCAGGTGTACAACAAAGTGCACTAGTTATACTTTTTACCCCTCAAAGTGACAACCCCCCTCCCCCAATTCTCCCCTCCCACTCCTCCCCCCCCATATCATACTGTCTATTACAATTCCTTTGACTCCCTTCCACCATATAATCCACATCCCGTGACTGTCTATATATTCAATTACAGTTGGCTGTTTTTGTTTTCTTATTGGTTCTATATTGTGAAGGATTCAGGAGTTTTCTTCTGTACTTGGGGCACTGATTTCTTCCAGAATGGTTTTCTCTTTTTCATGTGTTTCTTGCTTGTTTTCCTTCTTTTCTTTCCCCTCCTTCTGCCTTCTTCTTCTTGATTTTCTTTTGAAAAAGCAATGGGTGATCAAGGCCAATTAAAGTTTCATCCCAGCTCCCTACCATCTTACCTGTTACCATCTTACAATTATCACCTGCTAGGTAAGAGGTGGGCAGAAGGGGGAGGGTTTCCTGTTACTGCCTCAGAGAGGCTACTATGGCTGTTGCTGACCGTTTGCTTTTGGCAGAAAGAGAGCCAAATATGTGAACCATGCAATGACCAGGTAAGGGTCTTCAGGCCACCTCGGGGCCCTGAATTTGGAATCAAGAGTTTGTGGGGTTGAGATTGGAAACTTTTCTTCATAGCCAGAAAAATTGTCACTCTAGAGGAAGACTGGAAATCACCTTTGGGCCTAAACCTCCCTTTGTTCCTGCCTTTCTTGAGTGGTTGGAATGTTCGGCAGCACAGACCTCAGGTAGGTGAGAAAAGTGGCTGTCCAGTCAGGCATAGAGCTTGTAAAGGCCAGACAGGAAGGAGCGAACTGAAGCTCCTGAGTCTTGTTATCAACCGAGGTGGGGTGAGGGTGGGATGCCTACCGGCAGATTGTCCCTCCATAAGTTAGCCTTATCTTGAGCATACTCTCTGAAAACCTTTCCTGTGAGTCAGGCACCAGTGCACTCAACTTTCAACAAACATCATGACCTTTACTTAATAAAGGCCCAGAGGAAAGCCAGGGCAAGTGTTCCCACTTTGAAGTACTTCATAAACTACGTGGCATGTTCCATACATGAGGATGACATGAGTAGCCCACTGACACCTGAGTCATTTTTTCCAGGTGTGGTAAGGGGAAGGCAGCCAGCTGGTGTCATGGAAAAAGCCCTGGACTTGAGTCTCGGTCAGAGGCTGGCTAACCACACTGATTGCAGCTGCTGGCAGCCCCACCTCCATGCACCAAGGTTTCTCACCTGTGATGTGGGAGATAGAGAAGGGAGTGATCTATGCTTGGAATTTCTCACACAGAATGCATGCACTCATAGATGTGAGAGCACTTGAAAAAAATCACATGCCACTGATTCAACAGGAAGGCTGTATAGGAGGATATACACTGCACGTGCTGTTTAAAACTCAGGTTGGATCTGAGCTACTTCTTACTCATGTAAATTTAGGCAAGTTATTTAATGTCTTGAGGCCTCAGTTTCCTCACCTGTGAAATGGGTATGATCACTTGGACCTAACTACTTCAAGAGGTGGATTAGGGCTGGCTGAGTGGCCCGGTGGTTAAGCACTGGCTTGGGAAACCAGCGGCCCCGGTTCGGGTCCCACATATGAGGACCAGTGACACTGCCCTCAAAGAAAAGGAAAAAAAAGGTGGATTAAATGAGATGGGAATGCACAGGAAGTGCTGTTACTTGATAGTGTCCAGAGTAAGGGCCTCTTATTTGGGATGATGGGTCAGGACATATCTTGGCCTCCACAAGCCCATCCTCTCCCAAGGGAAGAGAGCATCTGCTGGTTGCTCTGATAACCTGGACCAACAGCTCACTTCCTGTAGGGGCTTTTCTGCCTGTGAACAGTTTCAGTTTCCCCTCTCAACCTCACCCCAAGGCCGGAAGTGAAGTGTGGTGGGGGTGCACAGGTTTCTCAAGCAGGAGCCCCCTGGCACTGTTTGCCATAACCTCTTTCTGCGTTGTGAAATAGGAAAGAGAGCCTGGTTACACATCTCACTGATTTTTCTGCTTCCTTTTTATTACTCATTTCTGTGAGTATTTCAGTTGCCTGGGCTATCTCCAGCCAGGACCTGAGGAGGTCTACTGGGCGTCTCTATAACAGTGGAATTCATTCACTGGGCGTCCTTCATGAAGAGTGGAGGCCATCGCTCTCCCCTCTGCCTTTTCTTACAGGCAACTGGCACTGGCTGAAATTTCTCTACTGGTGATCTATGCCTCTGTGTCTGGGTCCCATTTTCAATGGTTGCCATTGACGTGGTTGCCACAGTCTTCAGGAGTAAAGTCAGAGACCAGCCTGGGAGGACTCTCTAACTTCCCCCAGGATTGCTATTTTTACCATCCCATGTTTTCTGTAATCATTAACTGTGAAACTCATAAAACAAAAATGGCCTGTGTACTTCTCAATGGAGCAGCCAAAAAAGAGAAGGCCTTCAACCCAATTCTTTTCATACATGCAGGTTTCCTTGAGAGGTGGTCAGGGCCAGCTGCCTGATGAGAAGGAGGAGGCAGGCCTAGTTGGGCTGCAAGAAGGCAAGAAGGCCTGGAGTCCTGAGAGGGGACCAGAAGGGCCTCTAAGACTGAGCAGTAGGGAAATCTGTGGGCGAGTCCCTCATCTCTGCCAGCCAGGGACTTACAAACAGTGGGGAGCAACTACTATGCTTATGTAACTCTTGTAGGATTGATCCCTGAGATTAGCTTGAGAGACTCTGTAGTGACCATAGAGCTATCAAAACTGCTGCCTCACATTAAGTCTGGGAGGTGGTGCTGTTATATCAACTTGGGAAGCCAGGGAGCAACAACTTGGAATCTCAGATTCAAGTGCCTTTTTTTCTTTAATTGAAGTGTAGTTGACATACAATAGTATATTGATTTCAGGTGTACAATATCATTGAATATTAGTGTATATTATGTAATGATCACCACAGTAAGTCTAGTTACCTTCTATCACCATACAAAGTTAATATTATTGACAATAGTTCAAGTAGCTTTTTATTTTTATTTTTATTAAAGTTTGCTGCATGCCAGGTGCCTTGCTAGGTGCTTTCCCAGGGACTGTCTCCTGTAATTCTCACAAGAACTCAGTGGGGTAGGCTCTAGTATCTCCATTTCACAGGTGAGGCCCATGAGGTCCTGTGATATTGTGATTTATAATAAGAAATATATATTTGATCTTAGTCTGGGTTTCTGACACAGGGCTCTGAAATCCCTTGCAATTTCCTGTGATGAGAATCTTGAAGGTGTCTCTTGTTATGTTAATGGTGATTTTTGGGCTGCCCTGAGGATGGGGGCTTGTTGCCAGGAGAACCAAACAGATGATTAGAGGGTTGGAAATTTCAGTCCTCCTCTTGCCCCCATATACTTCTAGAAAAAGAGGGGCTGGAGGTTGAATCAATTGCACAATTGTGCCTATGTAATGAAGCTTCCATTTAAAAAAAAAAAAAAAAGGATGAGGTACGGAGAGCTTCTGGGTTGGTGAACACGTGGAGATTTGGGGAGAGTGGTGTGTTTGGAGAAGGCTGTCTGTTTCCATACCTTGCCCTATGCATCTCTTCCATCTGGCTATGCCTGAGTTATATCCATATGTAATAAACCGATGATCTAGTAAGTGAAATGTTTTTTCAGAGTCCTGTGAACCACTCTATCAAATTGAACCCAATCTGGCGGAGGAGGGGAAGGGGAGTGTTGTTGGAACCTCTAATCTGTAGTCTGTTGGTCAGAAACACAGGTGACAACCTGGGTTTGCAACTGGCATCTGAAGTGGGGGAAGGGGCAGTCTTGTGGCACTGAGCCTGTGGGATCTGAAGCTATCTCCAAGTTGGTAGTATCAGAATTGAGTTGAATTGTAGGACATGGAGAATGAATGTTGATGTGGGGACATGCCCCCCCCCACACACACACACATTGCAATTGATGACCAGAATCGTTTAGGTCCCTAGGTGCCAGCCAGGGGGTATGTGGGTATTCTCTGCTATAATGGCATGCTTTCCTACAATAGCACTCCCTCTGGGAACTGCCAAGATCTTAGTGAAAAATAAACAGTATGGTGTAAGAACACTGGATAGGGAGTCAGAAGTCTTACTGCCCCCACCCTCCACCCACAAAAAAAAGAAAAAAGAAAAGAAAGAAGTCTTACTTTTAGTTCTGCTACTAAGCCTGTCACTTGAGATGAATCACTGAGCCACTCCAAGCCTCAGTTTTCTCATCTGTAAAATAAAGGTAACAATCACGACCAGCTCACATGGCTTTTTTCAAGAGACCCAATGTGATAATGTAATACAGAGCATTTTGTAAACTGTAAAGAACCATCATCATTCATTAAGCAAATTAGGCCTGGGAGTGGAATGAGGTGATGGAAAATAGGACCCTTTAGTTGCTTGTAAATCTAATATTTGGAGACAAAATTTGGAGATAACAGTCTCTCTGTTCTCTTGTCTGTTAACGTCACTGCTCCCCTCACCCCCAACCATGGAATCTCAGTGTGTAGGGTGGTTGCAGGAGAAAGCTGCCCCTGTAATCACAATACTCAGGGGACTCCTTCCTGTCACCTTCTTCCCTGGCTCAGTGGGCCTGTGTGCTTCAGAAAGGCCTTACTTATGTAACATCAAATAGAAATGGTTAAATACCTGGCAATTGTTTCTCTGCTGGCCCATCACTAGTCCTTTAATTGAAAAGAAGAGGCCCCTTAAAGACAACGGCTATAACATCTTCTCAGTCTCTGCCATTGTGCTCAATGTAGATACTTCCTAGCTGATCTCTGTGGAAGGGGGGGCTCCTCCCTCAAACAGGAGATGTGCTCCAGTCCTCAGGCCGAAGAAACACACCCTCCCTCTGCAGCTCCTCAACCAAAGGGGACTCCTAGATGGCAGGGCCCAAGGACTGAGGGACTGAGAGCCAGGTTATCCCATGGGAGCTGTCTAGGGAAGGACTGGATCATGAATAGAGTTGGCACCACTGGCTGGTGGGCGATAGACCTTGTTTAAAGTGGTGCTTCCCTTTGATTAACTTCTGTTTGTGTCACTTGACCATTGATAGTTTCATTTTTTTTTAACATGGCTTCATCTTATCATAATTTATTAATTCATTGCAAAATTATATATAAATGAACATCTGTGAAAATATCTCTTAACCCGAAATATAAAATGTTAATAACTTACGTTTACCTACGTTTTTCCCCACCCCTTTACTTTCATTTTGTACTTATAATTTTCTTTCTTTTTAAAAGTAGTTTAATGTTATGCAGAATTGCTGTTTAATTAATGTTACATGATACTTAATGAATGTAATGTTTAATGTTTTAGCTGTTCTTATTTTTTATTTATTTATTTTTTAAGCTGAGCCATCCAGCTACCTGTTGGCAGCTCAACGGCAACTCAGCTCGGGCTGGCATCGAACCGCCGTTGCTCAGAGCTCAGCTCACACTCTTGAGCGAGCTCTTAACCAACTGAGCCACTCAGCCAGCCCAATTGTTAGGGTTTTTGTTTGTTTGTTTGTTTGTTTGTTTTAGGGCAGTGTCACTGGCCCTCGTATGTGGGACCCGAACCGGGGCTGCTGGCTTCCCAAACCAGCGCTTAACCACCACGCCACTCGGCTGGCCCTAATGTTTTAGCTGTTTTTAAACTTTATAGAAAAGGTACTCGTTATCTACCTTTTATATCATTCAGCACATATAATAGAATTAAATTGTAGGAACTATGCTACATGCAGTTGTAGTTCCTAGTTTTCATTATTGTATAATATCCCACTGTGTGAATATACCAGTTTATTTATCCATTTACTTGTCAGTGGGTATTTTGGATATTTTTGATTTTTTTTTTTTTTTGGGCAGTGTCACTGGCCCTCATATGTGGGATCCGAACCGGGGCCACTGGTGTTCCAAGCCAGCCCCTAACCACCGCACCACTTGGCCGACCCTTGAGTTTGTCTTTTAAATTATTTTTGTTATTATGTATGGAGCTGCTAAGAATATTTTCATATGTGTATCCTGATGTACATGTCAGGTCATGGAGAATGTGAATATATAATTTTATAATATAGTTAATATGGTCAAATTTATCAATTGTTTATCTTTTTTGGTTGGTGCTTTTTTGTATTTTAATAAAAATAATTTTATTAAGGAAAAATACTTCTCGAGCGCAAGAAAGATAGTCACCTGTCTTTTCTATCAAGATAAATATAAGATGACATGTTTTGATACAGTCCTTAATCCACTTAGAGTTGATTCATATGTGTGGTGTTAGATGGGGATTCTATTTCATTTTTACCCATATGGGTGTTTTTCTAATTCAGTTATTGAATAGTTCCTCTTTTCCCCACTGACATAACATAGTTATTAATATTGTATTTCATATTGATTCTTCAAAGCAGAAAAAATTTTTCACTCATAGTCTTTTTATTTTTTTAAATTTTTTGAGGGCAGTGTCATTGGCCCTCATATGTGGGACCCTAACCAGGGCCGCTGGCTTCCGAAGCCAGCGTTTAACCACCGCGCCACTCGGCTGGCCCACTCATAGTCTTAATAAAACATTATGTTGACATATTACTGTTAAAACATTATGTCAAGGGCCGGCCGAGTGGCACATTGGTTAAGAGCTGGTTTTGGGATGCCAGCGACCCTGGTTTGGATCCCACATATGAGGGCCAGTGATACTGCCCTCTACAGCTAACAACAGCTCCACCTGGAGCTGGGCTGTGTGAGCTCCGGCAACGGTGTAGGCTGTAGCCCCTGCTGCAGTGGGCTGCCACAGGCTACAGTGAGTGGCCGGCAGCCAGCGTGGGCGGCCAGAGGCCGGCGACCGATCTGCCTCATCCGGGAAGGGCGCAATGATGATACCAACATGGGCCAGTGAAGCAACCGTCCTCCGCAACTAGACTGAAGAACAAAAGCACAGCAACTTGTCTGTTCTCCTTCCCACATTCCCCAATGCTGTTCCTCTCCCCCAATTCCCCAATAAAATCTTTTAAAAAACCCAAAAAACAAAAAACATTATGTCAACATATTACCTATAAAAAAAACTGTTGAAAAGTTATCACTTCTGGAAAATGTATTCCCTACTGGCTATGCTCTCAATTCTATTCCCTCTCTGCTTCCCTCACAGCATCAGGCAGGCACCTGACTGGTCCATCAGAGGCTGGAGCCAGAAGGAGGTTCTGCTGTTGGTCAGCAGGGAACTCACAGGTTTATCTAGACTAAAGTCAGAGCTAACTTCAAGGGCCCAAGGGAACCAGGTCTGAGGATGCTAGTCTGGGAATGGCCTACCTTAGAATCAATCTGAACAAAAGGACACTGTTATGGGTTGAGTGGAATTGTGTTCCCCCAAAAGATATGCCCTAGCCTCTGAATCTGCATATGACCTTATTTGGAAATAGGGTCTTTACAGATATAATCGAGTTAAGATGAGGTTAAGATTAGGGTGGGCCCTAATTCAATGTCTGGTGTCCTTATAAGAAGAGGAAAATTTGAACAGACACATAGGGGAGAAGGCCATGTGAAGATGAAGTTAGAAACTGGAATGATCCATCTATAAGTCAAGAATTGTCAAAGATTGTTAGCAACCATGCAAAGTTGGGAAGAGGTAAGAAAGGATCCTCTCCTAGAGCCTTCAGAATGGGCATGACTCTGCTTCCATCTTGATTTCTGACTTCTAGTCTCCAGGATTATGAGAGAATAAATTTCTGTTATCATCACGTAAAAGCTTTAAGCAACTAGAGAAGGACAGCAAACATTTTCAACCCCAGAGCCCCTCGGGGGGTGTACGAGCAGAATCTGGCTGCCTTTGGGGAACAAGAAGGAGACTTTTTTCCCACTCCTCGAAACAAGCAAAGATCCATTGGTTCTGGGGTAGGAGTCAAAGTAAAATCTGTCTTCTCCTAGTGGAAGCAGGGGTAAGAAAACCTCTTGGGCTGAGGATCCTGTGCCAATATATAGCAGAGGCCTGCTAAGTCTGGGGGATGGGCTCTTTTATATCTAAACCTGTGTGAGGGAGGAAGAAACATTACTCCTCAAGGTTCTCTCAGCAAGTCTAATAATTAAATCTACATGAGACAGATGAATAAGAGAAAATAACAAAATTTAAATATGTACATATGAGACCTCCACGTTCATGATCAAGTCAGAGACGCCATATACATGAGCAGTTCAGAGACAGAAAGTTAAAAGAGATATATGCTTTATTCTGAGTCAAGGATGAGGTAAGGCACCCTCAGGCTTCAGATGGAATGGAAAATCATTCACAGGACACTAAGACGTGTAGATGTTGAGTAGTTAAAAGTTTGGCCTGCCCTATAGATAGGTCATAGAAAGTTATTCCTGGTGATAACTCTTATTATAAGCAAGGACCCTAATTTAAATTCTTTAAGGGAGGGCCAGCCGAGTGGCGCATTGGTTGGGAGCTGGCTTGGGATGCCGGAGCCCTGGTTCAGATCCTGCATGTGGGGGCCAGTAATACTGCCCTCTACAGCTGAAATGGTGAACAGCAGTTCCACCTGGAGCTGGGCTGCTGTGAGTCCCTGGGACGGCATGGCTGCAGCCTCTGCTGCAGTGGGCTGCCATAAACTACAGTGAGTGGCCGGCAGCCAGTGTGAGCTGCCACGAGCCACTGTGGGTGGCTGTCTAGAGACCAGCGACCGATCTGCCTCACCTGAGAAGAGCGCAATGATGAAACCAACATGGGCCAGTGAAGCAATGTCCTCCAGAGCTAGACTGAAGAAAAAAAGGACAGCAACTTGTCTGTTCCCCTTACCTGATTCCCCAATGCTGTTCCCCTCCCCCAATTCCCCAATAAAATCTTTAAAAAAAAAAAATTCTTTAAGGGAGATGTGAAACTTTCTTGTGAGCTCACAGAGTCTCAATTGCCTTTAGCTCAGAATACTTCACATGCCAAAATGGCACATCTTTGGGAGGCCTTTTCTGAACCCCTTCACTTGCCACAGATAAAAGGCAGAGTTTGACTGCCATGGGGATGAGGAAAAGAAAAAAATTCTGAGAATGCCCCACTCCCAAGGCTCAGGCTATCAGGCTCTAAGACTGAGGCTGGACCAGAGGAACCAAGAATGCCCTCAGACTCCACCATGAGTCTAACATTGAGTAACAAGACAACAGCAGTTTACATCGGGACAAAAGGCAAGAGCATGGAGAGAGATACCTCCCCTGCCCGCCATCAAGCAGGTGTTCAAAGCTTAAGAATACTGAGAAAGCATTTTAACACCTCAGCTCCCACACTAAGTACAAAATAATAGCAGTGTACCACCGAAGGAATCGAAACCTGTGTTGCACTGAAGAAATAATACTGATAGCAAACTCTTTTCCACAGGAGGCCTACACGTCAGCACTGAGTCTGTTGCCATGTCTGTAGTGATCCCTGAGAAGTTCCAGCATATTTTGTGAGTACTCAACACCAATATAGATGAGCAGCAAAAAATAGCCTTTGTCATCACTGCAATTAAAAGTGTGAGGCAGGCCCAGCCGAGTGGTGCATTGGTTAAGAGATGGTTTTGTGATGCCAGCGGCCCCGGTTCGGATCCCACATATGAGGGCCAGTGACACTGCCCTCCACAGCCAACAACAGCTTCACCTGGAGCTGGGCTGTGCGATCCCCAGAGATGTTGTGGGCTGCAGCCCCTGCTGCAATGGGCTGCCATAGGCTACAGTGAGTGGCCGGCAGCCAGCGTAAGCGGCTGGCAGCCAGCATGAGCTGCCAATAGCCGTGGTGAGCGACATCCAGAGGCTGGTGACCGATCTGCCTCACCCGGGAAGAGTGCAATGACGATACCAACATGGGCCAGTGAAGCAACGTCCTCCGCAACTAGACTGAAGAACAAAAAGACGGCAACTTGTCTGTTCCCCTTCCCTGATTCCCCAATGCTGTTCCCCTCCCCCAATTCCCCAATAAAATCTTTTTTAAAAAAAGTGTGAGGCAAAAATAGGCTCATGTGGTGTAGAGGAAAGCAGACATTGACCTCACCAAGAAGGCAGGAGAGCTCAATAAGGATGAGATGGAACGTGTGATTACCATTATGCAAAATCTATTCCAGTACAAGATCCCAGACTGGTTCTTGGACAGAAGAAGGCCATGAACAGTGGAAAATATAGCCAAGTTCTGGTCAATGGTCTGGACAACAAACTCCATGTAGACCTGGAGCAACTGAAGAAAATTCAGGCCGATGGAGGGATGTGTCATTTCTGGGGACTTTGAGGCCAGCACACCAAGACCACCAGCCACTAAGGCCGCACTGTGTGTGTGTCCAAGGAGAAATATGTAGTCCTCTAAGGCTGGCTGAGTGGCTCAGTTAGTTAAGAGCTTGCTCAAGAATGCAAGCTGAGCTCTGAGCAACAGCAGTTCGATGCCCAGCCTTAGCTGAGCTGCTGCTGAGCTGTCAACAGGCAGGATGGCTCAGCTAAAAAAAATAAAAATAAAAAAAAAATAGAAATATGTAGGCCTCATCTGTTAATAAATAGTTTATATACCTTTAAAAAATAAAAAAAGAACCAATAGCAACAGCAAGACCTCAAATCAGAACACTTCTGACCAGATTGATTTTTACCTCCCTTTTGTCCTCTCCCCAATAATGGCTTGACAGAAGAAGAGATGTGCCTATTTCTGGGAGTAAGTTATACTTACTATTTTTCTACACATGATTTCCAGCATTCAATCAAAAATTAGGAGACATTAGAAAAAGAAGAAGAAAGAAAAGGACATCCATTGTCAAGAGACAAAGCAATCAACAGAACAAGATTCAGTTATGGCATAGATGTTGGGACTGTCAGACACTACCTACAGTAAAATAATTAAGATTTATATGTTCAAAGATCTAGTGGAGGGCCGGCCGAGTGGCGCGGTGGTTAAGCACTGGCTTAGAAAGCCAGCAGCCCCGGTTCGGGTCCCACATATGAGGGCCAGTGACACTGCCCTCAAAAAAGCAAAAAAAAAAAAAAGCAAAAAAGATCTAGTGGAAAGGTGGACAGCATATATAAACTTGAGGCTTTTAGCAATGGGATGAAAACTATCACAAAGACTTAAAAGCAAATGCTAGAAATAAAACAATATCACAGATAAAGAATTCCTTTGTCAGGTTTATCAGTAGACTGGACACAACTGAGGACAAAACAGTGAACTTGAAGATAGTTCAAACTATCAAAATGAAACACAAAGAGAATAAAGAATGAAAAAAAAAACAGTATTGAAGAGTTGCAAGACAATATCAAGCAGTTTAATATATACAAATAATTGGAATCAGAGGAAAACAAATCAGGGTACCAGACTTTGTGAATGGTTCTGGGAGACTTTCTACCCTCAGATCATCAGGAAGTTAAATGGGAGAGCTTATTTCTTCTTACCAGTGAGGCTGGGAGAGCATTAGCCTTTGCCTTTGAAAAGAACAGGGAGATAAAATCTATTTCTTAGTGCCTGAACCTGGTGCCTGACTAAGGAGTACAACTTGCTACTGGGTATATTACTAAGCCTATGGGGTAGAGACTGTGGGCCTGCCACCACCTAAAGAAACTTACCCAGTTGGTCTTAAGCCCTAAAGGTGACTAGGGCCATGTAAGCAAATGAAAATAAGACACACAGTGAAACTCAGCAACCTGGCAGAATGAAAACATGCTGAGTGAAGCATAACTGCTGGAGGGTACAGGCAACAATTTGAACAAAAAATATTAATATTAGCTATATTAGTAGGCTTTTGCTAGATGATGCTGTGGTAACAACCAACCCTAGAATTTCAACGGCTTATGAAAACAAAGGTTTACGTCTCAATCATATTACATCTCCTTCATGAGTTGGCTTTGGCTCTGCCCCATGCCTTTTCCATTTTGGACTCAAGCTAAAGGAACAGCCCTCTATCTGGAATGTTTCAGCTCATGGAAGAGGGAAAAAGAAATGACAGAACCATATGAAGACTCTTAAAACTTCTTTTCAGAAGTGGCCTATGTGGCTTCTACTCACATTTCACTGGCTAAAGCAAGTCACCTCCCAAGCATGATGTCAGTGGGGTAGAAATGTACAAGCACCTTGCAGAGAGAAGCAGTTAATAATAGGGAACAGTGATACAGTCTACCCCAAGAGCATTTAAGAAGACTTAATGGCATCATTAAAACTTTCTTTCTGGAACTAAACACATGATTTTCTAATTAAAACTTCAGTAGATTAATTCAAAGAGTGCATGGGCAAAATGGAAAAATGTATTAACAGCCTGAAAGATCAAGTTGAAGAAACTCTCAAACCATGGCATAGAACTACAAAGAGATGAGGGAAAACAATAACTGTGTTTCTATCAAAGCTTACATATATTAACATACTTAATTTTTAGTAAAAGCTGTAAGTTAGCTACTATTATTTTCTAACCCATATTGCAGCTGAAGAAACTGAGGCCCAAAAGGGTTAAGGAAATATTCCAAGGTGACACAACTATGGCGGAGCTGATATTCAGTCCCAGGTTGTCTGGCTTCTGTGACTGCTGTTCAGTACTGTTGTTACCATATTTTCTGCCTCTTAATGGACATGCTGTTCTGCTGTGATAAAAGATCCAGGACACCTAAGTTAAGAAATCGGAATTCAGGGCCGGCCAAGTGGCGCATTAGTTAAGAGCTGGTTTTGGGATGCCAGTGGCCTCGGTTCGGATCCCACGTATGAGGACCAGTGACACTGCCCTCTACAGCTAACAACAGCTTCACCTGGAGCTGGGCTGTGTGAGCCCCGGCAACAGTGTAGGCTGCAGCCCCTGCTGCAGTGGGCTGCCATAGGCTACAGTGAGTGGCTGGCAGCCAGCGTGAGCGGCTGGCAGCCAGCGTGAACTGCCAAGAGCCGCGGTGAGCGACATCCAGAGGCTGGCGACCGATCTGCCTCATCCAGGAAGAGGGCAATGACGATACCAACATGTGCCAGGTGAAGCAACATCCTCCGCAACTAGACGGAAGAACAAAAAAGACAACAACTTGTCTGTTCCCCTTCCCTGATTCCCCAAAGCTGTTCCCCTCCCCCAATTCCCCAATAAAATCCTAAAAAAAAAAAAAAGAGGAATTCTAAAAGGAGAAAAGAGGGCCGGCTGAGTGGCGCAGTGGTTAAGAGCTGGCTTGGGACGCTAGCGGCCCTGGTTCAGATCCCACATACGAAGGCCAGTGACACTGCCCTCAAAAAAAAAAAAAAAAAAGAAGAAGAAAAATTGTTGGAGGAGATGTAGAAATTAAATAAGTGATAAAAGAAAGTGCCTCTGAGTTTAAGAAAGACTTGCAATTTAAAAGGGCTCACTGAATTTCAGGTTGAAATTGAGAAAAAAGGCACACTAGATAGTAATATCCTGTAAAATCCCTTAACTCCCAGGATAAAGAGATATTTCTACAAGCTTCCAGACAAAAAGACCAAATAACTTATAAAGGCTGTCATCAGGCTTTTCATCTGGAACACTGGAAGCTAGAAGACTGTGAATAACACCTAATGACAAGTGAAAGAAAAGAAACTTGACCTAAGAATTCTATAGCCTTGCCTGACAAATCTTACCTATCACGCTGAATATGATACGGCGCAGAGAGTGTGTTACCCACGTAGTCTATTTGAGAAATTTATTCAGGAGAAGAGCCTCTTTCCAAACAACAAATGAATCAAAGCAAAAAAATAAAAAAATCAAAGCAAAAAAAAGATAGGGGAAGATGAAGAATGGAGGATAGAGTAATGATAAGAAATAAGCCTAGTATACATTTATTTACCTAAATCTAATTGAGTAATGATAGAACAACTAGCAATTTATCCTGTAAGTTTGGATTTACAATTATAGTGGAAGATTCAAAAACACTCTTTTATAATCAGACAGATCTAGCAGGCGAAAAATTAGTAAACTTCTAGAGGAATGGACTATTTCATTAACAAACTCAATTAAAGTAGTGTAACTGGGTACCCTATGAAGAGAGAAAGTGAATGAGAATAGGACCAGTTCTTTGTGGGTAGAATGGTGTCCCCACCATTTCAGGGACACCAATTGCCCCTCTCTGAAAACATTCTTCTCCTGTCTTCTCACTGACCTTTAAATCAAGATGAGAAACATCCTATGCAATATATCGAAATTGAATTATGGTACCAGATAAAATTATAAATGGGATGAAGCTTGTGAATCATCCATTATCGTGTATAATCAAAAAATTATTTAATATCCTCTTGCAAAAAAAAAAAAGAAAAAAAGAGAAATTAGTCCTTTGCTTTGAGGCCTTGTTCTCTGCTCAAAGATTTCCTACGTCTTAAAAACATCATTTTAAACTATGGCAGTCGTTTCTCTTCAGCAGAAGTTTGCTTATTAAATTCTATCATGAGAAGAGTTTTGATAAGGAATATACAAGGCAGAGCACGAATTCAAGGAAAGGGTGCAGGAGTGGGTAAGAGATGTGGGAAAGGACCCAGAAGATATACAGGGGGTTATTGCTGTTTCACCTCAATCCTGTCTGGTCTGCTCCACAGGGTGGGATCCAACTTCCAGCCTTGTCTCCCCCTCCTCTTTTCCTGTTCTTTCCTACCATCTCTCTACACCTACATTTAAATTGTAGTATCATGGATGATGGGACAAAGCATTCCTTTTTCTTTCAGCCTAATTCCTGAGACAAACAGCTACTACTCACAGAATTTCTCAAGGTCAGAGCATAATGAAGTGGTACTTTTAGTCCTGAAAAAAATATAAATATGAGTTTTAATTGAGGAGCTCTCCGGGCAAACAATCTCCTTCACTTTTTTTTTTTTTTTAAAGATTTTATTGGGGAATTGGGGGAGGGGAACAGACAAGTTGCTGTCCTTTTGTTCTTCAGTCTAGTTGTGGAGGACGTGGCTTCACTGGCCCATGTTGGTATTATCATTGTGCTCTTCTCAGGTGAGGCAGTCCCTCGCTGGCCATTAGATGGCCGGCAGCTCACAGCAGCTCATGCCCGCTGCTGGCCGCTCACACTCACTGGCCACAGTAGCTCATGGCAGCCCAGCTCCAGGTCGAGCTGTTGTTCACCATCTTAGCTGTAGAGGGAGCAGTGTCACTGGCCCTCATGTGGGATCCGAACAGGGTCCTGCTGCTCAGAGCTGGGCGTCCCAAGCCAACTCTTAACCATGGCGCCACTCTGCGGCCCCTCTCCCTGACTTTTGAAAACATGAACCTTATCTGGAGCAGCTCTTGGGAGTCCTTGTTGAACCTGAACCTTGAACCTTTTCAGAACACACTGTAGGGTTATTTCTCATTTCTGTTTTTCAATTACACAGAAGATTCATTTAGAATATAAGAGTTTTTTTTATCCATTAACCTAGAGAATTAACTTTAAGCTTAAGTGGCTATATTTTACAGAGACTATAGTAAATTAAATATGACATTGATTTTCTTATATTAGTTTCCTCTTGTTATTATTGATATGCAAGGAACCTAAGTCTGAGGCCTCAGAGTTTTCTCAGGTGTCTCAAGCCTCTGGCTCCAAATTTATCTTGTCCAATGGCTCCTCTTCTCTGCCATAACATTCAATAGCTTCAGTTTTCATGCAGCTGTACCTATTTTTAGCTTCCTCCCCTGCCACATTTGTATGTATTACAAGACTGACCTCACTGTGGGTGTCAGTATTTTTCCATTATAAAAATTGCTCAGGACTGGCCGAGTGACGTGGTGGTTAAGAGCTGGCTTGGGATGCCAGCGGTCCCGGTTCGGATCCCACATATGAGGGCCAGTGACACTCTGCCCTCTAAAAAAAAAAAAGAAAAAAAGAAAAAAAAATTGCTCAATTTGGGTATGTCTACATACATACCTTTTTTTTTTTTTTTTTTTTTTTTTACAGATAGCTACTATAAAGTATAAAACCATTGTGTTAGGCATTTTGTACACATGTTCTCTATTCTTACACAACCATGTATAAAAATGAACACAAAAAGAGTCTGGAGGCTTTGTCTAAAAATAAATGATAAAGATTTATTCAAGGATCTTAGGGTTTTCAGGCAATACCCAGAGTATTCTGAAGAAAAGAAGCTAAGAGTTCTTACAGTAAAAAGTACATCCTTGAGAAGAATCAGCACTGCATTCTTAATCCTAGGATTGGTCCAGGACAGTTTGATAACTGTCAGATGTCAGGTAGCCTGGAGGATGAGAGCCAGGAGGTATAGTCACATCTGGTGGTCTGGATAATGGATGTCAGGTGGATTTCAAGCAGTCTGGATATGTGAGCCCTTCAAGGGGTAATCAGAGGGTTATGTAGAGGTCTGGTATATGTCCATGTATTGATGCATAATGAACTGGGGTATATCCAGGCATTGACACAGGCCTGGAAAGTTTAAAAAAATTTAAGTTCCCAGGCTAGTTAGAACAAGAATAGAGTGATTTCCTCATGCCTCACACTTCAAAATGTTAATAATTTTGGTAGCTTGTTTAAGTGACTCCAGTTTATATTTTCCCTATTTTCACTCTTTTCTCACATGTAAGGTTGGTATTATTATTCCCGTTTCTCAGGTGACATTCTGGTTATCTATAAAAATCACCCCCCAAACTTTGGTGGATTAGAACAACTATTTATAATTATAGGCTTAGACTTTTGTTGGTTGGCTGGGTTGAGCCTGATGGTTCTCCCTTGGACTGTCACATGTGGTTGTAATCAGATGGCGACTGGGCCTGGAGTTGCCAAGACTGGACGTCTAAGGTGGCTTCTTTATTCACATATCTCATCAGATATCTCAGCTGAGATGATAGGAACAGCTGGAGGCTGGCTGAACATCTCTATCTCCACACAGTCTCTCCCTGTTGGGTTTCCTTCTGGCATCATAGTATCAGGGTTGTTGGAATAGTTGGACTTCTTACATGACTATTGGCTTCCCCAGAACTAGTGCTCCAAGAGCCAAAGCTCCTTATGACCCAGCATCAGTCCTGCCTCATCTTATTGGTCATTATATGTAGCCCAGTTCAACGTGGGAGGGAACTATGGAAAAATGTGAATCCTGTGAGATAAGGTTTATTGTGGGGTAAAGGGCATCTTTGTAGACGAGCTACTGTATGTGAAGAAATCGAGGCTCTGATGGGTTATGTCATGTGCTCAAGATTATATTGCCAGTTAGTGGCTAAATTTGAAACTAAATTAGATTTGAAACTAAGAGCTCTGTCTGACCCCAAAACCTTTCTTCTGTATCATTCTGTCTTGTGATTAGTTATTTTGGTTCTCTAGAATAGCAACTCACATAATGTCTCTAGGATGTCCTCTTTTAACTTTTACTAGACTGCTGACTGCATCAACAGTGTTTTAGCTGAGTTTACAGGGAAGAAATCTAGTAAAATGAATGGTACAACTACCCAAACTCCTTTTTGGGGCTATATTTGTAGGATGAAACCACCTATGTTCTTCAAAGCAAAGGATATTTCACTAATAGCTGGTCAGTGCTGGTTCCATCCCCAGAGGAGTCCAAAATGTCTTCCTTTTAGGAGCTGCACTCTGGGGACTGTGGCAAACAGCCCGTTGGCTATTCTTACACCAGATCATCAGAACGCTGATGGGCAATCATCTGTTTAGACAGAATGTACATTGTCCCAATGTGAAGACTTTAGCAATGTCAGGAAAAGCTGCAGAGGTGTAACTATGATCCCTTATATTTATAAGTGTCTTGTAGTTTTTAAAGCACATCCATGTATTTTGTCAGCCAGGATGCAAAAAAGGAAAAAGAAAAAAAAAATCCCAGTACCTAAAAACAACAAAGGTACATTTCTCACTCATAGTACATGTTCATTACAGATGCATTAAGTGTTTCCATGCCTTTGTCTGCTCACTGTTAAGACCCAGGACAGTAGACTGGCCACTACTCAGAACATTGCTAAAGACCATGGCAATGTCATGGTAGGTCCCACTCAGAAATTAAGCATTTGGCCCCCCAAATGACATGTATCACTTCTGAAAATTCATTAGCCAAAGAAAATCATTGGCTAGAACTGATCACATGGCTCTACCCAACCACAAGGACACCAAATGTAACCCCAACGTGTCTACAAGGGGATTAAACTGAAATGACCATATGGCAAAAGCAGTAATGATTACCATATATAAATGACTTTATAGGTCTTCTTAGCAATCCCATGATGCAAGGAGTTGTGGACTTATTTTCATTTTCCAGAAGTGTAGAAAAGGCAGCAATGGCAGAAGAGTTTGTTATATAGTATGTGGATTATGTCTCAACGTAGCTGTTATAAAAAATAAAGATGGGTAAAAGATGACGGGTATGACTATAGGGAAAACAAACCCTCTCTTTTACAAGGCTCATTAATATACAGGCACCCTAGGGTTCCCACCCCATTCATAGCCCTGCACTAGAGAGAGGCAGAGTATAATGCAGGAGCTCTTAATTTGGGCTCCATAGAGGGGGATGGTTCACAAACTCACAATTGTAAGCAAAATAATTGTGCGTGAATGTTCATTTTCAGAGAAGGAGGATCCATAGTTTGTATTAGCTTCCCAATTAAGTCTATGACCCCTAAAAGTTAATGGAAAGAATAATATATAGACCAGAAGTCAAGAAACTGAGTTCTAACTCAGCTCTAACTAGCTGAGTAAACTTGGACAAATCACTTTTCTTCATTTATCAAATGAGAGGCAGGACTCATTGATCTCTAGGCTCCCTTCCAGCTAGGTTTACAAGATGCAGGATACTTTATGGCCAGGCACATTTGAGTTTACATCCTGCCTCAACTTCTTACTAATGGTGTGCCCTTGTGTAGGTTCTAGAACCTGTGCACACCTCTGTGAAAGGTGAATATCAATGCAGTGTTTTTGGGAAGGTTAGTAACCATGAGTGGAAAACACCTGGAGGCTATTATTATCAAATGATGATTCCTGTGAGTCTGTATCTGACTGAAGTTCTGCTGAGCATTAAATACTTTCAGTGAATGGGCATGATCTGCTGGGAACTCAAGGGTGGTTGTGCCAAATCCAGTCAGCAAGGCCTTGCCCTTGAGCAGTTCCTACTCTAGAAAGGAAATCTGGGTGAGAGCCTTGCCAAAACTCATCCTGCTACACAACCATGCCTGACTCATACCCTGCCTGGGCTCCCCTGCAGAGCCAGCTCCTGCCCCTGCACGCTCCTCAGGTAGGCCTGGGGGCTTGCTGAGTCGTGATGGGCTGATGGCCTTAAGAGGTTGAACCCACTGAAAGCACCAATACTGACAGAGCCACAAAACCATTCCTTCAGCCTTTCCAGCTTTCTTCACTGGTAGTTTCCTCTGTTATGGTTACTATTTATTGTCTTGTCGGAAAAGTCATGATGCATTTTTGCAATGAAAAACATAGAAAAAATATGTCATTATGTTTCCGACAACCCAGTACATATTCCAAATTGGCTCACTGCTTCCTGCTATAGCTTAGGGCAGGAATGATTGCACCTAGTTGAGTCCCTAGGTTCTGAAGCCCAGAAGTGTCAGGTAACCTAAGGAGTAGACACAGTGAACTGGTGGCAACACCGAGTGGTGCCTCCTTTCCTGGTCCCTTGTCACCTCCTTGCACAATGTCATTGTATTAGTTTTCTATTGCTGTTATAGCAAATTACCATAAATTTAGTAGCTTAGAACAACACAAATTAATTAAAACAACAATGAGATAAACAATGAGATACCACTAGAAACCTATTAGAATGGCCAAAATCTGGAACACTGACAACACCAAATTCTGGCAAGGATGTGTGGAGCAATAGAAACTCTCATTCATTGCTTGTGGAAATGCAAAATGTTATAGCCACTTTAAGAGATAGTTTGGCAGTTTCCTACAAGACTAAATGTGCTCTTAGCATTCGAACTAGTAATCATGCTCCTTGGTATTTACCCAAAGGAGTTGAAAACTCATGTCCTTACAGAAACCTACACACACATGTTTATTTATAATTGCCTAAATTTGGAAGCAACCAAGATGTCCTTCAGTAGATGAATGGATAAATAAGCTGTGGTACATCTAGTCAATGGAATGTTCTCCAGCACTAAAAAGAAATGAACTATTAAGGCACGAAAAGAAAGAAAGGGACCTTAAATGCATATTACTAAGTGAAAAGAAGCCAGTCAGAAAACGCTGCACCCTGTATGATGCCAGCTATATGACATTCTAGAACAGGCAAAACTATACAGACAGTAAAAAGATCAGTGGTTGCCAGGGGGTTGGGTGGTGGTGAATAAAAGGAGCACAGAGGATTGTTTAAGGCAGTGAAAGTACTCTGTGTGATACTATAGTGATGGACACAGGTCATGCTGTGTATTGGTTTGTTATGATTTCAAATCTGCTTGTTTATGACTTAAGTGAAGTTATTCTGATCTAAGGGTGAATTTGTTTACATTGAGAAAGCTGTGCCAGGATGTTGTCATTGACACTTGTTGTCAGTAAGAACTCAGTAGCTCAGCTGTTGACAGGCACCTTTGGGGACTTATTGATAAGAACACATAGAAGAGTGACTATGACATAATGGACATTTAAACTTTCAGTACCAAGAGCCAGTGAGGATATTTACCAAGAACGTTTGGTCTGGGTAAGGCAATGCTTTGCTGATCTAAATACGCTCATAGCTCTCTGAGCCTTGAGACGCTTGCTCCTGCCAGACCCAGGCTCCTCTTGGTTAGCAGTGGCATTGTACCATGCAGCAGTCTCAGGAAGAGTAACCTTGGCAAGACTACTCCTCGGAGGTGGTGATGTAAGCCGTGTGATAGTCCCTTTAGATCCAGCCACCTTGCCTGCTAGCAGTGTGCCCCAGCAGCAAGGGACCTCAGCTGGCAGCTGATACCCAGCTTTTTTTTTTTTTAAAGATTTTATTGGGGAATTGGGGCAGGGAAACAGTGGTGGGAACGGGGAAGGGGAACAGACAAGTTGCTGTCCTTTTGTTTTTCAGTCTAGTTGTGGAGGATGTTGCTTCACTGGCCCATGTTGGTATCATCATTGCGCTCTTCTCTGGTGAGCGGTTGCTGGCCTCTGGACGGCCGCTCACAGCGGCTCTTGGCAACTCACACCAGTTGCCAGCCACTCATGCTGGCTGCCGACCACTCACTGTAGCCTATGGCAGCCCACTGCAGCAGGGGCTGCAGCTATGCTGTCCCAGGGACTCACAGCAGCCCAGCTCCAGGTGGAGCTGTTGTTCACCATCTTAGCTGTAGAGGGCAGTGTCACTGGCCCTCATATGTGGGATCCGAACCAGGGCCGCTCGCATCCCAAGCCAGCTGTTAACCAATGCGCCACTCAGCTGGCCCTACCCAACTTTTAATAATTGGAAGGACTAACTCCACCGAGAACCAACTTGTAGAGAGATACACCTCAACTAAATTTAGTCTTGATTTCATCTCCCCTCTGCCTGGAACAATAGTGTTACTAATCTATCATTGGTTTGAAGTATGTTATTTCTTTATTGGTTTCAGAGACAGTATTCTATATGCTATTGGCTTGTGAAATATTATGATTATAAATTATAATTATTGGCAAAGACCGTCTCAGTCTCTAAGCATAATTTTGCCATGAGTGAAACATGTCATTATACATTTGTCCAAACCCATGGAATCTTCAACACCAAGAGTGAATCCTAATGTAAACTATAGACTTTGGGTGATTATGATGTTAGTATGGGTTCATCAGTTGTAACAAATGCACCACTCTGGTGGGAGTTGTTGATAATGAGGGAGACTATATCTGTGTAAGGACAGAGGGTGTATGGGAAATGTTTGTACCTTCCTGTGAGTTTTGCTGTGAATCTAAAACTGCTCTAAAAAAAGAAAAGTATTAAAAAACAGAACAAATTTATTATCTAACAGTTCTGGAGGTCAGAACCTCACTGGACTAAAATCAAAGTATCAGCAGGGCTGCATTCCTTTCTGGAAGCTCCAGGGAAAATACATTCTCTTGCCTTTTACAGCTTCTAGTGGTTGCCTGCATTACTTGGCTCATAGCCACCTTCCATCTTCAAAGCGACAAATGCCTGGTTGATTTTTTTCATATGGTGTCACTTTGAGACTCACTTTTCAGCAGTTTTCTTCCACATTTAAAGATTCTTGTGATTGTTGCATTGGGTTTACCTGGATAATCCAGGATAATCTCCCTATTTTAAGGTCATCAGATAAGCAGTCTCCCCACCCCCCACCTTTTTTTTAAGGCGTACACCCACCCTAAACATAACCTAGTCCCAGCAGGACCCACTAATCCCAATGGCCCGAGACCCTCAGAAAGGAAGATAGTCCATTGGTTTCTTTAGAGAGAACAGCTTGAACTGGCCTTCTGCCCACACTTGCCCTTCACTCTCCCTGGTATCCTCTTTTCACTCCATTATGTGCACTTCTTCCCTGGATAATGCTTACTCTCCCATTCACCACAAGCCAGGCTGTTGTTGTTGTTGTTTTTTAATTAGAAAAATGAGTGCCTTTTTTATTTTTATTTTTAAAGATTTTATTGGGGAATTGGGGAGGGAACAGCATTGGGGAATCGGGGAAGGGAAGCAGACAAGTTGCTGTCTTTTGGTTCTTCAGTCTAGTTGTGAAGGACTTCGCTTCACTGGCCCATGTTGGTATTGTCATTGTGCTCTTCCTGGCTGAGGCAGATTGGTTGCAGACATTGGACGGCTGTTCACTGCAGCTCACGGCAGCTCACACCGGCTGCCTGCCACTCACGGTAGCAGCCCATGCTGTTGCCAGCGACCCATGGCAGCCCAGCTCCAGGCTGAGCTGTTGTTCACCATCTTAGCTGTAGAGGGTGCAGCATCACTGGCCAGTGTGGGATCAGAACAGGGGCCCTGCTGCTGAGAGCTTGTGCTTCCAGGTCAACTCTTAACCAACGAGCTGCTCGGCCAGCCCATGAGTACCTTTTCTGGATTTTAAGAAAATATATTTCCTAGCATTATATGTTATTTTATATATATATATGTATATATATATATATATATATATGTATATATATATATATATATATACACACACACACACACACACACACACACACACACTCCCATTCCTCCAAACCCTCACATCAGTTTGTTCTCTGTATCTGTGAGTCTGTTTCTGTTTTGTTTAATCATTTATTTATTTTTTGTTTTTAAGGGCAGTGTCTCTGGCCCTCATATGTGGGACCCGAACTGGGGCCGCTGGCTTCCCAAGCCAGCGCTTAACCACTGCGCCACTTGGCCGGCCCTCTCTTTTTAAATGTTTGAGGTATCTCCATATTGTTTTCCATAGTGGCTGCACCAATTTACAATCCTACCAATAATGTATATGGGTTCCCAGTTTTTAACCCTCGCCAACACTTGTTTGTTGATTTATTGATCATGGCCATTCTGACGTGTGTGGTGATATCTCACTGTGGTTTTAATTTGCATTTCTCTGATGACTAATGATGTTGAGCATCTTTTTTTTAAAAATAAATTTTTATTGGGAAACAGTGTGTTTTCCAGGACCTATCAGTTCCAAGTCAAGTCGTTATTTTCAATCTAGTTGTGGAGGGCGCAGCTCACTGGCCCATTTGGGAATCGAACCGGCAATCTTAGTGTTATGAACACTGCCTTCTAACCAACTGAGCCAACTGGCCAACCTTGAACATCTTTTTATATATCTGTTGGCCATCTATATGTTCTCTTGGGAGAAATGTCTGTTGAGGTCCTCTACCCATTTTTTAAATTGGATTATTTGCTTCTTTTTTTTGGTGTTAAATTGTGTGAGTTCTTTATATATATGGATATTAACCCCTTATCAGATGTATGCAAATATTTTCTTCCATTCAGTAAGTTGTCTTTTCATTTTGTCAGTGGTTTTCTTCCCTGCATAAAATCTTTTTAGTTTGATGTATTCTCGCTTACTTTTTCTTTTCTTTTGCTTGCTCCAGGAGATATATCCAAAAAGATATTGCTAAGAATGATGTCACAGAGTATACTGCCTATGTTTTCTTCTAGAAGTTTTATAGTTTCAAGTCTAATAAATTTAAGTCCTTAATCCATTTTTAGTTTATTTTTGTATATTGTAAGAAAGTAGTCCAATTTCATTTTTTTGTGTATCTGTCCAGTTTTGCCAATACTATTTATCAAAGAGACTGTCTTTTACTCCATTGTATATCCTTGACTTCTTTGTCATAGATTAATTGACTACTAATTGAGGATTTATTTCTGGTGGGCTCTCTATTCTATTACATTGATCTATGTATCTGTTTTTATGTCAGAATTGAGTTAGGGTCTGATTGTGTTACTGGCCAACTGAGCAGCACCAACCCCCACCACTGAAAAACTTTAATGTTTTCTTTTCTATAGAAATGTTAAGTATAAAAATGTTAAGTCTCCTCCCTAGTTCTTCAGTTTCTTGGCTCTTGGGCCTTGATTGCTTTTCTGAGGGAAGATCCCCCTTGCTTCTTAATTGCTTTGTAAATTAGTTCCTGAATCTGAAACAATAGAAATCTCCTAGCCCTGCTTCAGATAACTATTTGAAAGCCTGAGACTTCCTAATATCCCCCAGGCAAGGAAGCTAAATGTCAAACCCATTCTGTGTCCGGACAACTGACACCACTTGAGTGATGGACTGAATAGCCACAAGTTTCATAAGAACTAACAGATTTATATTTTTGTCCTCATTCAGGAGCCTTGAGGATACAGGGAATACCCCAACAAGCAAGAAGCCAACACGGTCTTCCAGGTGGAGCTTGAGACCCCTTCCTCTCATCTGAGATCAGCTAGGGCGAGAGTTCCGTGAACCCCAATAGTCAAGGACAGCTCTACGCCCCTGCCCAGCAGGAAGCAGATACAGAAGAAGAGACCTCCTGTCCCTCAGCTTCCCATAGAGATTTTACGGGGATCACGTCTCTCAAGGAAAACCTAGGCAGGTAGTTAGAGGCAGGCATTGGGTCTCTGCATTCCTGCACGTCCCATAGTGTGACCACCTGGGGACATCCCCTCTCCACCCAAAACTCCTCTTTGTATTGTAATTACCTACCCCTGCGGGAAGAGCAAATGGGTGCAAAATATCTAACTAGATCAGACCAGTCACTCACACCTACACAGTACATCTTGTTAATCACAGGGGCCAATCAAGTGGTCCTACGCCCAGGAAGAACAGCCCATCCTGGAGAAAAAGGATAAAAACCCCAAGTCCTGGGAGGGAAGCGCGCGGCTGCTACTGCTACTTCTTCTCTTTAGCCTCACCTTTGCATATGCCCCCTCTACACTCTTTGGTAATGGGCCCTTAGGCCATCCTCTAGTCTGGATGTACTGTCTTTTCTAATAAACTACTTATTTTACTACTTTACTCTGGTATCTCGTTCAATTCTTTGCTCGAGTTGCCAAGGACCTGGACTCTGCGCCGAGAAAGGCCCACTCTCCGACAACATATTTGGCGAGCCAGCCAGGAGGTAAGCACAATAGGGGACCCCAAAACCTCTTGCTCCTCCTCTGACCTCTTTCGTTTGCCGTCCTTTGCGGGCACGGGTCGGACAGTTAGTTGGCCGCTAGGGCGTCCGCCGCTTGAAGACTCCCGTGATAGGATAACCCGGTCTTGGAACGAGTCATTCAGGACTTGCCGGGCGCAAGACAAATCCAAGCACCAGTCAGGTCTGTGTTTGTACGGCATAATGTCTCGCTGGAGACTTGATTTTACATTTCTGTTTCTTTATTTTCTCATCACCTCACTGTATTTCTCTGGGCACCCTAGCTGGCCTCCCTCCTCTGTCCAGGTATCTCGCCTGCCTCCTCTCCAGGGATGGGGGCAGGGTGTAACCACGGGGTGCATTTCCACAGGCTGCCGTGACCAGCTCCAGAGAGGCTGGAAAGGCCGGTGGGGAGGGTGGCTCACGGTGGGATCCAGCCGCTCCCTGCTTCCCCTGGGGGAGGGAGCAGGGGACGAGACCATCCCCTCAACAACAGCGCTCCCTGAATTCAGGGACCAAGACAATAAACCATGGGCGCACTCTTCCCCGCACCCTGCTCGGCACTGCGACAGCAGCCGAGATGCGGGGCCATAAAAATGTGGCTCCGGAGCGCTGGGCTGCTGCATCCCCTTTTCGGCCGAACCTCTGCGAGCAGTGCCCATGCATTTTCCCTTTTGCCTAACACCATAGTCTCCTCAACTCAGAGGATCTCCACAAACCTCTTCCTATTTAGGGTCATTATAGGTTTTCTTTGCTCACCTACAAATTTTGGAGCGGGACCTGAAAATTTTGGAGCCTTCCCCATTCCCTTTGTTACAAGCCTCCCTCTTTTGGCCACTCATAGTTAAGCCTTAACTGGCAGGATGCAAAGAATCGAACAGTCCACCCAGGGATACATAGTCTAAGAAAGAGTCCTGCGCCTAAGTCAAAAGTGGTACCGGTACCCACCCAAGGGCCAGAGACGTCTGGCATCTAAGTTAGGATCTCTCTCAGGAGGACGCTCCGGAGGATCCCGAGGACTAACTACCTCTCATGGAGGGACGCCTCCCAGGGGAGTTTTGTCCTTAGTACTGCGGACTCTTTACTCTCCCTTCTTTTAGAGAATGGGAAATGAGCCATCAGCTTCAATCCCGTCGGACTCGCCACTCGGTTACATCCTTAACCACTGGGACAAATTCGATCCCGATAATCTAAAGAAGGAACGGCTCATCTTTTTGTAATGAGGCTTGGCCCCAATACAAACTAGGGGACCAAAAAGGTTGGCCAATTAATGGAAGCTCTAACTATGATACTATCTTACAGTTAGATCTATTATGCAAATGTAAAGGAAAATGGTCAGAAGTCCCATATGTTCAGGCCTTTATGGCCCTCTATCGAAATCAGAAACAAAACCTAGACCTTATTGATGACCCTCTACTCATGTCTCCCCCTATCCCTCAAGAATCACAGGCTCCTTTAATCCCTCAGGAGGAATTACATCCTCCACCATATTCTTCATCTTCTCCTAGTGCTCCTCCTGAGGCCCCTAAGGCTATCCTAAGCCCTCCTCACACAAGGAGTGGGACACTTTACCCTACAATCCCACCATCTACCTCTGCTCTCTTTCCCCTTAGGGAAGTGGCCGGAGCGGAGGGTACAGTAAGGGTTCAAGTCCCCTTCTCAATAATAGACATCCAACAATGTAAGGAAAAACTAGGGAAATATTCTGAAAACCCTGATCACTTTGCAGATGGGTTTCAAACTTTAACTTTGGCCTATGATCTCTCATGGAGGGACGTTCAGTTTATCTTGGCCACTTGCTGTACTGCTATTGAAAGAGATCGTATCTTAGAAGCAGCCCGCAGAGATGCAGATGAGGCATTTGCCAGAAACCCACAAGGCAATGCCCCGGGATCTGACACAGTACCTTTTGCTGATCCTAACTGGAACTATAATACTGCAGAAGGGATGACCAGACGTGCCAGGTTCCTTGAAGCCCTCATTGGGGGCATGAAAAAAGGAATTCAAAAGCCTGTAAATTATGATAAGCTTAGAGAAGTAACCCAAGGAAAGGATGAAAACCCAGCTAACTTTTATAGCCGACTAGAAGAGACTCTGAGAAAATATACCAACCTAGACCCTGTTTCCAGAGAGGGACAAGTCCTTTTAGGACAATATTTCATTAGCCAATCAGCCCTGACATTAGGCGTAAGCTTCAGAAGCTACAGATGGGGCCACAGGCTAATCGAAGTCAGCTATTAGACACGGCCTTCATGGTCTACAACAATCGGGATCTCGAGGAGAGAAAAAGAGAACAGACTAGGGAAAAACGACAAGCCAGGATTATGGCAGTCACGATTGGCAAAGCCCTTGTTACCCAAGAAATGTCAAGAGGCTCAACTCGAGGGTCTAAGGAAAACGGTTCCTGCTTTAAATGTAAGAAGACTGGACATTGGGCAAAGGAGTGTACCACCACGCCGCCCCGGGCCCCTGTCAGCTATGCCAAGGCACAGATGCAGACCCCTGGCACTGGAGAGTAGACTGCGCGTTCTCAGAGAGGAAGGCGGTCAGCCAACACTCTGGTAACACATAAAGGGGAACTAAGTGACTGAAGAGGCCAGGGGCTACCTTCACCGACCCAGTCCAGAAATGTCATCATCACGAACAAGGAACCCTGGGTAACTCTGGACGTCATGGGTGAGCAAATTCAGTTTCTTTTAGATACAGGGGCTACTTACTCTGTTCTCCCTGCATTTGCAGGAAAACCCTCCACGAGAACTACGATTGTGATAGGGGTGGAAGGACAACAAAAGCTTAGAAACTTCACCCCACCACTAACCTGCCAATTTGAAGACCAGATATTTTTGCAAGAATTTTTAATAGTTCCTAGCAGCCCTGCCCCACTCTTGGGAAGAGATATTTTAACAAAACTAGGGGCTATACTCCAACTTAGACATAAGCCTTCTCAATACCTTAAATCCAGCCTCCTTAATGCCAACCGAGACAGAGGTTGAACATTCATGTGAACAAATAATTTCCCAGACTTATGCCAGCAGAGCAGACTTAAGAGACCAACCACTTCCTAACCCTGAAGAGGAATGGTACACTGATGGGAGCAGTTATATGCTAAATGGAGAAAGAAAAGCTGGGTATGCAGTAGTCAGTAAAAGCCAAATAATTGAGGCTCAACCTTTGCCTCCAGACACCTCTGCTCAAAAGGCAGAGATTATAGCCCTTACCCGAGCATTAAGCCTTGGAAAAGATAAAAGGCTAAATATATATACTGATTCCAAATATGCTTTCCTTGTATTACATGCACATGCAGCTATTTGGAAGGAAAGAGGGCTATTGACAGTAAAACGTTCACCAGTAAAACATGGACCAGAGATCCTTCAGCTTTTGGAGGCAGTTAACCTACCTAAGGAAGTAGCAGTTATACATTGCAAGGGACACCAGAAAGAAAACTCTCCTGTTGCAGAGGGAAATAAAAAGGCTGATAAAGAAGCAAAGTCAGCAGCCTTGAAAACTCTCTCCTCCACATCCCTTGCTTTGTTCCCATTTCAAGGGAATCAATAGATCCCTAAGTATTCCCCAGAAGAAGAATTAAAAGCTAAAAGTAATAGAGGACAAAAACAGGGATCTTGGTGGCTCATGGAAAATAAGTTCTTACTCCCACAGTCTGTACAGTGGAAGGCCATCAAAGCTCTACACGATGCCTTCCATGTAGGGAGAGATGCCACCCTAGCCCTAGTCAGCCGGATGTTTACTGGACAGGGGCTAGCCCAGACGGTCAGGCAAGTCTGTAGGGCCTGCCCTCTTTGTGCCTACAATAATCCAGGACCTAAAATGCCATCTTTATTAGAACCAGTCCAACGGAGAGGCTCATATCCAGGAGAGGACTGGCAAGTTGATTTTACCCATATGCCCACATGTAAAGGATTTAAGTATTTACTAGTGCTAATAGACACTTTCACGGGATGGACAGAGGCATGTCCAACCAGAACTGAAAAAGCTACAGAAGTAATAAAATTCCTCCTTAATGAGATTATCCCCAGGTTTGGACTGCCCCGCAGCCTCCAGAGTGACAACGGACCTTCTTTTACTTCTCACATAACACAAGGAGTATCCAAGGCGTTGGGGATAAGGTATTATTTACACTCTGCATGGAGACCTCAATCATCAGGTAAAGTAGAAAGAACTAATCAAACCTTAAAACGTACTTTGGGAAAACTATGCCAGGAAACTTCTGGGACCTGGATTTCTATGTTACCCATTGCCCTTATGAGAATAAGAAACACCCCCAAAACAAAAATTAACTTAAGCCCATTTGAGATGCTGTATGGCAGGCCATTTCTTTCTGGAGACATGCTCAGTGACCCTGAGACAGCCAACTTTATAAACTATTTTACTAATCTAGGCCAGTTCCAAATAGCTTTACGGGAATATGGAAATAATATACTTCCTATGCCTGGTTCAAATGCAAATCTATCAAAAATTCAGCCAGGTGACCAGGTCCTTATCAAGACCTGGAAAGAAGGATCTCCTGCAGATCAATTACAACCCAAGTGGAAAGGCCCATTCTCTGTAATCCTAACAACACCTTCAGCAATCAAAGTAATGGACATAGACAGATGGATTCACCTCTCCAGGGTAAAGCCAGCACCACCTATGGATTCAGATTCTGTGAATCCCCCAACGAAGTCATTTGACTACTCCTGTGAGCCATTAGAAGACCTTAAGCTACTATTCAAAAAACAGCCTCCATCTAATGACAGATGAGGTTTTTATCAATTCTGAGCTCTACTAAATGGACAATTCCCTAACCGTCTCATAGATATGAGACCCTACTACTGTCAGGGGGGAATGTTACTGGCCAACTGAGCAGCACCAACCCCCACCACTGAAAAACTTTAATGTTTTCTTTTCTATAGAAATGTTAAGTATAAAAATGTTAAGTCTCCTCCCTAGTTCTTCAGTTTCTTGGCTCTTGGGCCTTGATTGCTTTTCTGAGGGAAGATCCCCCTTGCTTCTTAATTGCTTTGTAAATTAGTTCCTGAATCTGAAACAATAGAAATCTCCTAGCCCTGCTTCAGATAACTATTTGAAAGCCTGAGACTTCCTAATATCCCCCAGGCAAGGAAGCTAAATGTCAAACCCATTCTGTGTCCGGACAACTGACACCACTTGAGTGATGGACTGAATAGCCACAAGTTTCATAAGAACTAACAGAGTTATATTTTTGTCCTCATTCAGGAGCCTTGAGGATACAGGGAATAACCCCAACAAGCAAGAAGCCAACACGGTCTTCCAGGTGGAGCTTGAGACCCCTTCCTCTCATCTGAGATCAGCTAGGGCGAGAGTTCCGTGAACCCCAATAGTCAAGGACAGCTCTGCGCCCCTGCCCAGCAGGAAGCAGATACAGAAGAAGAGACCTCCTGTCCCTCAGCTTCCCATAGAGATTTTACGGGATCACGTCTCTCAAGGAAAACCTAGGCAGGTAGTTAGAGGCAGGCATTGGGTCTCTGCATTCCTGCACGTCCCATAGTGTGACCACCTGGGGACATCCCTCTCCACCCAAAACTCCTCTTTGTATTGTAATTACCTACCCCTGCGGGAAGAGCAAATGGGTGCAAAATATCTAACTAGATCAGACCAGTCACTCACACCTACACAGTACATCTTGTTAATCACAGGGGCCAATCAAGTGGTCCTACGCCCAGGAAGAACAGCCCATCCTGGAGAAAAAGGATAAAAACCCCAAGTCCTGGGAGGGAAGCGCGCGGCTGCTACTGCTACTTCTTCTCTTTAGCCTCACCTTTGCATATGCCCCCTCTACACTCTTTGGTAATGGGCCCTTAGGCCATCCTCTAGTCTGGATGTACTGTCTTTTCTAATAAACTACTTATTTTACTACTTTACTCTGGTATCTCGTTCAATTCTTTGCTCGAGTTGCCAAGGACCTGGACTCTGCGCCGAGAAAGGCCCACTCTCCGACAACAATTGGGACCCCCTTAATAGAGGCCTTGCAATGTCCCCAGCAATACCTTTCCTTGACCTATACCTTAAGGACAGATCTTTCCCCTGAAGTTTGAGCTCCAAACTCCCCTGTCCCATCCAGTACCCTGTTTTAGAAAATTACCCTGAAATTTATTAATACCCTTAGGCTTAATGATCATAATCTCAATGGTCTAGCATTCCTTTCAGGCTAATCCCATCATTGTTCTTGGGTTGCTGACTCCACCAGAAAACCACATTGCCTGAGGGAAAACTCCATGCAGACCCCCGGAACCATCACATGGCCTCTGGAGGAATGCCCAAATTTTCCCTTAAATACCCCAAGCTAATCTGAGAATGTTAAGGCTGTTTTGGGAGGCGTTAACTTGCTGCCTTTTCAAACAACTGGTGTCTAATAATAATAAATGCTTATTCTGTAGCCCAACTTCTGTGTCTGTCTATTGGCTAAGCTGGGCAGGCAGCAGGAGCCTCTGTTGACCTCTGGTTTCAGAACCAGGCTGTTGTGATTATTGTAACTTTGTGGTATAGTTTGATAATGGGCAGTGTGATTTTGTTCTTTCTCAAGATTTCTTTAGCTACTCAGGGTCTTTTGTGGTTCCATATAAATTTTAGGATTAGTTGTTCTAATTATTAGCAATTCCACCTGCAACTTTAATTTGCCCTTGCTGTATACCTTAACATATTCACAAGTTCGGGGAATTAGGATGCAGACATTTTTTTTTTTCCCCCCGAGGGCAGTGTCACTGGCCCTCATATGTGGGATCCGAACCGGGGCCGGCGGCATCCCAAGCCAGCTCTTAACCACCGCGCCACTCGGCCGGCTCTAGGATGCAGACATTTTTGAGGGACCATTATTCTGCCTACCAGGGTCCTGAGCCTGTGCTCTATGGTAGGAGGTTGTGGTAATAACCATTAATAGCAGCAGTGGCAATGATCACACTACAGCTGAGCTTTGCCTGAAGCTACAGGTCAGAACCTTTCTAAGTGTCAATTGTGTTTGAGCCTCATCAGCTGTTATGTGGTTGGCGTTCCTACATTTCTCAGCCTTCCAGAAATCCTCTTTACTTAAATATTCAAAGAAAATAACTCATGCTCTGAGACCAGAGGAATTCCAGTCCCTTCCCAAATATTGCCCAGGATTCCCTGATGTGTGTCCCGCCTTGTGGTCTGTCTTCTCTCACTCTGCACTGCTCCTGACTTCCGGATCCTTTCTGCACCCCCATCACAGGCTCTGCACACAGCCCACTCCCTCTGAGGCACTTAGCCCCCAAGCAAGGACCTGCCCATCATTCTTGAGGCAGGGCTGTCTGGAGAGAACTAGGTTAGGGGGCTTAATCAACTCCACTGAAGGCTTGAAGACATGTACGAGTTTAATGATGTTGGCCAGGAGAACTTCACCTAGTATTTGGTACAGAGAGCCTCTGGATCCTCTGGTGTCACTGTGCAAAGACGCCTTTACTTAGGGTCTCCCTGGGCCCCAGCCCAAGCTCTTTCTTCTCTGAGGCATCAGGCCCCCGATTGCTTCTTCTAGGACTACCAAGGAAAAGGAAACCCTTGAATGTTGAATTTCCAGTGCAAAGCAGTTTAGCAGTAGTTCCTTCAACCTGGCCTCAGGGCTCTACCTTTGCATAACCAAACTGCCTGTTAAAGTGTTTTCCCAAACAAAAGATAAATTCTTTCTTAAGATGAATTCTTCTCCCACTCTTGGAATGTGGAAATGCTGCAGTTAAAAAGTACAACAAAGTACAAACAGCTCCCTTTATTTCTAGTTCTATTATTTACCACAGGAATAAAGTGTTAGTATGTGTGTTGTGATATAAAAGACAGATTTTTACATCACAGCACACATACTAATACACACACAATTTAAATAAAAGAAACAATACCTACCTTTATCACTTGAGATAGGGGTTGATATTTTCTACTATATTCAATATTTTATGTTGATCAGAATCCACTAAATTATTTTACAACCTTCCCTTTGAGAAACAATGCATTAAACAGAATACCTTTTCTTCCTTCCCAGGCTTAAGATAAGTACTCTATTCGTGTGATGCTTTAATACTCACAAAGCAGGTTTTAAAGCATGAGTTATCCCATTTAATTCTCACATAACACTATAATAGGGACGATAGCTCCCTTTTTATAGAGAGGAAATTAAGGTCTAAATTGTTAAAGCAGCTTGCCCAAAGTTGTAAGCCAGAGAGAAAAGTTTGAATGCCTATCTCTGCATCTAAACCCAGTGATATTTTTACCAAAACCAGACTCCTTGTTCCACTTTATGTAACAATCAAGTCTTATGATAGAGTTTGGGTTAAACTAGATAATGTAAGCTCTTTCTTGCATGTGCCAGTGTGGACCTTAAACAAATAGCCAGATATTTCTCAAGTAAATGTACTTATTTGGGAACAACAAAGAATTGCACTTCAGGATATGAGGTTTACTGGTAAACCAGTCTAAAGGAAAACCTCAAGCAAGTCCAGAAAAATAAAGCAGAGGAACACTCTTTTATGGGCTTGGGAGGGGCTGTTGTAAACTAAGAGTCCATTGGAGGAAAATGCAAGTTCAAAGTAGAGTGACTTTTCTACTTGATTGGCGAAGTCTCCCATTGGCTGAGGGGCAACTGGGCAAGAACAAATCTTCTTTCTGCTGAGGCAGTAAAGTAGTACCACCTTGTGCTAGAGAAGCAAGGTGTATCTCCTCCTGTTGGGATTCCTGCCCACATATAAGCTGATGCACCAGGCTATGGGTACCTGATCAGGGTCTTTCTGCCCATAGGCCAGCCAGCACCTAGGACTCAAGGCCTAATTGGGAAGATAAGAAAATTTGGAAATTTAGACTTGGGAATCTGAAGAACTGAGGACATGCTCTAAGTATACTAGGCCTAACCTGGCTATTCAGGTTCACTTGAGTTCATGTGCATTGAAAGAATTTTAACACTTTGTAATCGGGCATAAAAAGCTATATGATGAGTTTACTCATTTCCCACATACACTTTGTAATCGGGCATAAAAAGCTATATGATGAGTTTACTCGTTTCCCGCAAAAAATGTGTTAATAAACTCTCCCTTTTATTTATTTATTTTCAGGGGAGGTGAAGGAGTTAACTTTAGTACATCTTTGGCCCTTCTAGCTGAAAGGCCCCTGATTGAGACAGGGAGAGTGTCCTAAAAGGTGTTTTAGAAGCTACATGACTGTCCTAGGTGCTGCCAAGAGGGGACCAGCGATACTTATCAGCAGTTTTGTGTTCCCAGGGCAGAAGTGCTTCTCAGGCTCAGAAGTATAAATGCAACAGAAGTAACATGAGCTCCATCCAATGTATTTAGCAAGATTACATGAATTATTTCCTAAATAAAGGTCAAGAGAATAGTTTTAACAATTTCTGTTTTGTGTACTACATAACTGTACTTGGAGTTGTGTTTGTTTCCAAGCTCCTTTTCTTGTTTTCTTTTTTCTTCTCCCCTTCTCCAAAATCAGTAAATATTTTGAGAGAGGAATTATGTTCTGTTTCTCATGTTTGCTCCTCACAGGGCCCAGGCTAGGTGCTCATTCTCCTGTAAGGACAAGGACAGAGAGTAGTTCTTTCTGTGTCGCTAGCACTGAGCACAATCATGGCACCTAATGATTGACTGTTGAACTGAGATGAGTGTAGACTCAACAATAAATACCTGAGCTGTGGAGGGAGTCCATCACCTATTCATTCACTGAATGTTTAATGAACTCCTATTACACGGCAAGCACCACGCTAGGCCTAGAGTCTTTAGTGATGAATTAGATAGGTACTGTCCCTGCCTCCACACAGCTTACATTCCAATGGAAGTTCAGACAAAAACCTAGTAAGCAGACAAATAAAATCATAATAAGTTATTATCATATGATAAATGCTATGGGAAACAAAAAGAGGGAAGAGGCCAAATTGAGATGGAATGGTTAGGGACAACCCCTCTAAGGTGGTGACAACTGTTAGGGAAGAAAAAGTTTTTCTCTATCCTCTTAGATTTAGTGACCGGGGACCTGTGAATTAAAGTGACAGAGGAAGCCACTGGCACACATAGTCTATACAGGGGTCACTCTTATGCAAGGTCACTCTTTTAATACCAAAAGAGATAAGCTGTTTCATCTATTTCATAGAAATAAACAAAGAAAACTAGGGCCAGCCAAGTGGCTCAGTTGGTAAACAGCTCGCTCAAGAGTGCAAGCTGAGCTCTGAGCAACAGCAGTTCCATGCCCAGCCCGAGCTGAGCTGTTTCTGAGCTGCCAACGGGTGGCAGGATGGCTCAGCTAAATAAATAAATAAATAAATAAAAAACACCCAGAAAATTAAACAAATGAAGAGACCAAAGGATATATTCAAAGTGAAAGAATAAGATAAAACCCCCAGAAACATTAATGAAACAGAGATAAGTAATTTATCTGATAGATGATTCAAAGTAATGGTCATAAAAATGCTCACTGAACTCGGGAAAAGAATAGATGAACAGTGAGAACTTCAACAAAGAGTTAGAAAATATAAGAAAAAAAAAACAAGTCAGAGATGAAGAATATAATTCAGTATAATCCCTATCAAAATACCAATGGCAGTTTTAACAGAATTAGAACAAATAATTTTAAAATTTGTATGGAACCACAAATGGCCCCGAATAGCCAAAGCAATCTTGAGAAAGAAGAACATAGGTGAAAGTTTCAGGCTCCCTGATTTCAAATGATACTACAAAGTTTTAGTAATCAAACAGTATGTTACTAGCACAAAAGTAGTCACATAGATCAATGGAACAAAATAGAGAGCCCAGAAATAAACCCATGCTTATATGGTCAATTAATCTACGATAAAGGAGATAAGCATATACAATGGGGAAGCGACAGTCTCTTCAATAAGTCATATTAGCAAAATTGAACAGATATATGCAAAAATGAAACCGGGCCACTTTCTTATACCATATACAAAAACAAACTCAAAATTCATTAAAGACTTATGGATTGTAAGACCTAAAACCATAAAACTCTTAGAAGAAAACATAAACAGTAAACTCTTTGATGTCTGTCTTACCAGTGTTATTTTGGATATATCTCCTTGGGCAAAGGCAACAAAAGCAAAAATAAACAAATGGAACTACATCAAACTAAAAAGCTTTTGCATAACAAAGGAAACCATCAACAAAATGAAAAGACAACCCACTGAAGGGGAGAAGATGTTTTCAAATGATATATCCAATAAGAGGTTAATATCCAAAACATATAAAGAATTAGTGCAACTCAGGATTGGCACCAATCTGGAGAACTGGTGAGCTTGTGCTCCAAAATACCCACCTCCCTGATGGCTTACAGACAAGAGGCTTTATAGAGCAAAAATCTTAAGTCATTATGAGTAAGGGGTTTGGGGTGGTGGGTCTTGCTGATCAGATAGGAGTGAGGTAAAGGCAATAAATCATGATTTCAGGTCTTAAGGTCAGCTTTGGACTTCCTCAGTCTGGTTTCATGGGGACATAGCCAGGGGTTCATTCCCCTTTAGGGCTCAGGAGCTAAAACTTAGGTGTGATGTTATCTTTAGCTTAATAGAGCCCATACCTTGTGACCATTAGTCGGGGCCTGGCCATCATTTCTTGCTGTCTCAGGGAGTTAATCATTGTAAGGAAAAGAACTGAGCGAGGCTTATGGGGCATACTGTGAAGAAAATGAGTTGAATGCTGGGGCTACATGTTAAATAAAAATCATACATTAAATCAGGACCCTCAGTTTCAATATATGCACCTTGTTTTCATTGTAACATTATTTACAGTAACCAAGATATGAAACAACCTAGCTGTCCATCAGTAGATGAATGGATAAAGAAAATGTGGTATATGTATATATAAAATAAATGTATATTATATGAGGTCGGACAACTAAGTTCGCGAACTCATCCTAGAAAAAGTGCTACATACCAATTGCTGAATATTAATACGGTCACTTTTGAAGTACTCCCCTTGGCAAGCTATGCACTGACACCAATTCCTAGTCCACTTTTTAAACTCTTTGGAACTCTTTTACTGGAATGGCCATCAGAGCTGTTGTATTACCCATGATGTCCTGATCGTCATCAAAATGCCTTCCTTTCAATATTTTCTTTATCTTTGGATAAAGAAAGAAGTCATTGGGGGCCAGATCAGGTGTGTAGGTAGGGTGTTCCAATACAATTATTTATTTACTGGCTAACAACTCCCTCACAGACAGTACTGTGTGAGCTGGTGCATTGTCATATGCAAGAGCCATGAATTGGTGAAAAATTCAGGTTGTTTTTGTCTAACTTTTTCACACAATATATATAATGGAATATTACTCAGCCATAAAAAATGAAGTCTTGCCATGTAGGACAACATGAATAGACCTGGAAGGTATTATGCTAAGTGAAATAAGTAAAACTGAGACAAACAAATGCCATTTTATTTCACTTATATGTGGTATGTGGAATCTAAAGAAAACCCCAAAACAAAACAAATGAAGAAAAAAACAAAACAGAAACAAACTCATAGATACAGAGAACAAGTTGCCAGAGGGGAGGGTGTTGGGGGGATGGGTAAAAAAGGTGAAGGGAATTAAAAGATACAAACTTCCAGTTATAAAATAAGTGACAGGAATGTAATGTACAGGATAGGGAATATAGTAAATAATATCATAATAACTTTGTATGGTGACAGATAGTTACTGGTTCTGGATTTATGGTGATCACTTTGTAAGGTACACAAATATTGTATCACTATATTGTACACTTGAGACTAATATTATATGTCAATTATACCATTTTTTTTTTTTACTGGTCAATAGATTGTTTTAATTCTCTCACTATATGAAACTCAAGTATTTCATTTTTAGGTCAGGTAAACTGTAACTTCAGTAGACTAAAATCCAGAAAGATTTTTTTCACATAGATTAGTTTCCATTTCGTCAGTCAACTGTTTCCAGCTATCTCAATGAGGATAGATGCATTTACAGAACTGGCTGTGCTTGGGCCTTCTTTAGGTCTGCAATGCACTTGGCAATTGTCTCCTTTTCCTCCTGGGCAGAGATGCTCTGTGCCACGTGCTTCTCTACCCAGTTTATTATGTGCTCTTGTTCCTTCTGATGCATCATATTCTGCACAGAGATATGACAGTCCAGGTGATTCTTTACCTCCTTGTATACTCTGTGCAGCCGTTCCCGGTAAGTAACCTCCAAGGCACAGCAATGTTATTTCTCTGGAGATCCAAAAGGTAATGACGCTGTGAACCAATGCCTGCTATGACTTCTCCAGATCAGTTGCATTCTGGATGTATTTGATGGAACCTTGTTTTGCCTCTTCTAGATGGGCAATTTTTTGCTCATTGAGTTTATCAGCAAATTCCCCAATAGAGGCACCAGTTTTTTTTTAATATATACACAATCAACCCTATTGTTGATATGGCAGAGACGGTCTCTGGAGTAATCACATGTATTTCTTTGAATAGGAAATATAAGATAAGCCCAGTTCCAAGCACCTAGGCTCCTATTTCAGGATAAAGGAACTGGAAGAATTCCTCAGGGATCAGCCCCTGAAGAACTTTTTCTCCATATTCAGGAAGAGGTGGTATGGTACAGGGGCAAGACTTGGCTGTCCAGTGTGAAAAATCCTTGTTGCCTACAATACTCCTGGACCAAGGAAGGTTGTGTTCTTCAGAGAGGGGGCTCCTGTGATGGTGGCAGAAAGAACCACAGGGTCAATAAGAGCTCCCCTAGCTGTCTGGAAGTCCCAGTGACCTGGATGGGAAAGTCTGTCAGGGGTAGGAGCAAGATGGTTGCTCTACGAGTCAACTATACTTTAATTTTATTTATTTATTTATTTATTTATTTATTTATTTATTTATTTAGCACAGTGTCACTGGCCCTCATAAATGGGATCCGAACTGGGGCCGCTGGCATCTCAAGCCAGCTCATAACCACCGCACCACTCAGCCGGCCCAGTATACTTTAATTTTAAAAGTTAGCAAGAGAAATGACAGGATTTTATTCACATATGTATACAGGACTTAAGAGAAAAATGTGACTTGAAGAGACTGTTAGAATTTGGGAGTTAGATACCATCTTACTAGGGAAAAAAGGAAGGGGAGAAAGGCATCTAAGGGAAAACAAGTGACTTTTAGGAGAGAGAAATGGCCCCTAGGAGAATAGATGGGAGATGGGATAGTTTTGTGAAATCCTGTTTAGGTGACTTCCTATCCCCTGTTGACTCTTCTGGGAGCCAGTCTTCCCTAGTTGTAAAAGTCTCAGAGGGGAGATTTATGAACATTGAATTCTTTTGGGAGGCTCTGCTTTTAGTCAGATAAGGGGAGTTCAGGTAGAAAAACCTCTTCACAATGATGTATGCTGGATCTCTTCCCTAGAAAGATGGGATCTTGAAGGCTGAGGAGGAGCTAGCTAGCCACACACTCCCAAGAGTCAGAAGGTATTCTAGTCAGAGGGACTGCGTGAGCACAGTCCCTGGAGTGGGAAGGGCTTTCTTGCTGGAAGACAAGGAACAGAAAGAGAAGAGAAGCAATGGAGGAAAAGGCAGGGCTAGACGTGAGCTGTGTGTGGGGGTGCGGGGTGTGTGTGGGGGGGGAAGGGTTCTTTGGAAAGTAACCTCACAGGGAGATCTGATCATAAATTCCTAACTGGGCAGGTCATGGTGGGTAATTATGCCCCAGGCCTGTTTTAGTGAAAAGGTTTATCTTGGCCTTAAGCAAGCCCTGCTCCATGTATCTGTGCATCTAAGTTAACACACCTTTGAAATACCAGGAGTAATACCCCTCGAAGGCATGACCACCCTCAAGAGAGCACATGATCTTAACTATCCTGTAACCTAATCCAGGCCTTGCTTTCTCCACCTTCATGTAATCTTCTTTACTACCCTCCTTAATCTCAAATGCATAAAAGAAACTGCAAAACTGTTATTGTCAAGAGCATTTGAGACCTTGTTCCGCAGTGTATATCCTCAGTTTGGCTCAATTACACTCTTATAAAAATTCTTTACAGGTTTAGACATTCTTATGTCAACAGGGGGATCGATTTGTGATCCCTGGGATTTATGGTGAGCGGTCCAGAAACCATAAGCCTCAGGGCTTCTCCTTGAGGCCTCTACTCCCAGATGAGGAAGCCCAAGGCATCTTCTCTGTGGGATCACAAATCTTTACAGCTGAAAGGCCTCCAAGCCTTGACAGGTTTCATCTTTGTTTCACAGCGGTGCCACCCAAGAGGTGACTGGTCTAAGATCACTCAGCATGGGAATGAGGCTCAGTCTATGCCTGTGAGCTCTCCAGCTGTGGAGTGTCCTCAGTGCATACTTGGGACACAGAAGCAAAGGCCTGCACCAGCCTTCACCCACTGAGCTGAGTTCTGGACTGTCAGGCTCAGTGATGGGCATAAAAAGCATGTATCTGATGAACTCATGAGCAGTCCCAGGATGCCCTGGGTCCAGGAATGAACTGTTAGAGATACCAATACCTCGTGTTTACCCAAGGGTCTGTGCTTCTCAGGTGATTTCATAGAAATTAACTCATGTGGGTAGTGGGGTGAAAGAGCTCCAGCCTTGGGGTGGGGAGAGCTGGACCTGAAACCAGCTCCACTCTTCCTGAGCAGTTCAATCTTGGATGTTATTGCCTCTCTTCTCTGATCCTTAGTTTTCTTCAGTTGTAAAATAAATCCTGGTCTCTGTGAGGCTGTAGAGAAGGTGTGTGTGGAGCACCATGTAAGGTGCCTGGCACATGGCAGGTTCTGTTACAAGGTGACATTGTTCTTCCCGTTGATAGAGTGTGTCAGCAGGGCAGGTCCCATTCGAGAGAGAAAGAAACAGGGACATTGTCTATGTTCTTTCACTGAATGTTCACCACACCCTCTATGAGGCAGCAATTCCTATCTCCAATAAAACTCAGCTGAGGGTGAGCAAAGTCAGGCAGCGTGCCCAGGGTCACGGAGTGCACAAGTCGGGATTCAGAACCCCGACTATGGTAGTCTGTGGGTGCTGAGGTGCAGCAAGCTCCACCACGGTGCTAGGAGGGGTCCAGAGAAGTGAAAGACGCATGCCCTCTCCTTTCTAAACAGGCAAAGAAAACCCCTGGACTCACTTGAGAGGACCAAGGAGGGTTGGGTGGGGAGTGCAGAAGGGACCAGCTGGAGTCATAGCTATCGCCCAGCTCTGAATCTCCTAAGGGGAAGGGTGGCAGGATTACCTAACACTTCCACTGACGTCATGGGCTGGATCACTAAGACTTCCTTCCAGTCACTTCCACCCCAGACACTCCCTCCAGTTTCCTGCCAGGGCGGGGTAGAGGTCCTCCCATGGACATCCTACACTTGATATAGGGAAGAGAGTAATACCTACTTATTTTCTCCTTGACTCCTTTCACCCCCTCATCAAATGCTGAGCTTGCCTGAGCATCCCTGCTTCCCCACTAAGGGCATGAATGAACCAGGAGCTCAGAACCAGAGGCTGCTGGTGGCCTGATAAATATGCACAGGAACCAATTCTGAGCCAACGTGGCTTTTTTTTCCTCTCTTAAAATCTTTGTATATTAAATGTCTGCCAACAAAGTTTTTTTTTTTAAAGATTTTATTGGGGAATTGGGGGAGAGGAACAGCATTGGGGAATCGGGGAAGGGGAACAGACAAGTTGTCCTTTTATTCTTCAGTCTAGTTGCTGAGGACATTGCTTCACTGGCCCGTGTTGATATTGTCATTTCGCTCTTCCCAGATGAGGTAGATCAGTCGCCGGCCTCTGGCTGGTCGCTCACCGTGGCTATTGGCAGCTCACGCTGGCTGCCGGCCACTCACTCTGGCTGCCGGCCACTCACTGTAGCTTATGGCAGCCCATTGCAACAGGGGCTGCAGCCTACACCGTCCCCGGGGTTCACATAGCCCAGCTCCAGGTGGAGCTGTTGTTAGCTGTAGAGGCATCACAAACCAGCTCTTAACCAATGTGTCACTCCGCTGGCCCAACCAAGAAAGGTTTTCATTGACCTGTACTCACTGCAACCAATGAAACAATTCAAAGGAAAATAAATAAATAAACACCCTCACCTGGCCAGGAGTCCCTCAGGTGACCAATGCTAACTGTGGGTCACCTTCCATAACTTTCTCTATACTCATTATTATGAACTGAATTGGGTCCTTCCCAAATTCAGATGTTAAAATCCTAAGCCCCAGTGTGATTGTATTTGGAGATAATAAAGATTAAGTGATGTCATAAGGGTGGGCCTTACAGAAAAACGATGTGAGAACAGAGCAAGAAGTCATCGGCCTACAAGCCAGGCAGAGAAGTCTCACCAGAAACAACCCTGAGAGCATCTTCATGTTAGACTTCTGGCCTCCAGAATTGTGAGAAAATACATTTCTGTTGTTTAAGCCACCCAGTCTGTAGTATTTTGTTATGGCAGCCCTAGGAGCTGCCATATAACCCCTATACAAAGATCTATGCACAAGGAGGAGAGAGTGTTTTATTTGCTATTTGAACAAAGATGGGGTCATGCTAAACTCATATTATTCTGAAATAGCTGTTCTCATTAATATTACTTAATGGCCACCTGGCTTCTTGCATCCCATCTCCAGTACCTCTAGGACACTCTGTAGGCACTCCCATCAAAACCTACCTGGAATCCCATCATTTCCTTCAACCTTGGTGTTAGCTCCACTCCCCCCACCCCCCTGCAGCAACCTCTTCCCTCTTCTCTGCTTCCACCCTAGCCCCCTTTGATCTGTCCTCCTCAGAGCAGCCAGAGGGTTCCTTTAAACACCTAAGTCATGTCTTGTTCCTCAGCTCAGAAACCTCCAGTGGCTTCCCATCCTATACAGAGTAGAAACCAAAATCCTCTCCAGTGGCTGCAAGGGCCTACATGATCTGCTACACGCACACACCCTAACTCTCTCTCCTCTCTGACTTCACTCCTACCCCTGTCCCCCTGCCACTCCCCAGACACGGCCTTTGCATTGTTTCCTGTCTAGACTGCTCTTCCTCCTGGTAGTCACAAAGTTCCTTCCCTCACTTCCTTCCAGACTCTATCTCCTGACCCACCTTCATTCTTCATAGCACCTGCTTACCACCATCTGACATACTACATTTTTATTTCTTTATGGTCTGTCTTTCTTCATTAAGGTGTAAATTCCAAGGGCAGGCCGAGTGGCGCGATGGTTAAGCAATGGCTTGGGAAGCCAGCAGCCCCATTTTGGTCCCACATATGAGGGCCAGAGACACTGCCCTCAAAAAAAAAAAAAAAAAAAAAAGATGTAAATTCCATGAGCATCACACCTTGTCTTGCTGCTGTAGTCTTAGTATTACAAACAGTGCCGGATTTATAGCTGATGCTTGGGAATGTTTAATGAATGAAAGAATGAATAAATCTCTCCACATCAATAGATAGAACAACATTTTCAACAGTTGCCATAACATTTGCTAATGTGAATGAACCATGATTCATTTAGCCACCTTCCTATTAATGATGTTGAAGCTACTTCCACTTTTTCCTACTTTAAACAATGTTTGTGATAAACATTTTTGCACAGCTACTCCAGTACATTGGTCCTTTTATTTCTATAGGATAGTTTCCCTAAAGCTGGATTGCTTTATCAAGAGATTGGCATATTTAAATTTTTAATAGCCATTACCAACTTTCCTTAGTCACAGTTCACTGGCAAATCCTGAAAAAGGGAGTCCACTATTTTCCTGAACTGGGGCCAGCATAATATTGCCCTTTAATCAGGTAAGGAGACTTCTGTCGTGGGCCCCCACACTTTAGAGAGCTTTGCATGCTACAAACACAAAAAAATAAATCTATTAAAGGCTGCATGGGAGCTTTTCTCCCCTGGGATCTTGCATTCACCCCTGGGCTGGTACAGTATGACCTGCAAACCTGAACGTGAATGCTTGTGATTAATACTCTAAGTCTCCACATTTCCTCGTATATTCTCAAAACAAAAGACTGCTGAGTCCAAATGCTGTGAAAGTTTGTGGGTTGTTCCCTTGCTGACCTTGGAGAGAGCCACTGCTTTGGAAGAATAAAGAATTTATTTGGCTGATTTGCGTGGATAACAGAAAAGACAAATGAATTTGTCACATCCTTGTTCTCAGAGAACATGAATTCAATAGGCCCTGACATAACCAAATATTGTTTCTCAGTAGTGCCAAGAGTCCATTTTCTTTTTCTTTTCTTTTTTTGTTCTAATTTATGATTCTGGAGGCGTTCATTATTAGCTCAGTATTCACAACAGTTACACACAGTATCTATATCAGTTATCTATTGCTGTATAACAGACCATACTGAAACTTGGTGGCTTAAAACAACTTATTTGCTCACAATTCTGGGCTGGGCACAGCTGGGCTATTTTTCTGCCAATCTCTTTTGGAGTCACGTATGGGGCTGCAATCAGTCAGCAGCTCAATTGGGACTGGATGGTCCAAGATGGCTTAATTTGCATGTTTGGCAGCCATGCTGGCTGTTGGCGGGGCTGCCTCAGGTCTCCTCCAAATAGCCTTTCATCTTCTAGGCTAAAATGGGCTTTTTGACACAATGGCAGAAATGTCCCTGGAGGTCAAAAGAAAAAGCTGCTAGGCTTTTTAAGGCCTTGCCTTGGTAGTTGCACAGTGTTACTTCTGTCTTATTCTATTAACCATTGAAGCCTTAAGGGACCCAGGTCCAAGGGGTGGAGAGGTGGGATAGACTCTATCTCTTGATGGGAGGCATGGCAAAAATCATATTGCAAAGGAGCTAGGCACAGGGAGGTCTGATGTGTTGGGGACCATTCCGTAACAATGTACTGCTGTGTCTGAGGAGCATTTTGCCATATTAAAGAATCCATATTTTTCATGCATTTGTGTACATGTAGTTATAAGGTATGTGAAGTGTGATACAGATTCTTTGTTTATTTCTTTTTACTTTTCCCCTGTCTTTATTGAGGTATAATTGAGATATAACATTGTGTAAGTTTAAGGAGTACGACATGTTGATTTGATATATGTATATATTGCAAAATGATAACCATCATAGAGTTAGCTGCAGGGGACCAGCCTCCACTGACCAGGGTTTCCCTCAGGTGGAGAGGGCGTCCGCGGGGGGAGGAAAATAAAGAAGGGAGACAGTGGAGACACCAGGGGAGTTAAAGAGAAAAAAGTGTCCACTTTATTGCAATAACGTCCTTTTTATAGGGACTTTTGACCATTATCCAATCACAAGTTTAAGTTCCACATAGTTTTGATATATTTTTCTCTTAAGACTTTTAGTCCTTATAATTGTTCTTCCCAGGGCACACTGTGACCTTTTCTACGGTTAAGGATAATCTCATCTATGATAATCTCTTTATGACCCAGACTCAGTTTCTACATATCACCTGAAGAATGGTTACCATGATTACCTTGACTATCTAGTCCCGGATTCCAGCAGTAAGACTCACAGGGCATATATTTGAGCTAAAACTTCAGTGTCTGTTGCTACAACAATGTACAATGCAAAGAATCCAATTAAGGCTATAGATAAACATAGCTCATGGTCAGCAAGTTGTCCCTTATTGGAACTCTCATGGCCTGGAGACTTTTAGTCTGCAAGGAGACTTTTCACTGTGGTTATTTTAGGCAAACGAGCTTAACGGATTGATGTTATTATCAGTTACTCACAGCCAGGCTTTTTGGCTTATGTGGCCAGGGGTCTGGGCCTGTTTCCAAGGGGCTTGAGTCCCGTATTTCTTAGTCCTGGGGTCCCCACGGAACTACCGCCTGGCTTAGGTTGTCTCCCCTCTTTTCTAGGAGATCTTACCTGTCGTTGGCTGCGTAGTTGTCTCATTGGGGTACCACAAGAACTTGCCATAAATACAGTGAAAGTACTGTCTCCTATAGGATCTGATGTAGAGAAAAGGCACATGGGTTCACAGGCATGGAGACTATAACCGACCATGAAACCTTGTCATATATTGGGGTGCTGACGGCTCCCAACAGTTAGCTAATACCTCCCATCACCTCACATAATCACCATTTCTTTTTTGTGGTGAAAACATTTAAGATCTATTCCCAGCATCTTTCAAGTACATAATATAAGATTATTAACTATAATCACCATGAGTACATTAGATCCCCAGAACTTATGCATCTTAAAATTGGAAGTTTGTAGCCTTTGACCAACATCTCCCCATTTCCCCCATATTCTTGCCCCTGGTGACCACTGCTGTACTCTGTTTGTATGAGTTCAGCCTCTTTAGATTCCATGTATAAGTGATATCCTACAGTATTTGTCTTTCTGTCTGACTTATTTCACTTAGTATAATGCCCTCAAGGTCCATTCTCAAGGCTCGTCCATCTTGTAGCATGTGTAAAAAAACCTTCTTTTTTAAGGCTGATTAACATTCCATTGTATGGATGAACCACTTTTGTGTATCCATTTGTCCATAAATGGACACTTGGGTTGCTTCCACCACTTAGCTATTGTGAATAATGCTGCTGTGAACATGGGTGTACAAAGATCTCTTTGGGATCCTGCTTTCAATTCTCTTGGATATATACACAGGGATTGGCTGTTCCACCACCACCACTGCCCTGTTACTTAACTCAGAAGAAATCTCCTGGACATTTTATTTGTTTGTTTTTGAGCATTGGGTCCATTTGCAGTAATGGATTTACCTATCTCCTCCTCCTGGGTTGGTTCCAGGGCCAGTGTTGAATCTGGGCACAAAGCTCTTCCTCGCACTGCAGGTGGTTCTGCACCTGTCCCTGAATCATGTTTTGCCTGTCAACATTTTGTTGGATTCCATTGGGTGGGGGCTGACCTGTTCTCCTGCACTGTCTTCCTTCAATTATGTTGAGGATTCACAGGGGTTTCTTAGATGCCAGTCACTGTACACAGTAAAGAGTCTCCTATCTCCTCTACGGAGGCAAACCCTTGTTTTCCTCTTACCAGTCAATCTGAATTGTAAGCCCAGGGATCTTTTTCTTTTCCTGAGCAGGAAGTGTCAGTCCCAAAGTTGGGCACTCACCTGGCTTGAGTTTTGGAGCAAATGTCCTGGTGGCCATTTCTAGGTTTCCTGGGTCCTAAAACTTCCATGATCAGTGCCAATGTCAGCACGACAGACCCTGAGGCAGAGCCACCAGGGAACCTGAGGGACAGGTGACACAGGATCCTCATCCCCACTAGAGTCTCTTTTCTTATTAAGTAGACATTAAAACCCCAGAACTGTGAAGTTTTATTTTTATATTTAATTAAATATTTAATTAAAAAGTCTAAAAAATTAAATTAAAAATTTACAATAGCTTTATTTAAATACATTTAGATTTTGGTTTTGTATTTTGCTTAGTGATATTAATAATTTTGAATGTTTTAGAAAAAACTGTACTTTTTAAACTCTTTGCTCATCAGGAATTGAGTACAAGCCCTTTAAGGATAGATTTAGAAAATACGACAGTGGAGCTAGAAAAGGAAAATAACCCAAAAAAGAAATGGTATTCAAAAAGATGATCTGCTTAAATTTTTAAAAACCAGAAACACTAAAAGTGAGCAATCTTCTGTTGAAGAGTTTTCTCGTAGAATTTGTGAGCAAAGAACACAAATTCTTTATTCAATGAACTTTTAATTGCTAATAAAAACTGTGAAAATGAACAAGAAAATAATTCTCATTAAATTCATGACTTGAGTAGATTGAATGAAATGTCTGGAAATTCATATTTTTACTAAATGAAAATTTAATTATAGGTGCAAAGAATAAGAATGTATGTGGCCAGGGGCTGGCCGAGTGGCGCATTGGTTAAGCGCTGGTTTTGGGATGCCAGCGGCCCCTGTTCGGATCCCACATGAGGGCCAGTGACACTGCCCTCTACAGCTGACAGCAGCTCCACCTGGAGCTGGGCTGTGCGAGCCCCGGTGATGGTGTGGGCTGCAGCCTGCTGCAGTGGGCTGCCATAGGCTACAGTGAGTGGCCCGCAGCCCGCGTGAGCGGCTGGCAGCCAAGCGTGAGCTGCCAATAGCCGCGATGAGCGACATCCAGAGGCCAGCGACCGATCTGCCTCATCCGGGAAGAGCGCAATGACGATACCAACAGTGAAGCAACATCCTCCGCAACTAAACTGAAGAACAAGAAGACAGCAACTTGTCTGTTCCCCTTCCCCGATTCCCCAACGCTGTTCCCCTCTGCCAATTCCCCAATAAAATCTTTAAAAAAAAAAAAAAAAAAGAATGTATGTGGCCTCATTTGCTCTTGTGAGGGTTAGGGGCCATGAAAATGTGCTTATCAGCCTCTTTCTCCCAGAGTCTGTTTTCAGAATAGATATGAGAACAGGGCAGAGTCATTTTGGGAAACTGGTGCCTTGTCAGATTCTTCAGAAGTAATGGGCCTCCTGGGACACTCTGGGCCCTTGGCAGGACTGGAGAAAGAGCCAAAGAGAGTGCTCAATCATGACAGTCTCTCTGAGTCCTGCCAGAGCGACCCCATGAGTCTACAATTAAAATACAGCGGAAGGGTCGCCCTGCCACTTAGTCTCATTAGTTCACCTTCCTACAGGCAGCCAGCATGACCTATTTCTTCTGTAACCTTTAAAGATATTTCATGCACATAAGAAGCATTTACATGTGTAGTCTTAAAAAAATAATAAGTAGAAACATATTAAAAATCACTGTCCAGGGGCGGCCGGTTAACTCAGTTGGTTAGAGCCCAGGCTCATAACACCAAGGCTGCCAGTTCAATTCCCACATGGGCCACGGAGCTGCACCCTCTACAACTAGATTGAAACAAGTACCTGACTTGGAGCTGATGGGTTCTGAAAAAACACACTGTTCCCCAATAAAATTTCTAAAAAAAAAAAAAAAAAAAATCACTGTCCAGCATCTCACTTTTTTCACTTAATATATTCATTTCTTCAATAAATATTTACTGAGCACCTACTACGTGCCAAGCACTTTTTTAGGCACTTGGAATTTGGTAGTGAACAAACCAGATACATTTCTTGCCCTCATAAAGCTTACATTTTACGGGAAATAAACAAGTAAAAATATAGTGGTAAGTGGTAAATGCTATGGAGAAAAGCAAGATAAGAAGATAAGGAGCGTGTGTATTGGGATGTGTGTGTTGGGAGGGGAGATTGTTGCTATTTTATGGAAGGTGGTCTGCAGAAGTCTTGCTGATTAAGTGATATTTGAGCCAAGGCCTGAAGAAAGTGAGGGAGTCAGCCATGCATATATCTGAAGTTGAACATTCAAAGCAGAGAAAACATCCCACGCTAATGCCCCAGGGGTAGAGAGTACTCCATGTAAAAAACAACAAGGCAGCTGTTGTAGCTGGAACTAGTGAATGTATCTCAGAGATATTCTGTATCATGAGAACTTTCTAAATCTTTTACATCTGCATCTTGTTCTATACTATGTGTGTACCATAGTTTAAGCAGTCTCTGACTGTTGGAAATTTAAGGGACTTCTGGTCTCTTATGATTGCAATGAATACGTTTTATCAGGTGGTCTTTTGCATATAACTTGCATCCCCCAAAACCCCAAATCTCTATTCCTTGGTTTTATTTAAGATAAAATATATAAACCTCAGATCAAATGGCTGCTTCCTTGAGTCTCATATCTTTGTGAAACTCCCATGTATTGAACCCAGGAGGGTAAAGAAAGATTTTTTTCCCCTATAATAACATTACTTTCAGAATTTATTGAACTTTCTTTGTGACCTAATTATATTAGAGTTAATATTGAAAATGTTCCATAGATATAGGAAAATAAATTATAAATTATAAGTTAGATATATGAATATTGATATATATACATACAATATAAATATTGATATATAAATATAAAAATTGTTATTTGGGTTTACCTTATGACTATGGCCTAAAAGGAGTGTAAATTAATCTCCCTTATACTGATGTTTCTATTTCTCCTTGTATTTTCCCTAGCTTCTTCTTTATTAGTGTATGTTATTTGTTACATAGATATTAATAAGAGTTCTATCTTTTTTTGTGAATTTCACAGCCTTATTATTAAATAATCTTGTTGCATTTAATGATTTTGGGCCAAAATTCACACAAGTCTAGCATTAGGATCATGATATTTGCTAAACTATTACACTTGCTTGGTAAAAACACATTTTCTCATCCTTTTGTTTCAATTTTTCTTAATCATTTTGTTTTATCATTAGGTTTTACTTTGTGATCTATTTTACTTTACTTTGTTAAGTATCTCTTGGGCCGGCCGAGTGGCTCATTGGTTAAGAGCTGGCTTGGGACACCAGCGGCCCCGGTTCCGATTCCACATATGAGGGCCAGTGACACTGCCCTCTACAGCTAAGATGGTGAACAACAGCTCCACCTGGAGCTGGGCTGTGCTAGCCCCGGCGACGGGTGTAGGCTGCAACCCCTGCTGCAGTGGGCTGCCACAGGCTACAGTGAGTGACAGGCAGCCAGCGTGAGCTGCCAATAGCCGCGGTGAGCGACCATCCAGAAGCCGGCAACCGATCTGCCTCATCCGGGAAGAGCGCAATGACGAAACCAACATGGGCCAGTGAAGCAACATCCTCCACAACGAGACTGAAGAACAAAAGGACAGCAACTTGTCTGTTCCCCTTCCCGGATTCCCCAACGCTGTTCCTCTCCCCCAATTCCCCAATAAAATCTTTAAAAAAAAAAGAGTCTCTTAACAGGTAAATTTGGCCTAGTAATACTTTATTGGTATGGCAATTACGTTTGAGCCTATTGTTTTCATTATTGTCTTTGTGGTTTTAGTGATAATTTGTGTTTGTGGTTTTAGTGATAATTTAGCTTTGTATTTTTGTTCTAGTAGTTACCTTTGTAGTGTTAGAAAACAAAGTTCAACTGAGTAAGTTTGAAGATCTCATTGGCTTTATTAAGTGATTCATGAATCAGCAGGATCCCATCCAGCAATTAGAAAGGCACTCCTAGGGGTTGTACAAAATGGAAAGTTTTTATATGAAGAAAGAAGGTGGAACTAAGAAGTTAAAAGAGTGGATTATTTCAGGCAAGGATACTTTCCCATAAGGGAAGGCAGGAATCTTACCAGGCAGATGACCTCACTAGTGTTTATCAGGAAATTCACCCTTAGGAAGACTGAAACTGCAATTAGGTTAGCTATTAAGTTTTGGTTTGGTGACTTGGCTTAGCAAAAGTGACTCCGCCTTTTGTATGTGTGTTTGTTTGTTTGTTTCTTTCAACAGTAGCCTTGTTAAAAAATAATTTTCAGTACTTGCTTCAGCAGCGTATAGACTGAATTGGAACAATACAAAGATTAGCTTGGCCCCTGTATAAGAATGACACACAAATTAGTGAAGCGTTCCATATTTTTAAAAAAATTCTTTTTTTTTTCCAGAAAAAAAGTAAAAGCATGACTTTCACTAGAACAGATAAAAGAATAAACATGTGTTAAAGATGTTATTTTATTCATTACTTAGCGAGGGGATTAGACAGGTGTTATAATAGGTTCAGAGGGAAAGTCAAAGAAACACAAATTTAAATGGAATAAAGGGATTTAATTACAAATAGAGGCAAAACTGGGTTTTGCAAAGGGGAAGGAAGTCAAAGAAAACTCTACCAAACCATACAGATTTGCATGTCTGTCATTTACCTACAAAGAGGTGCAAAATAGCTTAAAGACAATTAAGCAGGGCTAGAATTTGGCAGCCTGGAGGGTGTGCTATATAGATGATGCATACTTTTTTAATTGAAGTACAAAATTTCTTTCTATAAGTCTTAATATTATGAAGTACCCTTTTACTCCTCTATTTCTTTAGACATATCTACCAATTTTCTTTATAGGATGAGCACTCATCCTGGCTTCAGCACTGCAAGTCCCATGTCCTAGAAAACCCCTCAGTTCCTGGAAAACCACGACAGTTGGTCACCCTAACTTTCTGTTATAAACATTGACGGACTTATTATATTTCCTTTTCCTTCTACTTCCTTTCTGAGGAAGCCCTTTATATACCAGTGGTCTGCAACCTTGGCAACACCTGAAGAAGCTTTAAAAAATCCAGAGGCCGGGCCCGCTGAGTGGCACAGTGGTTAAGCGCTGGCTTGGGAGGCCAGCGGGCCTGGTTCGGGTCCCACATATGAGGGCCAGTGACATGGCCCTCAAAAACAGAACAAAACAAAAAAATCCAGATGCCTGGGCCCTACCCCATAGATTTTAATTTAATTGTTCTGGGGTATGGCTTGGGCATTCAGCAGCAGTTTTTTTTTGAGGGCAGTGTCACTGGCCCTCACATGGGGGACCAAACCGGGGCCGCTGGCTTCCCAAGCCAGCGCTTAACCACCGCGCCACTCGGCCGGCCCGGCATTTGGGATTAAAAAAAAAGATTGTACATATAATTCTAATGTTCAGCTAATGTTGAGAGCCACTGATATGTAAAGATATGGAACTATCTCCAAGATATAGTGACTGAAGAATACTGTGTATAATATTGTTTGTCAGAAAAGTCCTAACGCATTTATGCAATGAAAAACATAGAAAAAATACGTCATGACTTTTCTGACAACCCAATATACACAGTGTGTATGTATATCATTATAATGCCACCACTATGTAGAAGATGGAAAAGAAGAAAGCATGTATTTTCATATATCTGTGTGTGAGGGGGACACATATATATGAAAATATTCACTTATATATGAATGTATGTGGAACTTGGAGTTCTGTGCTTGGATGTGGCTATGGCAGGCAGCTTCTAAGATGGCCCCCAGTGATCCCCGCCTGTTGATATTTACACCCTTGTGTAATCTCCTCCTGAGGGTGGGCAAGACCCATGACTTGCTTCAGCCAATAGAATATGTTAAATGGGATGGGATGTCACTTCCATAGTTAGGTTACATAAGATAGTGACTTCTCTTTTGCTAGCAAACTCTCTCCCTTCCTGGCTTTGCTGAAATGAGTTGCCATGTTGCAGAGGCATGTTACATGACAAGTAAATGAGGGTGGCCTCCGCTCAACAGCCAGCAAGGAACTGAGGCCTTCTATCCAGTGACCTTTGAGGAGCAGTTTCTTTCCTACTCAAGCCTCCTGATAAGACCCTCGCCCTGGACACCACCTTGTGAGCGATCCTGACACAGAGGACCCAGCTAAGCCCTACCTAGATTCCTAACCCACAGAAACTGTGAGATAGTAAATACGTGCTTAAAAAAGTCACTAAGTTTGCAATAATTTGTTACGTAACTGCCAGCATTACTGGAAGTGTTGGCTTTCATCCCTGGCTCGTGGTTAGTGGCCAGTCATCTCTTCCTACCCCCTCTTCATCCTGAGTCTTGATGGGCTTCATGTTCATCTCTGTAGACACCCCAGCTTTCAGCCACCTCCACTCCCTACTCCTGCACATCCCTGAGGCCTAACAGGTATGCATATCCAGCTTGCGCTACCCATGGGAGCAATGTTGCCCTTGGGAGGACAGGCCAGAGGACAATTCCAAGCAAGCCCTGGGAATAGCTTATGGCCATCTATGCAGGGAATTCCAAGGTCCTGGGTACTCAGAACATTTTAGAAGAGGAGCTTCAGATACTGACCCTTTCTGCTCAGCTTTCCAACCCACTGGAAAGGACAGGGCTAGAGAAGGGGCAGAGCAAGGCCCCCTAAAGCACAGGGCCAAGGCCAGGGGACCCGCCTGCTCACTCTAAGGCTAGCACTGCACTCATGAGAAGCACTGGCTGAGGGCCAGGTAGATTGGATCAGACCTGGAGAGCTGCCTGAGGAGCATAAAGGAGCAGAGCTGCTGCCCTTCTGAGGGGACTCTTCAAAGGCAGCTGTGGGTTGAGCTGGACCATAAAAGCAGGAGGGAGGAACAGGAAGGACTGAAACAAAGCAGCCAGAACTGAGTCAGTATCTCCCAGGGGTATAGTTTCTTTAAGGCAGAATGGTGAGGAGTTTGGGCTATGCAGTCAGAGTGCATCTGTTCAAATCCTGCCTCTGCACTCTTGTGTGACTTCAGTGGAATTACTTAAACCCTCTGAGTATCAGTTTCCTCATCTGTAAAATGGAGATAATAATAGTACCTACTCCACAGGGTCAATGCATGTAAAATGCCTGGTACATGCTTCATGGGTGTTGGCTATCATTAAGGAAACTGAGGCTTAAAGGGCCATCTTTCGGCTCCTGAGTGCTACTTGTCTTGCCTCATAGGTCAGAGGGAAAACAAGGAGGGGTTTATTCAGTTGCTAGAATACTCATTTGCTCAACAGGTGTTTATGGGAACTTTCAGAGCATGGTCCTAACTAACACCCTCCTTCCTCAGACTCTGTAAGAACCATAATGGGGCAATGGAATGGTGCTGCTGCAACGCGGAGATCTGGTAGTCTCTGTTGCCTCTTCTGTGAAGAGAAGAGGTTACCAGTGTCTCTCCAAGCATAGGCCACAGACCCGCAGCCTTGGTATCACCTAGATCATGTTAGAAGTGCAAAATCTCAGGCCCCGCCTTAGAGCCAGAATCTCTGGGGCTGCCCCTGAGAATCTGCCTATCTAACACAGTCTCTAGATGCTCTGTTGTTCCCTCAAGTTTGAGGGTCACTGGGCTGGACTGTTAGAGGTCTTCATAGACGTGGTGCTACAGACTCCCTCGGGCACTGATGCCAGAAGCCTCATGAGCTAGACATCCTGGACCCCACCCTGTCCTCCACCAGAGCAGTTCCACTTTTATAGGCACCTGTGGGGTTCTGAGGAAACAGATGTTCCCATCTGCGCATTAGAGTTTAGAAACTGCTATCTATGGTCTGAATGTTTGTGTCTCCCCACATTCATATGTTGAAATCCTAACCCCCAAAGATGATATTAAGGAGTTGGGCTTTGGGGAGGTGCTTAAGTCTTGAGGGTGGAGCCCACATGAATGGGACATGTGCTCTTGTAAAAGAAGCTCCAGAGAGCTCCCTACCCCCTTCTCCCTGAGATGATATAAATAGAAGTCTGTCCGGCAAGGGCCCTCATCTGACCATGATGGCACCCTGATCTTTGAAACCTAGCCTCCGAATCTGTGAGATGTAAATTTCTGTTGTTCTTAAGCCACCCAGTGTGTGCTATTTTGTTACAGCAGCCCAAACGGACTAAGATACAGCTGAGCTGGGGGGCTCAGTGCAAAAAAATGTAGGGCCCCTTGTTCAAAAGTAGGAGAAAAGATTTTTTTTCTTTCTTCTGTGGGCTCTGTCGTGATTCATTGTGTGTTTAAAATTTGCTAATTAATGTCATGCCCTCTCAGGTGTGGGGACACTTGCAGGGTGACCACAGATGTCACTCTCCCTGTGTTTGCACCAGCTTCCTGCTGAGGACGCTGCAGTTTACATGGCAACTTCTGAGCTCTAGTTGGAGCAACAGTGATTGCAGCTGGAAGAAAGTGCAGCCAGCAACAACCTGGTACTTAGGATGATTAATGAATGTATTTGGAAATTTCCTCCTGCTTTGGCCTCAGCCTGCACCTGAACTGTGGTCAATGCAGCAGTACATTTCTGTATAATCTCTGTTGACAACTGGGATGAGGGCAAGCCCAAAAGACTAACCCAATTACAGTAAAGGAGAGATCTGGCTGTTCCCTGTTTGACAAGGTGAACACAAGGGCATACAATTCGGGGATATTGCTTTAGGATCCAGCAAGCTGCCGGCACAGAAACTTCTTTCCTGTCTAGCTCCCTAGCATATTTTTACTTCATGAAAAATGCTGGCTGTCACTCCTGGCCTGTGTCAAGTAGGGTGATGTGAAGGGAGCCAAAGTGATTGGGCTTCATGTACCCCCATAGCCAGGCCTGCAATAGGTTTGCCCAGCAGGAGATGTATAGTGGTAAGATCAGGGACTTGGAAAAGCTGGGCCCCTCTGATTCTCTCTCTCATGGGGTGGCCTTGGGTAGATATTCAACCTCCCTGAGCCCCAATATTGTCATCTGTAATATAAAGGTATTAAGTTAGATTATTCATCAACTCCACCTCTCCTTTGTTAACATTTCATATGACTAAGGATTTAAAAGAGATGTGTCAGCCTGTTAAGTTAGTTTTACAAGAGGAGCATTAAGAACACAGGGCAGAGTGGCATATAAACCAGAAGGTGGGATGGAGTTACCCCCTGAAATGCTAAGAGGTCATTAGAGTTTGATGCTTCTTTCATCGGCAATGCGAAGCCATTGAAAGCATCCAAAGAGGAAAGGGCTGTGTGTAGAGCTGAGCCTGAGAAAGATGTAGTGGGATGCCAAGTCTCAGAAGAATTTAGGATAAAAGAATCTAGGTAAGGGGCTATGTATACCTACCTATCTTCGCCATTACCAGACAGCACCAAACTGCCTTCCTAAGGCTGTACTAATCCATGCTCCCTCCAGCAAGCTAAAAGAGTTCTCATTTCCTTATATTCTCACTATCATTTGTCATTGTCAGACCTCTACATTTTGGCCAACCAGATGGGTGTGAATTGGTAGTTCATTGTAATTAACTTGCATTTCCCTGGTGAGTATTGCATTTGAACATCTTTTGTATATTTATTGGGCATTTATGTTTTCTCTTCTCTGAGTTTCCTGTTCAATCTTTTGTCTATTTTTGTTTGTTATTTTAAAATCTTTTTTCCCCTATAGAATCTGGATGCTAATCTTTTGTCAGTTATATGCAATGCAGATGTGTTTCCCCAGTTTGTACTTGGTCTTTTAACTATGTTTATGGTGACTTCAGAAAAGCAATCAGATAATTTTAACAGCTGAATTTCTCAACATTCAAATTTACTGTTTGTTCTTTGGTATCTTTCTGAGAAATCCTTTTTTACCCTCAAATCATAAAGCTATTTTTTATTTCTCCTATATTTTAAAAAGCTTTAATATTTTCCTTTCATCTGTAGGCCTTTGCACACCGAATTTAGTGTTGTATATGGTGTAGGGTAAGGTAAGAAAAGAATCCGATGCTACCTTTTCCCACATGGATACCCAGTTGTCCCAGCACCACATATTGAATGGTTCATGGCTCGGCTCTGCCACCCAGGGCCAGGAAGAGGGTGAGACAAATGAGGTGCCCACTCTCAGGATCATGAGGGTCTGCAGCTGAAAGTGAGGGCCTTCCTCAATTTTGCACCCTCAGTGTCTTTCTGTCACTCTTCCCTTCCAGGGGACCCAGTTCATGGCATGAAGTCTTATCTTGACACCAACACACACGAGACTTTGGGTCTCCTGCCCAGGAATGTTGGTTCCTGAGACAGAAGAGTCTTTGTGAAAAAGGAGGAAAAAGAGCCCTGGACTCTCCTGTTGGCTCTAGGCTGAGGAAGGGGGTGTGCCTGGGACTGGGTCAGGGGAGGAGGGAGGATCCGGTTTGGTACCTCTGAGAGACTTGATAGTTTTCTGAGGCTTCTGGGGCAAGGGCTTGGTGCATACAGGGCCTTTCCCCTCCATGCTATCTTTTTTTTTTTTTTTTTTTTTTAAAAGATTTTATTGGGGAATTGGTGGAGGGGAACAGCGTTGGGGAATCGGGGAAGGGGAACAGACAAGTTGCCGTCTTCTTGTTCTTCAGTTTTAGTTGCGGAGGATGTTGCTTCACTGTTGGTATCGTCATTGCGCTCTTCCCGGATGAGGCAGATCGGTCGCTGGCCTCTGGATGTCGCTCATCGCAGCTATTGGCAGCTCACGCTTGGCTGCCAGCCGCTCACGCTGGCTGCGGGCCGCTCACTGCAGCCTATGGCAGCCCACTGCAGCAGGGGCTGCAGCCCACACCATCACCGGGGCTGCAGCCCACACCATCACCGGGGCTCGCACAGCCCAGCTCCAGGTGGAGCTGTTGCTAGCTGTAGAGGGCAGTGTCACTGGCCCTCATGTGGGATCCGAACCGGGGCCGCTGGCATCCCAAAACCAGCGCTTAACCAATGCGCCACTCGGCCGGCCCTTTTTTTTTTTTTTTAACTTTACTATTATTAGTAGTACTATTATTATTAGTTACAGATGTACAAAACAATGCAATGGTTATTTTTTTCAGCCCTTACAAAGTGACTCCCCCCTTCCCCTGCTCCCCACACCTGATATCATACATATCTATTACAATTCCATTGACTCCATCCCCACACTATATTCCACATCCCATGACTATATATGTGTTAAATTATAGTTGACATATAATATTGTTCAGCGGCAGCTTCAGATATACGGGACCCTGCAGGATCTACTCCCTGCCTTCTCCATAGAATGTGGGAGGTGCTTGAAGGTACCCCAGAAAGTTTAGGCTACTGCACAGACATAGAAAAGATAGATTATCTTTTAATTCTCTTTCAATCCTTCTAATTGTATCTTGGAGAAAGTCTCCCTTTGATCTAACCTGTCAAGGCTCTCTAATTCCCTTATTTTTTTTTGTTTAGGGAATCGGGGAAGGGGAACAGACAAGTTGCTGTCTTTTTGTTCTTCAGTCTAGTTGTGGAGGACGTTGCTTCACTGGCTCATGTTGGTATCGTCATTGCGCTCTTCCCGGATGAGGCAGGTTGGTCGCCGGCTTTTGGATGGTCGCTCACTGCGGCTATTGGCAGCTCATGCTGGCTGCCAGCCGCTCACGCTGGCTGCTGGCCACTCACTGTAGCCTATGGCAGCCCACTGCAGTAAGGGCTGCAGCCTACACCATCACTGGGGCTCGCACAGCCCAGCTCCAGGTGGAGCTGTTGTTAGCTGTAGAGGGCAGTGTCACTGGCCCTCACACGTGGGATCCGAACCAGGGCCACTGGCATCCCAAAACCAGCTCTTAACCAATACGCCACTCGGCCGGCCCTCTAATTCCCTTTTTAAAAAAATCTCCTGGAGACTGGACCTCAGGATTTGGAGCTTAAGTATCTGACTAGATATTTAATCACATTGTTTTGTTTGCACTGTATTTATTTGTTGGGGGTTGCCTTCTAGTCTGACAAGTGATGGCAGTTTGCTATTAGTAATGCTAATGGAAAGTTTCATTTTTAATACATGTATTTGAGCAAAAAAGTTTGCTTTATGTATGTAAAGTCACACTTATGTGTACATTTCAATAACGATATGTAGGAAAGGAGGATCAGCAATATGATGATGTTTATCTCAGTGATTTTTGTTTTCCTTGTACTTTTTTTGTGTTTGCATTTTTTACAATGAGCATACATTATTGACATAAACAGAGAACAACTATTTTTATTATGGAGAAAGGTCTATATGTTTAAAGGACTGTATTAAGTACATAATAATACAAGGAATGTATGGCTTTGGCAACATGGTTGACTTAGCTTGGTTGACTTCACGCTGGGAGACTGAGGAATGGGGGCCCAGGCAAAGAGCAAGGACAGCCTTCCTGTCACGGGAAATTCAGGCGCCTACTGTGAGGGGCTGAGCTTTATCTTTTCAGCACTGTTCAGAGGAGTTCATTTCAGAGTCTCAGTTACAACTTTTGAATCAGTTAAATCATTGATCATTTGGAGAGATGGGGCCGGGTTTCTGTGGTGTGTTAGATCTGCCTCACCGGCATTTAGACGCCCCAGGTAGGGGTGGACAAAGGGAATTTGGCCAGGCATCTCTTATTGGAAATGCTGTCCTGTGAGTAGTCTGTTGTAGCAGAACTGATAGGTGACAGCCTTCTCCCCCTGGGCTGTTCTCTGTCTCCCAGGGTGACCACTGTCTGGCTCTCTTCCCAAAGAGTCCAGGCAGCTGGTGCCAATTCATGGTGCTGGCTATTACCCAATGTAGGGCATCATTTAACAGGAGCCCCTGGGGCAAAGGATTCCTGATGTGTAGCCCTAGGAATCTTTGGTTCACTGCCTTCAGGAAAAGGTTTTTTCAGATCACACCCTGAGTTACTGTTCAATCTTTAATGGGGCCAACACAGTTCAGATGCAACAAGGAGCAGACAGTGGTCTGAGCTCTGGACATCTGATTATGGGACAAATGGGGGTTGGCCAACAGTGTCTGCCATCATGAGATAATACAGACCATGTAGTCACTACTCAGTAGGCACTATAATCAGTAGGACAAGACACAGGCTCTGCCCTCTTGGGTGGGGGAGGCAGTCTGATGGAGAAAGCAGACAAATAATGGCAGGTGTGAAGAGGGTTTGCAGGAGAGGGGAGGTGCTACTGCAGCACAGAGCAGTGATCTCTGAAAGGGGGTCAGGAGGGGTGCCTAAGCAGGAGACATTTAGACTGAGACCCAGTGGAGGAGGGGAAGTCTTCCCCTCTTTTCCCTCTTAGCTATTCTGGCTGCTCTAATAAATTGACATGAGACGGATTAACAAAATTTAATTATATATGTGCATATGGAGTTTTGTAAGAATATGGGACTGAAGACAACTTAGGCAGTTGAGGCTTAGATGCCATCTTGAGCTAAGGAGAAAGGAGGGGGGTAGTGGTTTATACTTCAAAGGAAGGTAGGCAATTCACAGGTAGATGAGAAGGAACAAACATTTGCCAGGCCACCCAGAAATGATGGAACACAGAGGGGAGTCTAAGAAACAGATTTTCTAGATTCCTCCTTGTCTACCACACTTAGTTTATATTAAAGTATAGTTATCTATGGTGATAACTCCCTTCCTGGAGCAGGTTCTCTGTCTAAATTCTTTTAGGCAGTTTTGGGGAAGATCAAATGTTCTTCCTGAGCTTTGTTTCTTAAAAATGACCAGCTTAAAATAATCATTCCTCAAGGGCTGGCCGAGTGGCTCAGTTGGTAAAGAGCTCACTCAGGAGTGCGAGCTGAGCTCTGAGCAACAGCAGTTCGATGCCCAGCCTGAGCTGAGCTGCCGCTGAGCTACCAACAGGTGGCAGGATGGCTCAGCTAAAAAAAAAAAAAAGTAGTCAGCAAAATAATCATCCCCCAAAAGGCATATTTTGGGGTGGCAAAACTCTGCTCCCCTGCAACACACAAAAAAAGAGTTTGCCAGGTGGGAAAATGTCAGGAGGAATGATCCAGAATGAGGAACGGTGTATGCAGAAATCCAGAGGCCAGAGGGACCCTGCTGTGTTTAGCTGGGAGATGCCCTTTAGGTGGTAAAAGAAGAGAGAACAGAGTGGGGAGATGGGCAGGTCCAAGATCTTTTAGGATCTCTTAGGACAGAATTTATCAACTGAGAGTGATTTTGTCTCCCAGGGACATTTGGCAAGATTGTCGCAACTTGGTTGTCACAAATGTATGTAGGGGGTGTGTGAGGGTGCTACTGGCATACTGGTAGAGGCCCTGTGAGGATGCTGCTGAACATCCTGCAATGCACAGGACAGCCCCTGAAAACAAAGAATCACCTGGCCAAAAATGTCAATAGTGCTGTACAGGTTGAGAAACTGGGACCACTTTAATGACTTGGTTCCTTATTCTAAAGCCAAGGGAAAGCTCTAACCAGGTTTAACACCGGAGAGGGACGTAGTCAGATTTATGCTTTGAGGTGGTCAGTCCAGCTGCTCTGAGGAAATTTTGAGATTAGGGCCACTCTTTTAATAGTCCTGGACCCTTTTCTCCAGTTGGGAATTTTCAGCCTCTGTGATTTTCTTTTCCCCACTGGGGCTTGCCCTTGACTGTTTTGTGGCCTTTAAGGTCTCTAGGAAATCCCGTCCAGGTCAGGGAAACCAATTCAGATACTTAGTAAGAGCTACATAAGACAGGGATTTTTCCATTTGGGCATTATAGGCACAGCACTAGGGCCTACAAAATGTTAAAGACCCATGTGGCAGGCAGAAAATGGCCCCCCAAAGATGTCCATGTCCTAATCTCCAAAACCTGTGAATATGTTACTATACATTGCAAAGAGATTTTGCACATGTGATTAAGTTAAGGAACTTGAAATGGGAAAATTATCCTGGATTATCTAAATGGGCCAATGTTATCACAAGGGTCTTTATAAGATGGGGGCAGAAGAATCAAATTCAGAGGAGATATGGTGGTAGAAATGAGAGAGGGAGGGATGGAGAAAGGGGGGGAGAGAGAGAGAGAGAGAGAGAGAGAGAGAGAGAGAGAGAGAGAGAGAGAGAGAGAGAGAGAGATTTAAAGATGCTATGTTGCTGGCTTTTGAAGATGGGGTTGGGGCCAATACTATAAGATAATAAATTGGTGTGCCACTAAATCTCTGGCAATTTGCTAAAATAGCAACAGGAAACTATTATATATAAACTATTATAGCCTGGACAACATTTTAATTAACTCTGAAGTAAAAAAGGAAAACTGCAAAGTAGAAATTAATAAATGTCATTTATTTTTAAATTGTTTTATAATATTTAACATACCCAAAAAATATAAAGACTAATGTGAGATGTGATCAAAAAATATGGTGAACATTTAAATAAAAAACTTTATGGGCCGGCCGAGTGGCACAATGGTTAAGAGCTGGTTTTGGGATGCCTGCGGCCCCAGTTTGGATCCCACATATGAGGACCAGTAACAGCTAACAACAGCTCCACCTGGAGCTGGGCTGTGCGAGCCCCGACAATGGTGTAGGCTGCAGCCCCTGCTGCAGTGGGCTGCCATAGGCCACAGTGAGTGGCCGGCAGCCAGCGTGAGCTGCCAATAGCCGAGGTGAGCAACTATCCAGAGGCCAGCAACTGATCTGCCTCATCCGGGAAGAACACAATGACGATACCAACATGGGCCAGTGAAGCAACGTCCTCCGCAACTAGACTGAAGAACAAGAAGACAGCAACTTGTCTGTTCCCCTTCCCTAATTCCCTAACGCTGTTCCTCTCCCCCAATTCCCCAATAAAATCTTTAAAAAAAAATTTATTACAGTAAAAGACACATTGCCATTAATCCCCCTCAAAATACTCCCCCTTACTTTGAAAACACTTATCCCATGGTTCATACCACTTTCTGAAGCAGTTCTGGAAGTCCTCTTTTGTGAGTGTCTTTAGTTGCACTGTCATGGCTGCCACGATATCCTAAATCGATTCAAAACATTTACCTTTCATGGTCATTTTGACTTTGAGGAAGGGCCAGAAGTCACACAATGCCAGATCTGGTAAATAAGGTGGATGAGGACACACTGTAATGTTTATATTTGACAGATATTGCTGTATACCAGAAGCGATGTGTGACACGGAGCATGGTCATGATGGAGGATGAAACTTTTTGCCCATTTTATGTTAATGTGTTGTTTGTGCTCTGTGACATACAACGCACTTTGAAACATCTCAACCATAGCTCACACACAATTGACTGCACCGAACAAGTTGAAACTTGTCATACGCTATTACTAAGGTTCGATGTGCCACTTCCTGTATTGAAGGTCCCTGCCTTTCTGTTGGATGGCAGCAGCATTCACCATATTTTGTGATTACAACAGAAAGACTTTGTGTCACACATTGTTTCTGGTATGGCAATTTCTGTCAAATAAAATCATTACGGTATGTCCTCATCCATCTTATTTACTGGATCTGGCACCATGCAACTTCTGGCTCTTCCCCAAAGTCAAACTGATTCAGGAAATTTCTGGGACCTTGGATAAATAGCTTTTTCAGAGAGTTTTAAACTGCTCTTCAAAGAGGTTAGGCGAATCTATACTCAACCAGCAATGCATAGACCTGGTGGTGATATTGTTAGACTAAAATTTTTGCTGATATGATGGGTATGAAATGATATTTTATTGTGGTCTTATCTTTCATTTTCTGGATTACTATGGAATTGAGCCTCTTTTCCTATATTTATAGGTCATTGTTATTTCTTCCTCTGTAAATGCTTGTTTATTTCTTTGTCCATTTTTTTTTCTATACAGCTGGTTGTCTTTTTCTTATTACTTTGTAGAAATTCTATATATTATTTTGGATATTAATTCTCTGCAGCTCTATGTGTTGTAAATATCTTCTCCCATTTTATGGGTTGTCTTTTCATGAAGACATGGTGTCTGCTGAGGCAGGAATATCATCATATTCCAAGGGAGCATTTGGTCAGAAATACAGTTTCATGATCCACCCAGGATTCTTGTCTGTTAACTTAGTGTCAAGGCCAGACTGGTGCAGATAGTTAAGGGGTGTTCTATAAAGTGATTTTTGAAGGTGAGGAATGTCTTCTGGACATGCTCAGTTTTGTTAATAATTCCTTATGAAATGACATCCAAATATTTATTTAAATCCAAGGTCACAAACTCAATGCCTACTAGGGGCCAAGTAGGTAACATAAAAGACTAAAGTGGGGGCTGGCCGAGTGGTGCAGTGGTTAAGAACTGGCTTGAGAAGCCAGCGGCCCCGGTTCGGGTCCCACATATGAGGGCCAGTGACACTGCCCTCAAAAAAAGAAAGAAAGAAATAGGAAATGTTTTGGGCCGGCCAAGTGGTGTGGTGGTTAAGAGCTGGCTTGGGATGCCAGCGGCCCCAGTTCAGATCCCACATATGAGGGCCAGTGACACTGCCCTCTAAAAAAAAATAAAAAAGACTAAAGTGGGCTGGATGGGACATGCACTTGTTTGAAGCTGCCCTATTTTAATCCTCACAACAATCCTATGAAGCAAATACCAGTATTACTCTCACCTTACAGATAAGGAAATTTAGGCTTAGAAAGGTTAAACAACTTGCCCAAAGTCACATAACCAGAAAGTAAAAACAAACAAAACAGGATTCAAAACTAGGCTGTCTGCCCGTAGGGCTCACATTCCTAACTATCATGCAAAAATGCTGTTCAAGGTACAAGAAATAGTTCATGTTTCTCTTAACTCTACTACAAGAAATACAGCGGTACAGGTGAGATTATAAATGGCACCTGACATTGGGCCTCCAGTGTCAGGAACTACTAGGACACTGTGAAGACTGTGTAAACTGGAGAGGAAATGCCTGTTACATGGGTCCTTGATTCTGTTACCGGAGAGCAGGCCCTTCTTGGCGCGATGTCCAGGCTTGGTTTCCACACTGGGGGTCGAACCTGGCAGAGTCCAGGCTAGATTCCCAGACTGGGGATCAAACCCAGGCCTCGAGGAAAACTGGGAACCCTAGCCACTTGGTTGCTGGAGGATGGACCCTCCTCAGCACCGTGTCCAGGTTCTTGGCGCCTTGAGCAAAGAATTGAATGAGATACAGAGGTAAAGTAGCAAAAGAGCAGTTTATTAGAAGAAAAAGTACTCTTCAAAGAAGTAGAAGCGGTCCTGAGCAGAAAGCAGTGGTTTAAGGGCCATTATTAGAAGAGAAAGTACACTCCAAAGGGTTAGGAGTGTGCCCAAGCAAAAGCATGGTAAAGGCTGCGGCTCAAAGGCTCAGAGGGGCACGGGCCCAAACGGCCCAAACGGCCCTGACTGGTGAGAAGTTGGAGTTTTTATCCTTTTATTTTTCTAGAATGGGCTGTTCCTCTCTGGTCATTGGACCACTTGATTGACACCTGTGATTGACAGCAGGCTATTATCTCATCTCTTTAGATTGTGCATGTTCCTTCCCAGAATTCAATCCGTTATAATGATATTAATGAACTTCCCGCATATGTTTGATACTATATTGATGGTATAATGAGGCCCAGGTGACATGAAGGTCGTTATGGCCTTTACTGTGCAGGTGCGAGTGCCTGGTGTAACCTAGATGGGTATTTTGTACCCATTTGTTTCCTCATAGGGGTAGGTAATTACAATGAAAAGGGAACGTTTTGGGCAGAGAGGAGAGGTCTTTGGGCAGTCGCATTCTGTGGGTTGTATTGGATGTGCAGGAATGTAGAGACCCAAAGTTTGTCTCTAACAGCCTGCCTCCCTTGAGAGATGTGATCCCCATAAAATCTCTATGGGAAATTGAGGGACAGGAGGTAGGTCTTTTCTTCTGTATCTGCTTCCTGCTGAGCAGGGCTGTAGAGCTGTCCCTGCCTCCTGGGGTATTCATGCAACTCTCACCCTATCTGATCTCAGATGAGAGGAAGGGGTCCCAAGATCTGCCTGGAAAACTACTTTGGCTTCTTTGGTTGGGACTGGTAATCTTGCTGGGGTATCATCTGTATCCCCAAGGCCACTGAATGAAGAAAAATAGATTTTAATTAATAAATTTCTTAAAGAGCACAGCTCAAAGCTATTGATACAGGGTGGCTATGTGATGGAAAATCCGTCAGCTCTTATGGAGCCTGTGGCCATTCAACCAGGCACTCAGGTGGTGTCAATTGTTCAGGAGCTGGGCCCAGAACAGATTGGAAAGAACATTAGGCTTCAATGATTACAATCAACAGGTATAAATCACAAATTTCAGGATAATTGTTTAAAGCAGGGGGTAAAAACACTTCTTATGATTCAGGCTAAAAACAGTCTGTTGCTTAAGATTAAGACACCGATTTACAACATAATTAAGAAACAGGGGCATAGAAGCTAAGAAACTGGGGAAAAGGAAACTTTAAGAAAAGGAAACTTAAAATCTCTACAGGAAAGAAAACTTAAAGTTTTTCAGTGGTGGGGGCGCTATACTTGCTTGGCCCATATCAATTCCAGCTGCCTGATGTCAGCAGGCAATGCAGACCTAGTGTTGCAGAGCTAGATTTTTTTCAAGAGAAGCTGGAAATCCAGATTTTTATGAGAATGGCAACTGATTTTTAAGTACTAGCAATCAAATTCAATAATTTTACAATACTGCTCAGGCCGAATAAAAAATTTCTGTGGGCTGCCACTTTATGACCTTTGATTTTGCCCAGAATGAATTATTTGTTTACAGTCTAAACTACTGTGGGGGTAACCAGGTCTATAAGAACAGAAAATAATATTTCCTTCTAATTGTACTACAATAACTTCTTTCAAGTAACAAGTATCTCCCTGTATTATAATGCTTAGGAGTTTGGAGTCCCCAGTACAATCTCACAGACTTTAATCATATCTCACATTGCCTTTCTAGACAGAAGTTGCGACTGATGAAATAGTCACAGAACCTGGGACTGATGTTCCTGTTATCAACTAGCTTTCCACTGAACCTTGTAAAAATAATTGTTTTTTTTTCCCTCTCAGGCCAAAGCAAGCATCTTGATGTCTGTAATTTACTTGAAAATACTGCAGCATTGATGTGTAATGCTATGTACTTGCTAGTGAGGCTAGTGAGATTAGGCTTCAATTCCAGGGGCAATCTACACCCAAGGGTGTCAGCCAGAATTTTATCAGAAAGACCATCTGCGAAGGTGGCTCCTACAAGTGCTTGAGTAATCTACATTTTTTTCCCCCCCAGCTGAGCCATCCTGCCACCTGTTGGCAGCTCAGCAGCAGCTCAGCTTGGGCTGGGCATCGAACTGCTGTTGCTCAGAGCTCAGCTTGCACTCTTGAGTGAGCTCTTAACCAACTGAGCCACTGTGCCATCCCTGAGTAATCTGCATCTTGATCCACAGCAGATACTACTAATCAACACAATGATATTGTTACCCTAGGCAGAAAGACTAGGGCAGCTGGGAGAGAGGGGAGGAAGGGAAGAAGCAGGTAAGGGGAAGCAAAGGAGGGAGGAAATGAGATCATCCTTAAGAAAAACTGCAGCTACCAGACTGGCCAGAACTAGATTTTGGTGACCCACAGCAGATCCAGTACACCGTCGTGCCCCTCAAGGTGAACTTTCACTGGAATATAATGGATTATAATATTATTAGCATTACAGTTAGGGATAATCTGCACCCCTGTTTCCCATGACAATTCTGACCAAGCCAAATAAGGACAAAAATCCCTCCTCCCGATAGGAAGGAGTGGTCTTTGAGGACCCAGCTAAGAATGCCTATAACACCACCCCTAAATCTTGACTATTTCAAGCCTTCATTTTTAGTGAAATAAATTCCATTTAGTGAATTAAATTCCAAGTCTCATTGTTTTTCAGGGCAGCTGCTCTTCTCTGGGCTAGCTCACTCTCACCGTCTTGAGAGTATACTGTTCTTTAAGAATTCTTTAATAAATCCATCACTGGCTTGGTTTATTTGGTGCGTCCTTGAATTTTTTCCTGTGGCATACACCAAGAACCAGTTTTCAGACAATATCATAAATTGATTTTATTCAATGAAATTAGTGGCTTGGTAATTAGCATGAGGAATGATAGAAAAGGGCTTTTAGTAATGAAATTAAAGATGGTCAAGGTATGTGAATAGGCTAAAATATTTTAGAGGCACTCCTCATGTTTGTCCAAATAGGATTTAACGAGGCCTTTAGCATGAACCTGTAAGGATGGTGTCAGACACTTGATCCTGAACTACTTCTGTCTCCAGATGTAGCTTTAGGAGGGTTTCTCCTTGCCTGATGCTGACCACAAGGATAATGAAATGCCTCTGAAATGTTGTTGGTCTGCCTCCAGTGGACCATTCATGCCAACTTGTGGTTGGATCACTTAATTTAAAAGGACAAGAACTGGGACTTCATGGAAGCCATAGAGCACATTGCATGAAATGTTCTGTGCCTAATTGCTCATGAATGTTTAATAAATGTCTGTGTAAGGGGTAAAATCTGGTCTAAGATTTGCTTTTATTATAATTTAATAGCAAGGTTATGAGTGAGCATCTGACTTTTACCTACTTCAGAACACCTTGGGCTACTTATAGACGAAAATTAACTTTGGCAAGTACCCCCAAAATAAGACAATGGAGAGCCAGATCTCAGAGATGAGAGGTGGTAACTGAAGCTCCTAGGAGTATCCGATCATCCTTGTTTCCTGTGCTCTCCATGCTGCAAATGGGCCAGATTGGAGCCACCTCTCGTCTCTTCCTTCCCCCAGGCTTGTGAGGTGGCCTGTAAGGTCTGTTGAGAATCTGAATCTGTATGAGCCCTGTAGAATCAAGCATATCCTGGAAATCTGGCCCCTTCCCCAACAGGAAAAAAGTAGAAGAACTGGGCGCAGGGAACCAGCTCTGTAGAATGCTCACCAGTAAACATTTTAATCTAAAGTCTGAATTAGAGAAGTGGTTTTTCAGTATGCATAAAAAACAAAAAACAAACAAAAAACCTCCACAATATCCTCCATAGCTCACTGTGCTGAATTACAAAAGCTTATAGACACTTTCCTTGCTCTTGAAATGTTAACAATATTTTTGTTTTAATAAATAAATTGAGAAATATGTTAAAGCTCTCCTTCAGGGATTGCCACAGCACAAACCAGTTCTTCAGTCAGAGAAACTCCTGTGTTTTTCCTTTAAGTTCATTACTTTCTCTGTGAAATCTTGACTTCGTAAATCTCTTTTCTCCTTTATTTTTCTTGCCACGGTCCCTGAAAAAGCTTTCTGTGGTCCCCCCTCAAACTTCAGCATTCATTTCCCCTTAAATTTCATTTATGCTTCTTGGTGTGACTTTTAACCTTTAAAATTATACTCACTGCAGGTACTCTCCGTGTTCTTGAGTGTCAAAAGACTTTCAAAGCATTCTCTGTTTCATATATAGAATATCTTTTCTCCCCAACTGTATTTTAAACCTATCAAGGACAGGGTCTGTTTTTAACTTCTTTTGTTTCGCCCTGCCCTACAGCACTAGTGTTATAAATGAATTCTCTGTAATCACTTCTCACTCCATCTAGAAGATGTACAATCCATAAATATTTAATAGAAATGGAAAGTTCTATATTGAAGGTGGGGTCACTATTTTATAACTAACATGTTTTTAAACATTCATTAATTCAGCATTTCACTTAATCCTCATACAATAATCCTATGAAATAGGTATTATTTTTGTCCTTAGTAACCAATGAAAAAATTGAGACACAAAGAATTTTAATAATTTGTCCAAGGTAGTGGGGATTCCATACCCTGGAGGAGTTTCAAACACTGTGAAATGAACCGGTGGAAGAAGTGGGGAGTTGCATAGGGGTGAGAAATTTGCTTTTCAGCAAGACTATAAAATATGGCCTCATTACTAGTTTGGTAGTTTAAACATATATCCACAAATTGAAAGTCCTCCCTTCAAAAAGTAGAGCTTTATTACCTCCTTGAGTAGGAACTATCTTGCTATGAATAGCATGTGGCAGGAGTGACAATGTATGGCCCCCGAGACTATGTCATAAAAAGCATTGTGGCTACCTTCTTGTTCTTTCTCTTGATCACTCATTCCGTAGTAGACACTCAGAGGACGCTGAAGCAACCTAATAGAGAGGTCCATATGGGAAAGGAATGGAGGCCTCCTGCCAACAGCCAATGAGGAACTGAGGCCTTCTGCCAGCAGTTACTTGAGCAAACCATCTTAGTAGCAGATTCTCCAGCCCCAGTCAAGCCTTCAGATGGCCACAACCCTAGCTGACTTTGTGATTGCAACATCACAGGAGACCCTGAGCCGAGTCACCCAGCTAAACCACACCTCAATTTCTGACCCTGAAAACCTGTGAGATAATAAATGTTGGTTGGGTTACACTGCTAAGTTTTGGGGTGATTTATTATATAGCAAAGATAACCAATATAACTAAGTTAACCTGTAAGTGAGTAGTTCTTATCCTTTGGGATATTAGGGACCCCTTCAAGAATCTATAAAAGCTATGGAACCTCTCCTCAGAAAAATGCATATACAAAAACATGTAGCTCACAGTTTCTTCCACCAGTGCATTTCAGAGAGCAAAGGGGTCAAACTAACTTTTCTCATGGTTTTATTTTTGTGACTCAATTCTTTTGGAAGGCAGAGGCTGACTAGTAGGATTTCCAAAAAAGCCAGATCAGTAATTACTAGAAATGCAGAAAGGAAGTGTGTTTTTCAAAGATTAAAACTCCATGGTTCTGAGCTAAATGAGTTGGCTTGGTTTGTGTTCTTAGGACACATTGAAGCATTGGTAGAATCCTACTGAGATCTCTCTTCAACCACTTGAGCCCCTCCATTCTTGTTTTCACATATACTCATCTCTAGGCTGACATCACTAGTACAAGGAGAAGCATAGCTATTCCTCCCCATCATCTACCTGAGAAGATAAAGACCTCTAAGGGGGCATAGATACAGGAGAAAGAGCAATTGAATTTCCTCTCTGAGGTCAGTATGTGCTAAATCTCTCAAGGCCATTATTTGTGATCAAACCAAGGATAGTAATTGCAACTCTCAGAGTTACTTCCAGTTTGGGGACCCCAAAATGGTTCTCATTTCTATTCATGAGCACATTTCCCTGAATTGCAGAAGTGTAATGTAATGCAGACAATGTAACCTAGGAAGAGAGAGTGCTTGGGGGCATGATGGTGCATTACCTAGGTCAAATTAAGACATCTTAACAGGAGTTGGATATATGAGACTGGAACTCTGAGGAGGTTTTGCTTTGGACATATTCGGTGGCTAAAACATGAGGATAAAAGAGCTTGCTCACTGAGAATGAAACCTTTAAAACTTCTGGGCAAAGGAGGAAGAGAAGCTCATTAAAGGGTCCGAGGAATGATTAGAGAGCTTGCAAGAACTGGGAAAGCAAGAGGTGAGAGAAATCAGTGGACAAGAGAGTTTAAGGTTGGAGGGAATATTAAGTAGTTTCACGAACAGAGGGTTTAGGAAAATGAGAGTTGAAACATGTTCATCATATTTAGGATGAGTAGGGGCTCCCAGGTAGTCTTGGAACGAAGCTTGTCAGTGGAGTAGAGGAGGCAGAAGCCTAATAGTAGCAGGCTGAGGAATCAATGGACTGAAGTAGTTCACGTAAAAATGGCTAAACACAGCCACCCAAGATTTGAAATTGGATAAGGCAGAGACTTCCGTCAGCCCCTATTGTGGGAGTAGTCTTAAGAGGAAGCTGGAAGCCTGTGGTGAAAGGACCATATTCATTTTGCTGTATGTTCATAGTCCATTTTCACTGAATGAGTAAAATTATATAAGGACAAGTTGCTGTCCTTTGGTTCTTCAGTCTAGTTGTGGAGGATGTCGCTTCACTGGCCTAGGTTGGTATTGTGATCATTGCGTTCTTCCCGGTTGAGGCAGATCAGTCGCTGGCCATTGGATGGCGGCTCATGGCGGCTCACGGAGGCTCACACCGGCTGCCAGCCACTCACAGTAACTATGGCAGCCCACCGCAGCCTATGCCATCACCAGTGACTCACAGCAGCCCAGCTCCAGGTTGAGCTGTTGTTCACCATCTTAGCTGTAGAGGACAGCGTCACTGGCCCATGTGGGATCCGAACTGGCGGCCCTGATACTCAGAGCTTGCGCTCCCAAGCCAACTCTTAACCAATGAGCCACTCCAGCTGGCCCTAAAATTACTTTTTTTTTTTTTTTAAAGATTTTATTGGGGGATTGGGAGAGGGGAACAGCGTTGGGGAATTGGGGAAGGGGAACAGACAAGTTGCTGTCTTTTTGTTCTTCAGTCTAGTTGCGGAAGACATTGTTTCACTGGCCCATGTTGGTATCGTCATTGCTCTCAGTCGCCAGCCTCTGGATGGCCACTCACTGCGGCTATTGGCAGCTTACGCTGGCTGCTGGCCACTCACGCTGGCTGCCGGCCACTCACTGCAGTCTATGGCAGCCCACTGCAGCAGGGGCTCGCGCAGCCCAGCTCCAGGTGGAGCTGTTGTTAGCTGTGGAGGGCAGTGTCACTGGCCCTCATATGTGGGATCCAAACCAGGGCCACTGACATCCCAAGCCAGCTCTTAACCAATGCACCACTCAGCCGGCCCAAAAATTACATTTTTAATTAACAGAGGTAGCTCTCTAGTGATGTAAACTTTGGTGTGGAAAAGATGCAACTAAGTGAACATAAGTAGATCAAAACCCATCTTCCCAAACTAGAACTATCAGAGAAAAAAAGCCTTGCCAGGCACAGTGACACTTAATTTGATCATGAATCAAAGAACTAAAGGATAAAGGGAGACAAATAATTCAAAGGTCAGGGCTAGGGGGTGATAAGGCGGCTCTGCTGCCTTGTCTAAATGGATATAACCTGAGACATTCAGCCTCTGAATAATTAGCACCAGTCTTAGATGTATCTAGAAAGCAAAGAGGAGATGGCCAAATTGTAACAGATAATTCTAGGACTTAGATTCAGAACTCAGAGAACAGAAGACTTGCATTATTTTATTTGAAATAAATTGATTTCCTGTACATTGTAACATAATTTTCTGTATGTTTGATAATAAACTTTCTGATTAAAAAAGGAAAATGAGTACAGACAATATTTTCCAAGAAGCTTCCTCAGGCTGCTGGCAGATGCTGCCCTCATCTCTCCTGCTGTGTTTGTGCTCAACCTTCACTGAAGGCCTACCACCTGCCTCTAGGACTATGGTTACTATGACAACCTGTCTAGTGATTCTGTCTCTTGGAGACACTGGCTACATGTGATCCCCAGCCCTTTGGCAGAGCTCAATATGTGGGTCATATGGGCCACACTTCCTCAGGCCTCCATTTAGGTTTAGATAACATCTCAGGCCCCATAGAAAGTGCTTTCACAGGCCCAGACTCTATTCTGAATGCAGACTTCCCTGCCACTGCCCCCTTGCTTGTCCCTACACCCATTGCTGCTGAGCTGGGGGACACCTGTTATGTTACATAGGCTAGAAAGACTGAATGAGAGGGTCAAAATCAACTTTTAGGAAGCAAGGCTGAAAGGCCACAACTCTTTTAGATGTGCTTACCCTCACAAAACCCCAGCTGCCTGCGTGCTGTATCCACAGAAACAGTCACTATTTCTATTAAAATACAGGAAGTAGTAATAAAAGATAAATTTCCTGCCAAACATTTGGTGACAATGAGATATAAGAAAAGGAACAATAAAATATGGATATGATGACAGCCGTTATGCACCCAGATGCCTTTCCTGTTGAAAAAGTCCAGCTTGGAGGATGGGGTGGGGAACTTGGTCACACAGCTGTGCGCTCAGGGCAGTCACACAGGCTGCTGTCTTGCTTGGGGGTTGAAAAGAACAGAGCCAGCCTCCAGCTTGGTTTCTGGGAATACTGACTTTTTTTTTTTTAATGTTTTTTTTTGTTTGTTTGTTTGTTTGTTTTTTTGAGGGCAGTGTCACTGGCCCTCACATGTGGGACCAAACCGGGGCCGCTGGCTTCCCAAGCCAGCACTTAACCACCGCGCCACTCGGCCGGCCCAATACTGACTTTTTTGATGTCACCATAAAGCAAATGTTGGACACTTTCAAGTTAGAAGACAGTTCTGACTCATTTTGCTGAACTTAGAGGCTGTGTGGCTTTTGAGGGGCTGGTTCTGACTGTAGAAAGTCCTCAGTACATGTGGTGGCATTTGCAGTTGACTTTTCTGCTGTAGCAGGACCCCCGGTTCTGGAAGGGCCTCCTGACAATCCAGAGACCTTGTGTCCACTGTCACGGCACTCAGATCCCACCTGCTGCCCCGGACCTGCCTCATCCTAGGACCTGAAGTTGAGCCCCACCTCCAATACCTACAAAGAAAGCTTTTGGGAAGGGCTGGCCGAGTGGCTCAGTTGGTTAAGAGCTCGCTCAAGAATGCGAGCTGAGCTCTGAGCAACAGCAGTTTGATATCCAGCTGTTAAGCTGCCAACAGGTGGCAGGATGGCTCAGCTCAAAAAAAAAAAAAAAGCTTTTGGGAAAATGTGAAATAATGACTTTATTGTTTTTGTTCAAATTAACAAATATTCATTATGAAAATTCAAGTAATATAGAAAAGCACCAAAAAAAGTTTAAAAAAATCCTTACTATAGGGCTGGCCAAGTGGTGCATCAGTTAAGAGCTAGCTTGGGACGCCAGCTCTGAGCAGCAGGGCCCCGGTTTGGATCCCACATATGAGGGCCAGTGATGCTGCGCCCTCTACAGCTAAGATGGTGAACCACAGCTCGACCTGGAGCTGAGCTGCCATGACTCACCAGCGTCGGGAGTAGGTTGCAGCCCCTGCTGCAGTGGGCTGTCATAGGCTACAGTGAGTGGCCGACAGCCAGTGTGAGCGACTAGCAGCTGATGTGAACTGCCAAGAGTTGCCGTGAGCGGCCATCCAGAGGCCGGCGACCGTTCTGCCTCAGCCAGGAAGAGCACAATGACGATACCAACATGGGCCAGTGAAGCAATGTCCTCCACAACTAGACTGAAGAACAAAAAGGACAGCAACTTGTCTGGTCCCCTTCCCCGATTCCCTAATGCTGTTCTCCCCCAATTCCCCAATAAAAATCTTTAAAAAAAAAGAAAAAAATTCTTACTATAAATCCTACTATCTAGAGACAACCATTCCCAACATCTATAAACCATCATTAGCAACTCTATAGGTATATGGATAAACAGATAGAATGACTGATAAAATTTTATATAAACAGGTCCATATTTTGCATACTATTTTAGATGAAAAAATTTTAATATTTTACTTGAATTTAATGGGAGAAAAATTGAAGCAAAACTTAGAAATGACTAAATTGCTTGTTTCTTCCCCCATAAGTTCTTAAAAGATTAATTCTTTTAGAATTAAAAAAAATGAGAACATTGAAATTGAATTTGCTATGCTAAAAAAAAAAATGACAAGTTTCAGTTTTAAGTAATATTGATTGACTTCCTCACTGATGAGGACTTACTCACTTATACTTTATCCCACTGTCCTACTCTGACTCTTATATTTTTATTATATTCCATTGTCAATGTGTCCCTCATTTCATTGTGTTCTCTAACCATTCTTCTTCCTGTCATTTAGTTTTAGCTCTATATTTGATAGGCTCAGTGCTCATCCCTCTATGTTGCTCCAGTTCAATTGTATGTTCCCCCCAAAAGGTAAGTAGAAGTCCTAACTCTCAGTACCTCAGAATGTGACCTTATTTGGAAGTAGACTATTTACAGAGGTAATCAAGTTAAAATGAGGTCTTTAGAGGGGACCCTAATCCAATATGACTTGTGTCCTTATAAAAGAGGAAATTTGGACACAGACATGCAGAGGCATAGAGAACCTACCACAAGGCAATGAACATTCAGGGCTACAAGAAGCTGGAAGAGGCAAGGAAGGATCCTTCCCTTTTCCTTTAGTGGTCCTCCTACTGACACCTTGATTTCAGACTTCTAGACTCCGGAATTGTGAGACAATAAATTTCTATTTTTCTAAGCCATCAAGTGTATGGTACTTTGTTATGACAGCCCTAGCAATCTAATTCACCTGGATTCTCAATTGAGGGATTTATTTTAACTCATTCTTTGGTTGGATGGGTTTCATTCAAAAGTTGTTTTTCAAGAAATGCTCCTGAGTGCCTTATTCCCTAAAGTTCCACATGCCTGAGGGTGGCCTGTCTATTGTCTTTATACTTGATGGATAACTTGGTATACGAGTATACACAATCACTGAATCATGTTTTATTTTCTTTAGACCTTTTTATCTATCTATCTATCTATCTATCTATCTATCTATCTATCTATCTAAGCCATCCTGCCACCTGTTGGCAGCTCAATGGCTGCTCAGCTTGGGCCAGGAATCCAACCTGCAACGCTGTTGCTCATACCTCGCACTCTTGAGTGAGCTGTTAACCAACTGAGCCACTTGGCTGGCCTCCTCTTTAGACCTTTTTAAATGTTAGACTTTGGCATTATGAAGAAGCCCAAAGAAAGTTGATTTTTCTCTTTGTGCATGGTTTTCTAACTACATAGCCATCCATGTGAGATTTTCTTTATCTTTGGTGTTTCGTAACTTCAGTAGGATACATCTTGATGTTGAATAGTCTATATCCATTTTTCTTGGACTATATATGACCTTTTGATGTGTAGATTCAAATCATCTTTATTTCAAGAAAGTTCTCTTCAATTTTATTTTTGAAAGTGATTTATATTTAATTCCTTTTATTCTCCTTCTTTGGAAATGCCTATTCTTCTTGAGAAATGCCAAGGATCTCTATGATTTGTCTTTCTTTGATAACACTAGCAATTTTCTCTAGAATAATTAACAAATCTTGGGTTTTGTTGTTTGTGTGATATCCCAAAATCTTTCTAATATGGTTCAAACTATAAAGTCAATTATTTGTATCCTATTTTCTGTTGTCACTAATGTAGATTCCATCTCTGTCATGGTTTATTCTTCCATTTTTATCCTGAATCTATGAGCTTGTCTTTTATTTTCTTTTATTTTTTTTGAAACTCGCGGCCGGCCGAGTGGCTTAGTTGGTTAAGAGTGTGAGCTCTGGGCCGGCCGAGTGGTGCATTGGTTAAGCGCTGGTTTTGGGATGCCAGCGGCCTTGGTTCGGATCCCACATGAGGGCCAGTGACACTGCCCTCTACAGCTAACAACAGCTCCACCTGGAGCTGGGCTGTGCGAGCCCCTGTGATGGTGTGGGCTGCAGTCCCTGCTGCAGTGGGCTGCCATAGGCTACAGTGAGTGGCCGGCAGCCAGCGTGAGTGGCTGGCAGCCAAGCATGAGCTGCGAATAGCCGTGGTGAGCGACATCCAGAGGCCGGCGACCCATCTGCCTCATCCGGGAAGAGTGCAATGACGATACCAACAGTGAAGCAACATCCTCCGCAACTAAACTGAAGAACAAAAAGACAGCAACTTGTCTGTTCCCCTTCCCTGATTCCCCAACGCTGTTCCCCTCCACCAATTCCCCAATAAAATCTTAAAAAAAAAAAAAAAAAGAGCGTGAGCTCTAAGCAACAGGGTTGCCTGCTCGATTCCCACATGGGCCAGTGAGCTGCGCCCAAGCTGAACTGCCTCTGAGTTGCCAACAGATGGCAGGATGGCTCAGCTGGTGTGAGCACATGCTCTTAATAACAAGGGTGCTGGTTCGACTCCCGCAAGGGAAGGTGGGCTACACCCTATCTGCAACTAACATTGAACATGGCACCTTGAGCTGAGTGGCTGCGAGCTGCCGCCGGGCGGCTGAATGGTGACTAGACTTGGAGCTGAGCTAGCTGCGCCCTCCACAACTAAGACTGAAGGACAACAACTTGGCTGTTTCCCTTCCCCAATTCCCCAACACTGTTCCCCTTCCCCAATTCCCCAATAAAATCTTAAAAAAAAAAAATCTCTTCTTTGACTTCTTATGTCTTTTCTCTGGGGTCTTTTTCTGAAAAGATAGTGTTGTCTGAAATTTCTTTGCAAATATAGACAATTTATCTGAACCTCTTTTCTGTTTCCTTGGGTGATTTCTCTTGTGGTATTTTTTTTTTTTTTTGAAGGCAGTGTCACTGGCCCTCATATGTGGGACCTGAACCGGGGCCGCTGGCTTTCCAAGCCAGCGCTTAACCACCGTGCCACTCGGCTGGCCCTTGTAGTATTTTTTTTTAATCAGCCTTTTGTGTATATTCCCTTCCTCTACAACTTCTATGCATAAATCCCACTATGGTTTCTATTTGATTATTACTTATCATTGAATGGGGTCCACTACTGGCTAAACAACAATATGACAAGTGGAGAAGTTGGAATTGGACAGCATCTAGAATCCTTCAACTTTAACAGGTTTGTTGTCTCAAACACCTTTCAGTTATTTTCTTTTTCTTGGGAGAGAATCTCCCCTCGGCTTTTGGTATGCTGGAAATCCATGTGGCTTAGACTCATGGGCTCCGTGCAGTGCAGTCTAGTGGTACTGCTACTCCCTTCTTCCCCTCCACCCCATGCATCATGTCTCCCTCTCTAGAGGTGAGGTCAGCAACATAGTTCCTGTAGCTTTACCTCCCCTCCACTCTTCAGTATGGATCCCACTCTCTACAGGACATTCCCCAGTCTCTGGAGGTAGCCTACACTGCCAACGCTTGTAGATCAAGTAAACCTTCCACCATGGACCTTTGGAAAGATCTGGGTCCTACTGTGGGTTCAAGGATGTACCTGGCATCTCTTTCCTGTTCTGATTCTGATCCCACAGTAACCAGCAGGTTTGCTTCATGGTTTATGATTTGGTGCTTCCTTGTCTCATTGAAAATATCAGGCTTCCTTCCTTATATTTTTGTTTCTTTTGCTGTGGTCAGTGGGTTTCATAAAAGGAGAGTGGAATAAATATAAACAGGAAGTTTCTTATTTTGAAATGCTAATTGGTATAATAAATCTATTTATAGTGTGGGAAGATTTATCTTTATTATATTTATATGTGAATATACTATAAATTATAAAGAGGAACATGATTTATTTTTCCCATTTGTCTATATTCTTCGTCTTAGTTTTTAAAATGTCCTTGTTTAGATCATAAATAGCTCTCATTTGATTCTGTTTGTTTCTTTTCAAAATGAAGATATCTTTATTTCTTTTTACTACAAAAACAGGCTGCGGGTCTCTGTAGCGCAATCGGTTAGCACGTTCAGCTGTTACCATAAAAACAGCACATGCTCACTATAAAACATTAAACAATTCTAAAAAGAGAAATAACAGTGAAAAATCATCTAAAATCCCACCATCTATACATAACTGCTATTAAGTTTGTGTGATCATCTTTTAAGGGATTTTCTAAGTATACATAAATGCATCTATCTGTAACTTGAAAATATGGGGTCATATATACTGTTTTGTAAAGTTTTAAAAATTATATAAGTTTCATGGCTCTCCCCTAACAAATAATTTGCTGTCAATCTCTGGCATTCCTTGGCTTGTAGATCTTTGCCTTCATCTACATGTGACATTCTTCCTGTTTGTATATCTGTGTCCAAGTTTCCACTTTTTATAAGGACAATAGTCATATTGGATTAGAGGCCCACCCTACTCCAGTATGACCTCATATTAACTAATTACCTCTACAATGACTCTATTTCCAAGTAACCTCATATTCTTAGGTACTGGGGGGTTAGGACTTCAACATATGAATTTCTAGGACACACCTCAACTCAGTACAGGTTTCCTATCAGTAGCTCATATGATCAGCAGTAGGGCCAGAGTACTAGGCTTGAGTAGGAGCCCAGGATAAAAGACTCAGCCAGAATGATACTTCAAGAGCAGCCAGCCTAGGACTTGGGCTCACCAACAGGGTACATTTGCCATGATTACTCCAGGGCCACTGAAGCTGGTTATTATGTTTGCCCTGCTGGGACTGGTCCCCAGGACCTCTTCTGCTGGGCCCTAACTCCTACATCCACTCACAACATATCCATGTTGTATTGTGTGTCCATATTTCATTCCTTTTTTTTTAGTTGAGTGGTATTCCATTATGTGGATATACACAATTTGCTTATCTATAACCTGTTTATGGACATTTGGGTTGTTTCCAGTTTGGGGCTCTTTAAATAAAACTTTTATGAACATTCAAGTGCAAGTCTTTGTATGGATATATGCTTTCATTTCTCTTGGATAAATACCTAGAAGTGGTATCGCATAATATGGTAGGTGTAGTTTATCTTTAAAAAAAAACAACTACCAACCTGTTTTACAAAGTGTTTGTTCTAGTTCATATTTGCACTGGCAGTACATGAACTTCCAGTTCCTCCACGATCTTGTCAACACTTGGTAAGGTCAGTCTTTCAAAATCTTAGCCATTCTGAAAGTGTGTAGTATATTTCATTGTGGTTTTATTTGCATTTCCCTAATACCTAATGATGTTGACCATCTTCATGTGCTCATTTGCCATCTGTATATTTTCTTGGTGAAGTATGTGTTCAAACCTTTTGCCCATTTTTATTGGTTTGCTTATCTTATTGTTGAGATACAAGAATTCTTCATATATTCCAGATACAAGTCTTTTTTCAAGTATATATTTTGCTAATGTTTTCTCCCAGTCGTGGCTTACATTTTAATTTTTGTAAGTGTCTTTTGAAGAACAAACATCATAAATTTTTATGAAGTCTAATTTATTGATTTTTTTTCTTTTATGCTTTTTGTCTTTTGTGTCATATTTAAGAAATCCTGCTAAACCAAACCTACTAAGATTGTATACTAAATTTTCTTCTAGAAGTTTTAGCTCTTAAATTTATGTCTATGATCAATTTAAAGTTAATTTTTAAGAAACTTTTTATTTTGAAAAGCTACAAAAACAATATGAGTACACACACACACACAAACACACAGGGTGCTTAATATGTATACACATTTTAAGAAAGGAAAACTGTATTAAAATTGTAATACTCAATATATACTGATAACAAAAGATGAATACAAGTCACTTTTGACTTCCGCAATTACAAGAGGTGCTCAAACTGGTTACCATCAGCACCCACACACTTCTGATTAGAGTGAACTGCTTCTTGAGGATAATATCCCTTAAAATGTGTATACATTTTTTTGGCACCCCCGTATATATATATCTCCTTTACCCAGTTTCCCCTAATGTCAATAACTTACATAACCATCATATAATTATCAAATGAGGGAAATTATTTAATATCTAAGCTACAGACTTTATTTAAATTTAACTTGTTTTTTTCCTTAAAATATTTTTTATGTTCCAACATCCTATCCAGAATCTCATACTACATTTGGTTGTTGTGTCTCCTCCAATATATGACAGTTCCTCCATTTTTCCTGTCAGTTTTTATGTATGATATGAGGTAAACGTCAAGGTTCTTTTTTTTTTTTTTTTTAATCTTCAATTGTTTTAGCATCATTTCTTAACAGGATTATTCTTTTCCTCATTGCCTTGACAATTTTGTCAAAAATCAATTGACCACATATGTGTGAGTCTACTTCTGGACTCTGTTCTGTTGCACTGAAATACCTATTTTTCTGTCTTTACACCAATAAAACATGGTCTTGATTTTTGTAGCTCTATAGTGAGTCTGAAATCAGGCGGTGTTAGTCTTCCAACTTTGTTATTCTTTCTCAAAGTTCCTTTGACTATTCCAAGTCCTTTGAATTTTCAGATAAATTTTAGAATCAGTTTTTTAATTTCTGTGAAGAGCCTTCTGGGATTTTGATTGGGATTACATTGAATCTACAGATCAATTCGGGGAGAATTGACATCTTAATACTGAGTCTTCTGATCCATGAATTTAGAATTTCTGTGCTTATTTAGGCCTTCTTTAATTTCTTTCAGCAATGTTTTATAATTTTCAGATTCTGTAGTGTGTAGCTCTTTTGCATCTTTTATCCCTAATAAGCCTTCCAGTTGAATCTGATGCACAATAAAGTTTTAGAATCACTTCTCTTCATCAACACTGTTACTTAAATATGGTCCTGGAAAAGTAAATATTAGAACAGTATGCAAAAATATTATTATTACAAACATAACTGGGGACTTAAAAAATCCAAAAGCATGGGTTATATTTCGTATAGAAACATGATCTATTTTTCCATTTGTTTATATTCTTCTTCTAAGTTTTTAAATGTCCTTGTTTATATCACGAATAGCACTCATTTGATTCTGTTTGTTTCTTTTCAAAATGAATATATCTTTATTCCTTTGTATTATAAAAATAACACATACTTATTGTAAAACATTGAACAATAGTAAAAAGAAAAATCAGTGAAAATTGTCTGAATTTCTACCATCTGTACATAACCACTATTGAGTTTGTGTGATCATCTTTTAAAACATTTTCTAATATACATTAATGTATCTGTAATTTGACAAAATGGGGTCATATATGCTGTTTTATAAAATTTTTAAAATTATGTAAGTTCTGTGTTAATACATTATCATTGGAAGAAATTAAAAGGAAGCAGACACGCTCCTTCTCGCCCTCTCTACATCTTCTTCCTCTCTCTTGGGAAAAGTACTACTCTTAGACTTCCAGGCCTTTTTCTATTCATTTACATGCATATATATAAACACATAGAAACATACATGATTTTTGAAAATATAAATTAGACGATGCTGAAAATGATTACAATTCTTATTCAGTATTTTATTTTTTGTTACTATTGTGAATAAGGTCTAATGTATATATATATTTTTAAAAATGTTATTGGGGAATTGGGGGAGGGGAACAGCATCCGGGAATCCGGGAAGGAGAACAGACAAGTTGCGGTCCTTTTGTTCTTCAGTCTAGTTGTGGAGGATGTCGCCTCATTGGCCCATGTTGGTACCATCACTGCGTTCTTCCCGGGTGAGGCAGTCGTTCACTGCCCATTGGACGGCACTCACAGCAGCTCATAGCAGCTCACCAGATGCCAGCCACCTGATGCCCCCCACTATATGCTGGCCAGCCCCACTGCAGCCCATGCTGTTGCTGGTGACTCATGGCAGCCCTGCTCCAGGTTGAGCTGTTGTTCACCATCTTTGCTGTAGAGGGTGCAGCATCACTGGTTGTAATGTGGGATCCGAACTGGGGACCTGCCGCTCAGAGCTGGCATCTCAAGCCAACTTTTAATCAATGTGCCACTTGGCAGGCCCAATAATGTCTAATTTTTTTTTTTTTTTTTAGCTGAGCATCCTGCCACCTGTTGGCAGCTCAGCAGCCACTTAGCTCGGGCTGGGCATCGAACTGCTGTTGCTCAGAGTTTAGTTCATACTCTTGAGCGAGCTCTTAACCAACTGAGCCACTCGGCCAGCCCTAGGTCTAATTTTTAATAAAATTTCTAATCAGTTCAATGGAACTATGTTGTATTTTGAATGTGCACTGTATCTTATATTCATTCACTTTACTCAACTGTTTTATTAATTCATATCAAGCCTCCTCATGGCTGCAGTGGCCGGGCAGTCATATTAGGTGGCTGAGATGAAGGTAGGTCAGACAGGGCTTCCTGGTTGTTCCTATTTTAAATAACAGTTCTGCTTTGCACTAAAGATAAAGCTAGATCTGTTTTAAATAGCTCTGAATTTTGCTATTGTAATATTTTTCTATTTCTCTTTTTTTTTTAATGAGAAGTGGTGATTGAGTTTTATCAAATGCTGTTTCAGTATCTATTGAAAGGATTATATTTTTCATTATTAAACCCAGTGATATGGTTGGCATTTTATTGTTATTAATAATAGTTGCCTTTGTGTCAACCCCTTCAATCATTCTGGGGATAAGACCTCTTTGGCTATGGTGTAATTTTTCCCATAATATATTAATTAAATCTATTTTATGTATATTTTAATGTGAAATTTGTGATGGTTCATATCTTTAGGTAAAGATTCCCTAGAACAGTGCTTCTTAACTTCTTTCTCATTATTGCCCTCCAAGGGGATATTTTAGACTTTTTTTCTTAATTGTTCTTCATGTCAGTTTAATTCTACAGATATACTATATATCTGTATATGAACTATATACATATCTGCACTTTCTATGTAAAATAGAGTAAGATTTTTTAGCACCCCCAAGAACCAAATTACTCCATTACTCCATTGGAATACATGGAGATATCACCCCCATTGAGACTATATGGCCTATAATATTCTTTATTTGTGCATTATATTTATTAGATGTCAGGATCAAGCCTTATGTAATTTTACATCCTGGAGTAAATTATGTAATACACCACACTTTTCAAGGTTCAGAAACAGTATGGAATAGCAGAGATGCTTTAAGGCCAGTACATTTTAGTGAAGACCAAGTCTGTCCATTAGCTCCTCTCTGACCATCCTATAAAAACAGACAAAGAAATACGTTTGACCTGTGTCATCACTAACAAAAATCTGCCCCAGAGTCTTCCAAGTCCAGTTTAGTCCATCTCTAGAGAGCCTTCATCAAGCAAGACTTAGTACATTGTAGTTTACAGCCCCTTTCTTTACAGCATCAATCACAGATAGGCCCTTCAGCACATAGATAAAAATATTTGCAACATCCAGTGGATCAGGCAGGCTACATCAGGGAAGAAGACCAAGGAGTGAGGGCCTAGAATGTCACTAGATCCCTAAAGCTGTATGCATTGCACATATGGCCTTAGCGAAAGAACATGACAGCCATGGAGAACAAGACTCCATTGGGGCAGCTGCATATCAAACCAAAAAGTAAAGCCAGGGATTGACAGTACAGTAGCTGGGTTTGAAGTCAGGGAAAAGAAGTGGAAGGCAGAATTTGGGCTCATAAGCTGAGCTGTGGATTGGGTTGTGGTCATGGGTATTAAAGTTAAACATAAGGCTGAGGGCCTGAGACTGTTCTCAAAGGCTTATTTTGCATGTCGCACATGCCTTTTTTGGAACTTCAGTCTTATCTTCAAGGGATAGAACTTGTTGATTGCCTTTTTTTTTTTTTCTTTAAAGATTTTATTGGGGAATTGGGGGAGGGAAACAGACAACTTGCTGTCCTTTTGTTCTTCAGTCTAGTTGTGGAGGACATTGCTTCACTGGCCCATGTTGGTATCATCATTGTGCTCTTCCCAGGTGAGGCAGATTGGTCGGCTGCTCACGGTGGCTCTTGGCAGCTCACACCAGCTATCGGCCACTCACGCTGGCTGCCGGACACTCACTGAAGCCTATGGCAGCCCACTGCAGCCCCACTGCAGCAGGGGCTGCAACTATGCCATTACCCGATGACACACAGCAGCCGAGCTCCAGGTGGAGCTGTTGTTCATTATCTTAGCTGTAGAGGGCAGTGTCACTGGACCTCACATGTGGGATCCAAACCAGGGCTCTGCTGCTCAGAGCCGGCATCCCAAGCCAGCTCTTAACCAGTACGCCACTTAGCCAGCCCTGATTGCCATTTTTTAAGGTAAGGTAATTAGTCTTGGCAAGTTTGGGAGGATTTAGCATTCACCCATATTGTGGTAGACAATAATATGTGGTGGCCACCTAAGGCAACTCCAATGAGTAACACTTTTGTATAACCAATCCCCTTCTATTAAATGCAAGTGGAACCTGTGACTTGCTTCTTACCAATATATTGTGGCAAAGGAGAGAGGATGCTAATTCCTTCATTAGGTATGTCATATGCCTAAGGTGATAGACTGTTACTCCTTAATTATATTTGTTATATGACTGTCTAAGTAGACTGGAGAGAGAGATTCTCCTACTGGCCTTCAAAAGCAAACTGCCATGTTGTGAACTGCTTGTGGAGAGGGCCAAATGGCAATGAACCAAGGGTGGCCTTAGGACCTGAGGATAGCTAACAGCCACCAGTCAGTAAGAAACTGGGCCCTCAGTCCTACTGCCACAAGAAAATTAATTCTGCCAGCAACCAATGAGTTTAGAAACAGATTTTTCCTCTCGTAAACCACCAGATTAGAACACAGTACAGCCAACATCTTGATTACTATCTGTGAAACTCTGAGCCCAGGACCCAGCAGGCTGTACCCAGACTCCTGAGCCAGGGAAACTATAAGATAATAAATATGTGTTGTTTTAAGCCACTGAGTTTGTGGTAATTTGTGACATAGCCACAGAAAAGCTAATATGTATACACATACCTGGACACTTCTAGTTGAATAACTTTCTACATTTCTTCCTCTTTTTTCAAATTATGAGTTTAATATTTATTAGGTGAAGTTTGGATTTTCATATTGTAAAAAAAATTGTTCTTTTTCATATGTTCAAATCTTATTAGCATACGCTTTTGTGTTCTATTTTCTTTTCTTTTTAAAAAGTTTTATTGGGGAATCGGGAAAGAGGAACAGACAAGTTGTTGTCCTTTTGTTCTTCAGTCTAGTTGTGGAGGACGTCACTTCACTGCCCATGTTGTTATTATTATTGCCCTCTTCCGGGTGAGGCAGCTGCTCGCTGGCCATTGGACGGCCGCTCACGTTGGTTCACAGCAGCTCATGAAGGCTCACTCCAGCTGCCAGCCACCCCCACTACAGCCTATGCAGTCACTGGCCACTCATGACAGCCCAGCTCCAGGTCGAGCTGTTGTTCACCATCTTAGCTGCAGAGGGCACAGCGTCACAGGCCCTGATGTGGGATCCGAACCAGGGCCCTGCTGCTCAGAGGTGGTGTCCCAAGCCACCTCCTAACCTATGTGCCACTCGGCTGGCCCTGTGTTCTATTTTCTTACCTATAAATTTTTTTTTTAAAGATTTTTATTGGGGAATTGGGGAAGAAGAACAGACAAATTGCTGTCCTTTTGTTCTACAATCTAGTTGCGGAGGACGTTGCTTCACTGGCCCATATTGGTATTATTGCGCTCCTCCCGGATGAGGCAGATCGGTCGCTGGCCTCTGGACAGCTGCTCACCGCACTATTGGTAGCTCATTCTGACTGCTGGTCACGCCCACTGGCTGCTGGCCATTCACTGTAGCTTATGGCAGCCCACTGCAGCAGGGGCTGCAGCCTACACCATTGCTGGGACTCACGCAGCTCAGCTCAGGGGGAGCTGTTGTTCACCATCTTAGCTGTAGAGGGCAGTGTCACTGGCCCTCATATGTGGGACCCAAACCAGGGCCACTGGCTTCCCAAGCCAGTGCTTAACCACCGCATCACTCGGCCCATGAGTCCTTATCTTTACAAAGAAAATGGTGAGTCTGGGATTTACTTCAAAATAATTCAGGCTGAGGGGAAGTGGGTGGGGTTATAGAGAAAACAAAATTGGCTGAATTGATCATTGCTAAAACTTGTTGATAAGTACGGGTAGGTTCATTATACTATTTTGCTGATTTCTAAATCTGTTTGAAGTTTTCCATAGTCACGTTTTTTAAAAAATGAGAGCTTCTACATAAAAATTCTGATTTTGGATTCTCTTAAAAAAATGGTAAGATCTGGTAACACTAGGCTAGACCTTCACACTGCAACAACCAGCTGGAGTTGAGAAATGTTACGGGAAGACGCCCACCATCTAGCGAACCACAGTCTCTGCCGCTCCCTGTTGCCCTTAAACCTGACCCACTTTTTCTGTCTGTGCTGCCTGCCTCAGCCTGTGAGCATTCTGGTTTGCAGTCCATCAGAACTTTTCTTTCCCTCCTCCAAACACTCTCCCTCACCCAGCTCAGCCACCATTGGTCATGGGGGGTTCAGTCAAAGGGAATGCTTGCTTTTCTCTCTTTTTCATGATAATTTTCTCTCAAATTGTTTTCCGGTGCCATGTATTCTTTTTTGGTCTCCTAAGGGTCCAGGATTTTGAAACTCAAAAGCCAGAAGGAGACACTTCACCCTCCCCAACACCGCTCCTGCTTTCAACTATCACATCCCTTTCCAGAGGGAGTCAGAGCTGAACAACCTGAGACTTAGAATAGGAAAACAGATAGTGATGGGAAGGAAAAATTATGGAAAATTTTGTTAAGATGTAGATATAGGTCTTACACTTATCAGGTTTGCAAATATTAAGAATTTGAATGCTATCAAGTGCTGCTAAAGGTGAAGGAAAACAAACTCTCATGGGCACGTGAATGGGTGTAACCTTTTGGGGTGGCAGTTTGGAAGTGTTAAGTGAAACTGAATACAGATAGATCCTGTGACCTGACCTAGCACTCCTGGACACCGAACCCAGGGAAACTCTTGCCCAGGCTCCGAAAGAAACATGTGTGAATATGTTCTTATAGAATTGTTTGTAATAACAAAGATTTGGAAACACCTAGAAGTTTGTTAATAGCAAGGTAGATAAAATGTCTTCTATGCAAATGATGAGTATTATTCAGCAGAAAAAGGGAATGCTGTGGTCCATATTTACTTGTCAACTTGGAGCCATCTCAAGATCTCATAATCTGGACTGGAAAAAAGTGAGAAGAGAATGATATGCATAGCAAAAGACCACCAGTTTGTGCAAAGTCACACCAATATTGGGCCTGGATACAAACAGAAATACAAATTAGCAGGACATACAGAATCACAGGAATAGTAAGAGGAGGAAAATGAGATTGGGGATGGGTTGAAGGGGTCAAAAAAATAAAAGTGAGCCCTGTACATGCTAATCGAAATGGTGTGCCTTGAACCAAGGAGGATGGCTAATTCATTCTGGGCACATGAGGTTTCAGCAAACAGAAAACTAAACCAAAACAAAACATCAGTTAATATTTAAAATATTAACCTGCTGCATGTGGAAAGAGAACTCCAGTGAGTGGCTGTGAATAACTAGGGGTCTAATATGTGCCCAGAGATGGCTGAGAGGGCCATCACTTGGGCCTCCAGGCAGAGTGGGGCCAGAGGGTGGTGGCCTCAGGCAGCTCCAGGGGAAGCCAAGAGTCCCAGACTTTCTCATATGACTCTCTCCAATGGCTGATCTAATTCTGGGGTCACCCCTTATCATGGCCTTGAGTCTCTTTAAACACAGATATTCAGCCTCCTTCCAGCACTGCTGACTGTTCTCAGGGAACCTGCTGGGTCATGAGATTTTCCCACAGATTGTCACCATGGGGTGATTTCAACCTGTTATTAGCCCCAAACTCCTACAGCAAAGTCAAGATATCCTGGGAACAAATACCCCTCTAGCCCCCCTTTTTTCACATGACTTCAGTACCAAAAGCTGTTTCTCAGGCAACATGTTATATGATCGAAACTAGAACTGTCCAGGTTATTTTTTGGAGGATATGGAGAGGCATGGGAGAGTGGTTCTGGCCAATAGTTCTGATTTAGCTTGAAGCCCCGCTCATGTGGAATGAAGGGAAGAAAGATGATGCGTTATTTGCTGTGTCCTGAGCCCATCCTTCTCTGCCTTCCTCTTCCCCACCCTTCTTTCCTTTTACAAACATATATTCAGTGGTGAGTTTGCACCAGGCACTGTGCTAGGCACCACATGATTTGAATCTGACTTTGTTGCCTGCCCTCAAGGAGGTTCAAGCCTAGTGGGGAGCAAATAGTGAGTGAACAGCTACATTGGATGTGAGGGTGTCAGGATGGCTTCTTGGAGGCAGTGCTCCTTGAGCAGACTCTGAAAGGATAAATGGAGTTAACAAGAGGAGGGATAATGCGGGGAGGTCTTCTAGCTGGAAGGAAGAACATGTGCAATGACTGGGAGGCACAAAACAGCAGGAAGCAGTGGGAAACTGTCAATTGTTCATATCTGAATTTGGGGCTCAGGAAGGGCCTTGGATGCTAAGACGTAGCTCAGGTCCTAGTTCCTCCCTGAAGCCTGCAGAATTGTCCCAACCCTTTCACGTCCCCCTTCTCTGAAGTCTTGGGCCATCCTTTCAGAATCGTATGTTTCCCTACTGTTATCATTTTTTTTTTCCTTTTTCTTTTTGGTGTGAAGGCTTTGTTTCTGAGTCTTTATTCAAAAAGGGTCCCAAGGGCCCAGTGCATATAGCCTTTGTTCTATCATAAATGGGCATGACTCATGCAAGTCTGAGTGGGTATGTTGTTCAGTGAGGAGACCGACCGAGGCAGTGGACAGCACCAGATCCCACCCCAGGGCCTTGAGCTTTCAATCTGAGAGGCTTCAGCCCAGGTGTGCCTGAACTGGGCTGACACCTGGACCCGTGTCCAGGTGAATATACGTCTGGGAGGGAGAACTGAAAGTCTGTGGTAGCCAGCCTCTAAGATGGTGCCCAGTGACCCATACCTCCTGGTTTCCATGCCCCTGTATACTCTCCTTCCTCACTGTAGCAGGATTGGTCTGTATAACCAACAGAATACAGCAGAAGGGATGTACATGTGCCTTTCAGGCTAGCGGAATAGACATTATACTTCTGCCTTCATTTCTGTCTTGGACTGCTCACTCTGGAAGAAGCTAGCTGCTATGTTGTAAGACACTCTAACTGACCTATTGGAGGTCCCTGTGGTGAGGAACTATGGCTTTCTGCCACCTGCCATGTGTGGAGTCGTCTTGGACATACACCCTCCAACTCCAGTCAAGCTTTCAGATGACAGCAGCTCTGTTCAACATCTTGACCACAGCTTCATGAGAGACCCTGAACCAAACTATCCAGCTTAACTGCTTCCAAATTCCGGCTCTTGGGGATGATAAATGTTTGTTTTTAAAGCCGGGAAGTTTTGGGGTAATTGGTCACATAGCGAGAGATAACTAACACAAAGTACTTGACAATCTGAGTGGCTTTATCGTGTTGCATGTTTGGGGAGGCTTCTTGGTTGGGTTTCTGCCTCCTCTGACAGGCAGAAATATCAAGGCTCCCCAAAGGTCAGAGCTACTCGCCCCCATTCCTTTACTCACTCACCCCTTTTGCCTGCCCAGCTACCTCTCTTGAAGGGACTAATAGCCCAATAGCAGACCAGAAGGAAACCTCACCTGAACTCCCCTTACCTGACTACTTACCACAACCGCACCCCCGCACCAGGGAGGTCTCCAGTCTGGGAGGCACTGACCTTCCCAAGGAAATGATGTAAACAAGCCTCACCAGAACCTTCCATCCGAACCCTAACAAAAGCCCTAACCCCCAGTTTTCTTAATACCTGTGGTTATTCAGTGAGCTACTCATTACTCCTCGTGCCCAAACTCAATGTGAGTATGAGTCTTTTCTCCTGTTAATCTGTCTAATGTTAGTGAATTCACATGCCTCACTCTCACCCCTCAAATTTAAGTTGGTAGAGGAAAAAATTTTGCTTCCAGTACTCTCAAATTGAAGGAATCTCCAGGAGCTGTTAAATGGGAAGTTCTGGGGCCTTCTGCACTGAGTTTTCTGTCTGGTCAAATGAGCTTTCCCTAAGAACAACCACTCCTGTAGGGGAGCTGCCTCAGGGACCTCTCACCTCAGGGACCCACAGAAATACAACTGCTGGACCTTACTTAGGTCATAGCAGGGGCAACTACCGTTTTTTTTTTAAATTTATTTATTTATTTATTTATTTATTTATTTCTTTATTTATTTATTTATGGTAGTGTCACTGGCCCTCACATGTGGGACCCGAACTGGGGCCACTGGCTTCCCAAGCCAGCGCTTAACCACTGTGCCACTCTGCCGGCCTGCAACTACTGTTTTATAGAAGGCTGCATCTCCTAGTTTGTAGCAGCTTCCTGTCAGGTTTTGGCTTATCTAACAAACACCAAATGCTTATTAGGTTCCAGGCTCTGTTCTAAGCACTTTACAAATATTAAGTCATTTGCTCCTCATAAGAACCCTCTGAAGGAAATGCTACTGCTGTCTTCATTTTACAGATAAGCATCTTAAGGCCCAGAGAGGTCAAGCAATTTGCCCAAGGTCACATAGTGAGTGAGTAGCAAAGCAGGGATTCATTCACACCCAGATGGCCTGGCTCTAAGTTCTGCTCTGAGATCAGACTGACCCAAAACCCATTCAGTGAACATTCTCTGCTGCTATGTCTTGGCCAGGGCTCCTGCGCTAGATAGGTTACGTATTTTGGTTTGGGCTATGAGAATCCCAGAGGTCCACATCCAAGCAGGGCATTGCTTTCTGAGGAAGGAAGCTAGGCCACATGCTTACTAGGGGAAACCATGGGATTGGGAGGTGGGGTTTAAGGGTGGGGGTGGGGGTGGAGGGGTGTTTATCTTCCAAGGCCAAACCCTGTACTCAACCCTGAGGGTCTGCAGGAGCCCTGCTGGGATAGGAGTGTCTCCTCCCTGATCACACTCGTTCCTGCCTCCTCTGCTTAGCTCAGGAGGTACCTTGGGGGACGCTCCCATACTAACCCCATCTGTGTAGACTAGTGGTTCTCAACCAAGGGCAATTTTGCCCCCTAACGATCATGTGGTGATGTCTAGAGACGTTTTTTGTAATTAATTTTTTTTTTTTTATTGTCACAACTGGAAGGCTGTTACTGTCACCTAGTGATTAGAGGTCAGAGATGCTGCTAAACATTTTACAATTCGCAGGATGACCCCTCATAACAAAAATTTTCCGGTCCAAAATGCCAATAGTGCCAAGGTTGAGAAACTGACCTGGGCCCATCTCACAGCCTCCTTAAGGCTGAGGAGCCCCTCCCTCATATGATGTGTTTCCGGTTACAGTGGTGATCTGGGGTCCTGATGGGGCCACACCGTATCCTCACTTCAGTGCTTCTTAGAGGCCACAAAAGACCATGAACACTACAGCTACTAGTTCTTGGAAATAAAATAAGGATTTGGAGATACTGACAAATGTAGCTGACATTATTTTGTATCAGACTCTGGACTAAGCATTTTACATATTTTATCTTATTTAATTCTCATAAGCTCACTTTAGGGGCTGTCAGATTGAGAAACTGAGGCTTATAAAGGTTAAGTAACACAGCTCCCACACACAGCTAATAAGTGACAGGGCCAGGTTTCTAGCCTATCCAGGCAGTCCAACTCTGATGCTGATATACATACCGAGGCAAAGTAAAGGTGGTAAGTATCCAGGGAGAGACTGCCTGAGGTCAGGGACTTCGTATCCTCCCCTGGGACAGAGGGATCAACATCACTTACTCCATAGCACAACTGTAGCCAAGACTCTGAGCTGGGCAGACAGTAGCTTGACCTGACCTACCTGGTTCTTAAAAAAGGGAGAAGAATAATAGAGGGAAGGGTTTGTGTTAAGCCAGGGATTGTCAAGACAGAGAGGACCAGCCCGGGAAGAAATAAGCGGAAGAGATAAGCGGAAGAGATAAGCCAGGAAGGGAGGCTCAGGAGCTCTTTATTTTTTATTATAGCAGGGGAAAGAATGGGAGGTTTGTTTTTCTAAGCCATAAATACCCTCCTTTGATCCCTGTGCCTATCAGAGATAAAGAAGTCTCTTAGGCCTCAAAAGTGAATTAGTAATTCTCACCACGCACTCCTCCAAAGTACCAACAGGGTTAGGATTTGACCAGGATTTGGGGAGGAGGCGGGACTGAAGTGGGGTGAGTCCTTGCAGTGATCAGATTCAGTTTGCAGAAATGAAGTCAGCCTCTGCTCTTCCGTCAGAAAACAGAGCCAGACCCCAACTTCTGAGCTCTGCCCTCGAGTCTTTGCCTTCAGAACCCTGTTGGATCCTAACTCCACTGAGAACGGACGGTCCTGAGTGTTTTCGGAGCTGCACGGCCATCTGAAAGCACTTAAGAGGGCTTTTGGTACACAGTTAACATCTGACCCTTCCGCAGGCCCCCTCCCATTCAGGTTCGCGCAAGAGCTTTGAAGTTTCCTTTGTGTGCATGTTTTCATAGCCCTGTTCCTGCTGTACTGGAATTAGCCTGCCTCCCTGGAGATTTATTCCCCAACTACAAAAATTATAGAAAAATGCTGCAAGCTCCACCCACCATCCCCAAGCCACTGCCTGCCTTTTCCTTAGGCGCTGAAATACAAAGGAGACCTCAGAACCCCCACCAGGAGACATTCTCTACGTGTTTACAGTTTCTCCAGAGATTTCCTGATGACTCTTAGCACCGGATCTGAGGGCTGGAGCTTCCAAGATGTGTGTTTGGGGGACGGGGAGGACATGGTTAGGGTAAGGGTGAGGGAACAAGATTGTCCCTGCCGGCCTCCCAACCAAGGGCTGGGTCTAGGGCGGTAACAGCAGGGACCAGAGGGAAGAAAAAGCAGGTGGACCCAGCCTTTCCTGTCATGCCCGACGAGCCAACCACTGTGCCACTTGTAGCCAAGATCATCTCAGGAATCTATTGCGCTGAGTTGCATAAAACAGCCTCCGCTATTGTATTGCTCAAGACCACCAGAAAGTCAGTATTGAAGGGGGGGGGCGAGGAGGAGGAGGGGGAGGAGAACAGAAACAGAATTAAGACCGAAAGCGTGGGAGGGAAGAATGAAGGAAGGGAGGAAGTGGGGGTGGGAGGGAGGGAGCAAGGGAGGGGAGCTGAGACTCTTAAACCAGCTTACTAAGAGCATTTATTTTTCAGCCTGCTTTGCCTTTCAGAGTAAAAATTCTGAGCAATGGTGCCATCTTGTGGCTGTGAGCAGAAATTACAGCCAGGACTCTAGCCCTTCTCCACTTCTCAAATTCGAGTAAGATTTCTTTCTTTCTTTTTTTTTTTGAGGGCAGTATCACTGGCCCTCATATGTGGGACCGAACCGGGGCCGCTGGCTTCCCAGGCCAGCGCTTAACCACCGCGCCACTCGGCCGGCCCTCGAGTAGGATTTCTTTATACAAGGTTCTAGAATGTCGCTAGAATGTTCTAGAACACCCACCTGCCACATGTGATTATTTATACTTAAATGTAAATTAATTAAAATGAAATAAAATTTAAAATTCACTTCCTCAGCGACACTAGCCACATTTCAAGTGCTCAATAGCCCCATGTGACCAGTGGTTCCTGCATTGGACAACACAGAAACTGAGTATTGCCACTGCTGCACAAAGTTCTACTGAACAGTGCTGTTGTAGAAGTCTCAGAGTTGTCATTTGGTGGAGTAGTATATCAAGAGAAAAATACTGTAGGGCCTGTTTTCTACCTTTAGAGTAGCCCCAAGGTTAAAGATTTAAAGAGCAATTTTCCCCAAGCAATTCCTTCCCTCTATTAGAGAGGGCCTCAGCAATTGCTGGGGGCAGAGTTGTAGTTTAGAAAGGAGTAGTAGACTGGGAGTCAGATCTGGGTTCAAACCCAAGCTCTGCTATTTAAGCCTCTCCAGACCTCAGTTACCTTGTCAGTCAAATGATTCTTTTAGACTTTTTCAGTTTTACCAGGCTGTGATCTGCCAGGGTTTGATGAGAGCTGATGTCAAACCCAGGAAGGAGGCTTGGAAGGAGCAAGCCCCGGGCTGTGCCCATCCATGGTGTCTGTAACTGCAGGAGCACAAGCCATGGATCTTGTCATTCCCCACCCCCATCAGCCTGCCCACAAAACCACTCCAAACTGTGCACCTCTTCCATATACCTCTCGGATTTGTCCATATTTGCCCCATGAAATACCTGCTGTTTGGTGTTTGACTCAACTCTAGCTTTAAGTTTCATTCACTCTTCAACAAATATTTATTGTGCTGTTTTTGTTGTTGTTGTTGTTTTAGCTGAGCCATCCTGCCACCTGTTGGCAGCTCAGCTGCAGCTCAGCTCTGTCCGGGAATCGAAATGGCGACCCTGTTGCTCAGAGCTTGCACTCTTGAGCGAACTCTTAACTAACTAAGCCACTTGGCCGGCCCTTATTGTGCTGTGTTTATGGGCCAGGCACTGTCCTAAAACCTGAGGACCTGGCTGAAAATAAAAACATCTCCACTGATGCACCTTACATTTTAACTGGGGAGACTGATAATAGACACATGCATATCTAATATAATGGGAAGTGGTAAAAAGTGAATGAAGGGAAATCAAGCAGGGGAATTGTAAGGCTATTTTAGATAGGGCAATTAATCAGGCACAACTTTTATAAGCAGGTGACATTTGTGCAGAGCCCAAGTAGAGATCGGAGGGGAGAAGGAATCACAAATGTAAAGGAACAGAGGCTCAGGCTGTCGCTGTCCCTTTGTGTGGGTCTTGGGGCTGTGGTTCCAGGATAAATAGCAGCTATGAGAGGTGATACATGAGGTCATCTAGGCGCCTAGGACTGGTGAATAGATTCAACATTTATCCCTTCTCTAGCTAGCCCTGTCTTTAGCATCCGAAGACATCTTTATAGAAATCCACCTGCCAAGGGCATGTGGTGAGGCCGTGCTCTAAGTCCGGATTCAGAACTTTCTGGCTCCCATCTTTCTGAATACAGAAGCTGACTATGGATGTGAGAAATCCAACACACTTCACTGATTGGGTCAGTGTTTTCTTTCTCCAAATGGCCAGGCTCCCTTTTGTGACCCATGGTGATCCCACAACTCTGCCTTTGCTTGTATCCAACAGCGCAGATCTCCAACTGAATGTCTCTGCTGACTCAGAGTTGAAATTTTAAAAAGAGCAATTCTTTTAGAGAGAATGTTCAAGCTCTAGAGATCTGGTTATTAGCCAGTTTGTGTTCCAGGCTGGCCTGCTCTGTCCTTTGCTCACTTAATGAACACTGCAAAGTTCCCAGGTGTGGTTTGCTCATTTTTCCCAGGATGACAAAGACAGCAGAGTTTGCAGGTGTGCTTACAAAATATCACCAGGTACCTTATTTGAGGGCAGGCGGTAGAGTGCTAAGTTTCTTTATTTCTGAAGGCTTATATTCTTTATAGTCGGGGAGCTTGTTGTTTACAAGTAAAGCTGCCCAAACTGGACTGTTATTAGGGCCCTTGTGGATTTGTTTTTCCAGCATAAATCAACAAGAATGAGTTAAGTGTTTTCTGAGTGACCTCTGGGTGGACAAGGTGACTGGTCTCATCAGGTTAGTTGACTCAGCAGGTTCAGAAATGCCTGCAGCAAGAAGTCTGAGGATCTTTTACCAGAGGGCATTGGATAGCCTTGGTAGCCAGACTCAAATGAACTCTACCAAAATATAAAACAAATTGTAGACTAATGTATTCTTTTTTTTTTTTTTTTTTTTTTATTGAGGGCAGTGTCACTGGCCCTCACATGTGGGACCGAACTGGGGCCGCTGGCTTCCCAAAGCAGCGCTTAACCACCGCGCCACTCGGCCGGCCCAAAACAAAACAAATTTTAAAATTCCCATCTGAATGTTAGAACCTCCACAATGAATTTAGTCTTTTAGTTTTTTTGTGGTTTCAGCAAATGTTTTATTTGGGTGTGTTCTTGTGAATTAATGGTTTCAGAGGGTTCTATCCAAAAGAAAGTCCTCTGATGAAAAAGTGTACTTGTTGGTTGTAACATTCTTTCTTTTTTTTTAAACTTTACTGGGGAACAGTGTGTTTTACAGGACCCATCAGCTCCATGTCAAGTTGTTGGCCTTTAGTCTTAGTTGTGGAGGGCACAGCTCAGCCTGTGGGTAGGGAAGGCAAGTCAGTGACAACTTTCTTGAAACTAATCCAGCCTGTATCTGGATCAGAAGCCGCAATAGGTTCACCTAAAGTAAAATCATTGGCAACCAGGGCAAAGAATGACTTAGCTATCCTCTCCCTGCCACAAGAAACAGGTCTTCCATTGCCACCTCTCCAGCGAAAGTGAGAATGGCATTTGCCTTTGTGTGCTTTTCAGTTTTAGGAAGATGGAAGCTGGGGCAAGGTGGGGGAGGCAGTGTTGGCAAGGGCTCAGAGTAAGGATACTTGGAAGCTGTCTGTGGGGGTATAAATTGTTGTAGCATTTAGGAGACCAGTTGGCAATATATATCATGCCCAGGTCAGTCCTGGTTTATTGGTAGTTATTAGTTGCTGTTAATTTTTAAGATTATCTTTTTTCTTTTCTTTTTTTTTAATTAAAATTTATTGGGGTAACAATGGTTAGTAAAATTACATAGGTTTCAAGTGTACAATTCTGTAATACATCACCTACATGTCACATTGTGTGTTCACCACCCAGAGTAAGTTCTCCTTCCGTCACCATATATTTTATTTGACCCCCTTTACCCTCTTCTACCACCTCCCCCCTCCCCCCTTACCCTCTGGTAACCACTAAACTATTGTCCATGTCTATGAGTTTTTGTTTCTTCATTTGTTTGTCTTGTTCCTTTGTTGCTTTCAGTTTTATATCCCACATATCAGTGAAATCATATGGTTCTCGACTTTTTCTGTATGACTTATTTCACTTAGCATAATAATCCCAAGATCTATCCATGTTGTCACAAATGGCACTATTTCATCTTTTCTTATGGCTGAGTAGTATTCCATTGTGTATATATGTACCACATCTTCTTTATCCAATCATCTATCGAGAGATACTTTGGTTGTTTCTATGTGTTGGCCATCGTAAATAAAGCTGTAATGAACATCGAAGCACATATATCTTTTTTTAATGTATTTTATTTTATTTTTTTTTATTAGTTTTAGGTGTACAAAACAATGTAATAGACATTTACACCCCTCACACAGTGATAACCCCCATCCCCCAATGTATTACCCCTCTGACATCGTATATAGCTATTACAATTCCATTGACTCTATTCCCTATGCTGTACTCCACATCCTGCAGTGGTCAGGCATCTACACCCTCCATGAAGTGGTCTTCCTAATAAGAAAAGTGCCCATCTGACACCCTATAAAATCTTTACAACATTATTGATTATATTCTTTCATATCCAAAATGTGTTTCATATCCCTGTGGCAATTTTGTAGTTACCAATTTGTGCTTTCTAATCCCCTCACCTTCTCCCTCATCCCCATCCCCTCCCAACTAGCAACGATCAGTTTTTCCTCTGTGTCTCTGAACACATATATCTTTATGGATAAAATTTTTCAGATTTTTTTGGTATATACCCCCAAAGAGGGATTCCTGGGTCATATGGTAATTCTATTCTTAATTTTTTGAGGAATGTCTACACTGTCTTCCATAGCGGCTGCACCAATCTGCATTCCCACCAACAGTGCATGAGGGTTCCTTTTTCTCCACAGCCTCTCCAACACTTGTTATTATTTGTCTTGTTCATGATAGCCATTCTAACTGATGTGAGGTGATATCTCATTGTGGTTTTGATTTGCATTTCTCTGATGATTAGTGATGTTGAGTATCTTTTAATATGTCCATTGGCCTCTGTATGTCCTCTTTGTAGAAATGTCTATTCAGGTCTTCTGCCCATTTTTGAATTGGATTGTTTATTTTTTTGTTGTTGAAGATTACCCTTTTTCATTCTCAAAAAAATGTGCTGCTTTGGAGGATAAATTATGTGGTTACTCAATCTTTGGGGTACTTTTAGGAAATATGTACAAAGATGTAGCCTCAGTGATGTTTACTACAGGGCTTCTAGGAATAGAGAAAAGTCAGAGATAAATTGTGTGTCCTACAATAGAGGGTTAACTAAATTAGTTAAATAAATTATAGTACATCCACATAATACAATGCTAGATGGTCATTAAAGATGATATGCAGCAAAATATTTATTTTATTAGCATGGAAATATCTGTATGTTATTAAGGAAAATTACTAAATACTATATATATAGTATTATTCAAACTTAATTTACAAAGAAAAAAACATGCACTGAACGAGGACTGTATGAAATTGGTGGTGGTTCTGTCTGGGAAGTGGGATTGGAAGTGGCTTATATGTTCTCCTTTATACTTTTTTTTGTATTTCTAAATAATGAACATATATGTCGTAGGCAGAATAATGACTCCCCAAAGTCGCAATCTTCATAGTCTGTAAATATGTTAGGTTACACGGCAAAAGGGAATTAAGTTTGCAGATGGAATTGATGTTACCAGTCAGCTGACCTGGAGAAGGGAAGATCATCCTGGATAATCCAGGTGGGCCCAAATCAATCACAGGGGTGTTTACATGTGGAAAAGGGAGGTAGAAGAGGGATGCCCTTTGAGAAAGACTCCACCAACCATTGCTGGCTTTGAAGATGGAAGGGGGCCACGAGTCCAGAAATGCCAGCGATGCCTAACAGCTGGAAAAGGCAAGGAAATGGGTTCTTCCTTAGAGCCTCCAGAAAACGAATGAAGTCTTGCTGACATCTTGATTTTAGCCTAGGGAGACCCATGTTTGACTTCTGACCTCCAGAACTATAAGATAATAAATTTGTGTTCTTTTAAGCCATTAAGTTTGTGGTAATTTGTTGCAGCAGCAATAGGAAATTTAATACAATGACTTTTTTTTGGTCAGAAAAAAAGAGATAATAAAATAAAAGTCATTTGACCGATAATAGAAGTCATTTAAAAAAAAAAAGGATTAGAAATCATTCCTTATAATTTAACCCAACCGCCATTCAAGGAGGAGGTGCTAAGAGGAGGCCTGCATAGTCTTCTTCCTACAAAAAATCTACATGAGGAGCTCCGAGGAATGGCTGGCTGTTGTTTTGTTATTAGTAGCAAATAATAATGCAAGGGATAAGTAAGTAACCAGCCAGCACCTGAGCATTGTCTTACAACCGTGCACAAAATGCACAATTAATTTCACAAAATGGGTCCAAGGCTATCAGTACTACGGGTCCAGAAGAAGAACCAGGGAGCTGCTGCTTTTGAGAATTCCAAGAGTAAGAAAGGAAACTGAACTTGAAAGGAAACCGAACTTGAAAGGAAACCGTTTTTGAATGATGGAAATGAAATGCCACGTTGTCCTGCTGACTTGTGCTGGCAAATCCCATTCCAGCATCAACAAATAGAAGAGGGGTGATGGGCACGCCCTTGGGGAGCTTTTCCAACCCCACCCAGGGGCAGGGAGCTGAGCATGTTTGCAGTCTCACCCATTCTGGACTGTTTATTGAAGCAACATGCTTGGGCTGGAGGGTTGTAGAGGAGTCTCTTAAACTCCTTCCTGTTCGTTTTGAAGGAACTCAGGGAAATGCCACACCTTTAGCAAAGGCTGCAGTGAATATTCAACAGCACTTTCTTTTTCTTTGCTAGTGGTTCTAAAACCACTTTCTCTTTGGTTTAATCTGTTGTAAAGATGCCCTTTCTGTAGCAGATAGGGCTTTCTGGAAGCTGGCACTGAGCTGGAATCTGGTAAGTAGGCCATTTGTCAGGGACAAACAGCTATGAAGGGCAGGGAGGGGGAGCGCGATTGAGCAGAGGGAGTGGCCACACAGTGAAGCAGGCTTGACAAAGCCAACCCCACATATATGGCTCCTCAGAGTTCTTGGGGTGGGTTGCAGTGGCCAGTGTTTTGACACTTCCCATGATCAGTTGTTGGATGGGGTCATGGTCTTTGTGAGGCAGCTCTTGGCCAACCCCAGAGGAGCTGGAGGTTGTCTGCTGACTGCACCAAGTTCATCTTTCAGGGGCAGTCAGGTTGGCACATCTCTGTGTCCACCACACCATACCCTTGGCGGACCTGGTCTGCTTACTGGCTTAGACCCATCATTCTGCTAACCTGGTGAATAAAAGGACTTGGCTCATTTTGCACAGCTCCTGGGAGCAGAGGTGACACCATAAGAGAAATGTGCCATAGTTCAGGACAAAGGACTTGGTAAGAAAGTGTGTCTTTTTACAATGGGACAGGACCCCCGAAGAGGTCCTGAGCCACTGGAATCCTCAAACAGAAGTTGGGGACCTGTGACAGGATGGAGAAGGGATTTCTACATTGAGCCACAGAGTGGACAGGTTCCTTCTAGGGCTCCATATGTCTCTGATGGTGTGTGGTTAATAGGACCACCTCAGCTTCTGCCTCTGGGGAGAGCTGCTGTTGGCCATCGGGGGCTCTGTCTGGTCACCTCTGGAGTTGATGTCCACTTCATGTCGACCTGTTGGCTGCCACAGACCAGGACCCCCTTAGTCCCAGACAGGACCCAAATCCATCTCAGAGAATTCTTACCTGAAGGCTCGCACCTTCAGATACCCCTACCCGCTTTGCTTGCCCACCTCGCTTGGCTCCCACTCTTAGTTCACCTCCCCATTTTGCCCCTTTTGGACTTGTTGACCCTGGATTGGGCCCACACACCCCACAGGATCCTGCCGCTGCAACATGGGTCTTGGCCCATGCTCTGCAGCCCTGGGCATGAGACACTGTACTTCCTCCCCCATTAGGGTCCCCAAGACTTTACCTGCCCATCCCTGACCTGCAGGCAAGCTCAGTCAGTAACTGAATATTAGTAACTCCCTTGGCAAATGGGACGGATTTTCTTTTATTTGCTCAAGCCATTCCTGCCACAAATTCCTGAAGGTGCCGCCTTTTCCTAGTATTTCAGAAGTTGATGAATGACTCATGTTTATTTTGTTCATGCTGTTTATTTCATATCATGCATGCATTATGTACATGTGACCACGCCTGAGTACCCACCATCTGTTTAAGAAATAGAAACATTGGTACATTTGAAGTCCCCTTGTCGTCCCCCCTCTCCAAAACATCTCTTTTTCTCTCTCCTCAGATATAGCTCAGGGGACTTCTGTCTCGAATTTCAGTGCAGCATTTCTTTGTTTTCCTTTACAGTGTTAACCATCGATGTATGCATTCCCATACAATATGCTATTTGCTTTTGCTTGTTAAAAAAAAAAAGCATATAAATGGAATCTACTGTATTATTCTTCTGGAATGCTTTCTTTTCACTCAATGTTATGTTTTTGAGATCCAGCCCGCTGTGGTATGTGATTTTATATTTCAGTCAGTCTTCATCTTTCCTGTAACCCTGCAGGCTGAAGGGTCATGCGCTTTCAGTTTGTCTTTGTGCAACTGTGCCACTGGAGACCCCCCTTCTTTCTCATTATCCTCTTGTCTCATCCTTTGCATCTTTTATTCTAACCTTCAAGTCAAAGGCCACTCCCTACCACACCCACCCACACACGTGTACCCACACTGCACAGGGCTTCTGGAAACAAATACAAAACCATGGTGCTCACATGCAGGTGGTTGAATGACTGTGACTCTTTTGCTTTGCTGAAATCTGGACCCTGGGACAGAAATAAGTTCACCTTGCTGCTTTAGGAAAGTGGAGCATGTTGATTTAATTGCGATTGTACCAGGCAGGCAATGCTTTGCAAACTATAGAGAGCACAACGATTACCTGGGGGTGGAGGTGGGGGCTTGTTAATTAGGCAGATTTCTAGACCCCATTCCCCAGAGGTTCAGAACTAGAAGGTCTGGGGTGGGGCCCAGGAACCTGCATGTGAGCCAACATGCCTGTCTCCCCACAGCAATTTGAATGCAGACTGCCTGTGGTCCATCTTTTGGCAAACATTGGACATTTGACCTGAAATGTTGTCAACCTTCAAGCATTTCTCTTAGCTGGACATTAAACGAAGGACTGTTCCCTGAGCTTTGAACACTGGGCCTGAGTAGAAATAAATCTTCACTGAGGCTTAACGTTCTGGCAAGCATTTTTCCCCCGCACCCGCCGGGAGAAAGTTTAGGCAGGCTTCAGATCTGGTCCCCTGCAACTTGCCTGCTCTGTCCAAATGCTGGGTTTCATGGAGATTGCTGCATTTTCACACACAGATAGCAGGAAGAAAAAGCTGACGCTTGCTGCAGATGTATGACATGGTTCAGCCACCAGCCTGACACTAGCTGTCCACAGTTCTGTGTCAAGACCTGGATAGCAATAACAATAGCAGCAGCAACAACCGCAGGGGGCACAGTCTGGCCCAAATGCCACCCTGGAGCCAGCAGTGTGGGCAGACCAGTGCTGCTGTGGGCCTCACTCAGGCTTTTTTGAACACTCTCCAACTTTGTGCAGGCTGAGGGAAGGCAGTGAGTGCTGGACACTTTTGGCAGGATCTGTTGATCATAGGCATCTGCCTGCACTTCCCATGTGGAACAAAGATCTTGGCCAGTGGCCACTCTGGGTTACCAGTCACTCTTAATGGTTTAGAAGCTATCTAGGCACCGGGGCATATGGCAGGAATCTCAGGGAAGTGGCTAAACTGTTGTTTTTCAACCTAATGAAATGAAAAAGACTTTGAATCCAGGGCAGTAGAGAAGTCCTGGGTGGTGCAGGGGAAGCCCAGGACATCTCTCTGTCTTTGATTAATGGAGTTGGGGGAGACAGGGGAGCATCGTTCAGTTAAAGATCCTGGCTCTGGTGCTGGGGCCTCGGTGGTGAACAAAAGACACAGGGGTCCCTGTCTTCATGGTGCTCTGTCTACATGAGTAAACAATTGTAGCTATGTGCAAACTGAAATATTTGCTAGGTCAGTGGGGACATAAAGGGGTAGGGGGAATGGGTTTGACTTTAGTCAAGGAATGCTTCACAGAGGAGGAGACACTGAGTTTTAAAGGATGAATGGGAATCAAAGTCAGGAGAGGGCACTGCAGGCAAAGGAAACTGTCAAGGCAGAGAGAGGCCTGAGATGAGTTCGGCAGGCTTCAAGCGTTGCTTTGACTCTGAGGTAATGCATGGAAAGTGCTTGGCCCAGAGCGTGGCACTGAGCTGGCCCTTTGGAGAGCTGTGGGGAGCTCTGTAGGGTTTGGGCCCAGTGGGAGCGGCCTGAGGTGGACTTTGGGAAAGGAGGGCAGGCATCTGTGAACCAGGTTCTTGAAACAGTGCAGCCATGTCCTTGGGCAGTGGCAGGCCAGGGAGGGTTTAACAGGGTGTGCCCTCGTCTTACATTTTAGGAAGATCATCTAGGAGCTGCAGGGAGGGTACAGTGCTGGAGTCACGGCACCAGTTAGGAGCTTGTCAAAGAATGACCTTGAAGTTGTGGCTGAGAAGTCAGACGAAGCAAGGGAGACACCAGGGTTCAATGGGGGCATCATTTTAATATCTGTGAGGGTGTGTGGTCACCTGGAGAAACATAAGAATGATGCTCCAAGTTCTTCAGAGGTAGAAGGAAAAGGCATGTACCTTATTTAAAGAGCCAGAGCGGGCCAGCCGAGTGGTGCAGTGGTTAAGCGCTGGCTTGGGAAGCCAGAGGCCCTGGTTCGGGTCCCACATAGGAGGGCCAGTGACACTGCCCTCAAAAAAAAACCACGAAAAACAGCCAGAGCAATGCAAAGTCCACTGGCTATACTCTAACTTAATTTACAATGATCCTGCAGTGGAGGATAAGTACGTGTTGAGACATCCTTTTAGAATTACCCACAAAAATCTAGTCAGAGCCTTACCAAAACCTGGTCCATAGATGTTGGAGAAGCAATTTTTTCCCTAAGGAAAGTGTCCCCCAACTTCTGTAATAAGATAGACCTGTGGCTTTCATGGTCATACAGATCAACTGGTCTTTTCTCTGGAAATGCAGATTCAGTGGATCTGGGAATCTGTATCTAACAAATACCCAGGTTGGTTCTTCTTTTCTGGTAAGTCTGGAAACCCCCACTCCCTGGGAAATTTCATTAGGCCCAGGGAGATTTAAAACTAACTATAGAAAGGATTTAAAAATAAACCTACAGTGTTGATTCTTTTGTTCTAAGAATATCCTATGCATATTTGGCATTTTAGCTACTTGAAATGTTGAAGAGAATTTTATCTATTAGAGGAAAAGTGAGACTTATAATTCGAATTTAAAAGTGTAATTGAGTAACTGAGTTACACTTGTGATTTTAAGTTGAAAGTTTTATAAATTTATGTATGATGTTGGAAGAGTTAGGAGGACTTAGTGTTACTATATATTTTCAGCTTATTAAATTTTTTTTTTTTTTTTAAAGTTCTTGGTAAGATTTTGTTTAAGTCAGACAATTGAGGTCTTTAAAAAAGAAATTGCAGGGGCTGGCCGAATGGCTCAGTTGGTTAAGAGCTCGCTCAAGAGTGCAAGCTGAGCTCTGAGCAACAGCAGTTCAAGGCCAGCCCGAGCTGAGTTGCCGTTGAGCTGCCAAAAGGTGGCAGGATGGCTCAGCTAAAAAAAAAACAAAAACAAATTGCATGTTATAAATATAGTTTTAAATGTTTGAATATGTTTAATTAAGCTTATAAGTGGGGCCAAATATTAATCAAATAAATATTAACCAAATACATCCTTAAAGATGTCTGCTATAATTTTGTTTGCTAAAGTTATAAATAGGAAAAATATATATTTTTAAAAAGATTTTATTGGGGAATTGGGAGAGGGGAACAGTGTTGGAGAATCAGGGAAGTGGAACAGACTAGTTGCTGTCCTTTCGTTCTTCAGTCTAGTTGTGGAGGATGTCGCTTCACTCACCCATGTTGATAATATCACTGCACTCTTCCCAGGTGAGGCAGTCGCCTCTCCGAATAGACGCTCTTCCCATTGGACAGCTGCTCACGGCGGCTCACAAAAGCTTACGCCAGCTGCCGGCCAGCCCCACTACAGCCTACACTGTTGCTGATGACTCACGCAGCCCAGCTCCAGGTCAAGCTGTTGTTCACCATCTTAGCTGTAGAGGGCGCAGCATCACTGGCCCTAATGTGGGATCCAAACCAGGGCCCTGCTGCTCAGAGCTGGCGTCCCAAGCCAATTCTTAACCAACACACCACTCTGCTGGCCCAGGAAAATATTTTAAGAACTTAAAAGCTAAAGGAATATTTTCGACAGATGAATGGATAAACAAATGTGATATATACTTATAATGGAATATTATTTAGCCTTAAAAAGGAAGGAAATTCTGATACATGCTACAACATGGATGAACCTTGAGGACATTATGCTAAGTGAAATACGTCAGTCACTTAGGAAAAGATGACTATATAGGAAAAATACTGTATGATTCCACTTATATGAGGTACATAGTCAAACTCAGACAGAAAGTAGAAGGGTGGTTGCCAGGGGTTAAGGGAATTACTGTTTGATGGGTACAGAGTTTAATTTTGCAAGGTGAACAAAGTTTTGTGGATGGATGGTGGTGATGGTTGCATAACATCATGAATGCACTTAATGCCACTGAGTGAAAAAGGGGCTCTTAAAAATGGATAAGATGGGGCCGGCTGAGTGGTGCATTAGTTAAGAGATGGCTTGGGATGCCAGAGGCCCTGGTTTGGATCCCACATATGAGGGCCAGTGATACAGCCTTCTACAGCTAAGATGGTGAATAACAGCTCCAGCTGGAGTTGGGCTGTGTGAGTCCTGGTGATGGTGTAGGCTGCAGCCCCTGCTGTAGTGGGCTGCCATAAGCTACAGTGAGTGGCCAGCAGCCAGTGGGAGTGGCCGGCAGTCAGAATGAGCTGCCAATAGCCGCAGTGCATGGCTGTCCAGAGGCCAGCGACCAATCTGCCTCATCCGGGAAGAGCGCAATGACAATACCAACATGGGCCAGTGAAGCAATGTCCTCCGCAACTAGACTGAAGAACAAAAGGACAGCAACTTGTCTGTTCCCCTCCCCAAATTCCCCAATAAAAATCTTTAAAAATAAATAAAATAAAAAGGATAAGATGGAATATACATGTATATGACACCTAAAAGTGCTCACCCCCTTAACCTTTAAAACCTACGTGATGAAAATATTATTGCCCAATAGAGTATCCCAAAATGATAATTATTGGTGATATAGTAAAAAAATTTATGTCTAGTTAATAATTCTTTATATTAAATTGTTTATGTTAAAAAAAAACATAAAGGAAGATTTTAAAATTGATAATGCTAAAAAGTTATATTGATTTTTAAAAACCAAAGATATTTTTGAATGATCTTTTCTATGCAGAAAAATTGCCCACAAGTATTCCCCCAAGTCACACTGAACATACAATATTATCATAGGTTAGTGAGGTTCTATAGCTCTAACCAAAGCAATGGCAGAGTGGATGGAGAGGATGGGGTGTATACAGCAGACGCGATCCAAGGTACAATGGCTGTGGAAAGCCAGGGAGAGCCGTCCAGGAGGCCAGGACAGCTTCTGTCATTTTTAAGGGGCCTCATTAGTTAATCACCCCTTAGGCCAGGGCAGCCCAAAAGGAGAAGGCACTGGAGGCTTTGTCTGGCCTCAGACCCCTGCTGCTTGGAGAGTGAAGGCAGCCCCAGCCAGAATGGGGCCCCTGTTCCCCATGCAACCTTTCTTCCACTTGGCCTCCTTCTCTTGCCTGATGGCTGGAATGAAAGCTTCTTAGAGGCCAGGCCCAGGCCCAAGTCCACAATGAGGCCACAGGTCCAGCTCCACATCTGGCCTGGCTCTCAGGTGATGACTATGTGGGGGGCTGTCTAGCTCCTGCTGCAGGGAGAGCCTGTTGCCACCCTGTTGCTCTCAGAGAGCCCTGGGTTGAGGGGGTCATACAGGAGTGGGTGGCACGTGGCTGTGCCCATGTGGGGAATGGGGCTGGCCTCAGACACCCAAACTGCGTATCAGCATCTTGTTCATAGCCCCTTTGAGTGCCCCTGGACAAGGGGGTGAAGCAGAGGGGTAGGTTCCTGGGCTATCTGCTAGATAAATATGTGGGGGAGATGAGGAAGTAGTAGGGGGTGGTGGTGACAAAGGGTCTCTGTGGAAACAAGTGCTTCCTATTCCTACCTGCTGGACTTCGGGCCCCTAGATAGTGGTGAGTGACACTTGTGATATCTACCGCAAGTTCAGCTCTTGCTGCATGCCATCCGCTGTGCCCGTCATCATGTTTAATTCTCAAAAGAGCTCTACATGGGGGAAGAATAGCTTTCCTCCTCTCCAACCATTTCTGCCTATATTTTCTATCAACCCATCAACACTTCTGGAGACTCTGCATGATTATGACCACAGACCAGTAAGGCTTAGCCACTGACCTCAGGACCCCTGTCATCTAAGGGGAAGGCTAGGCCAATACCTCAGCCAGAGAAATTATAGTGACCCAGATGTAAGAGTTCTTAAAGAAGAGGTGGATGACATTGTAGGGACCCAGACAAGTCAGGCATGTTCACAGAATAGGTATAAAATCTACGTTGTCATCAAAATTTTGGGACTTTGACCTTTAAGGAAATAAGTAAAGAGGTAGTCATCAAATTATGACACCCCTAATACCAGGACTAATTCTTTTATTCTGATGTCTTCTATTTCTATCTTTACTCCCAAAACTCCAAGAAATCAATAGGAAGAAAGATCAGAGTTGGCCCTGGTACCAAGCCTGCTACAGGCAGCTGAGGCTGATCGTTCTGTTCTGGAGGAGCTTACGCTGGCTTTCTACACAGCATTGCCTCCAGCAAAACTGGCATAAGGGTCAGGGCATGGCTCTTCCCTTTCTTAGGAAATCAAACCTGACAACACTATTCGATGCAGAGATAGAGTCTTGAGATTGGGCCTTGGAGGGGTGGGGTGGGGTGGGAATTCCCATTGTCCTGGTATTTGATCTCTAACTAAGTGTTCCTTTGTCTGCATGGAGTTGTTTCTCAGAGCTGAGCAACATGGGACAGCCAAGCATCTGGCCATCCTAAGGTCCCAAATGGATGATCCAAGTAAAATCAAGAACGCTGCCATGTCTACACTGACATTTCCAAGGGCCTGAAGTTAGGAGAGCATACAGCAGCTTTTTTCAGATGTGGTTGAACATGAGAATTACCTGAGGAGCTTTAAAAATACCAAGGTCTGGGTTGTACCTCTATAGATTCTGACTTAATTGGTGTTGGTTGGGGCCTGGGCATCTGGATGGGGCCTGGGCATCTAGATTTTTACAAGCTTCCCAGGTGATACTAATGTAAAGCCAGATCTGAGACCACCTCAGGAACACCTACTTGGCAACCTGGCATCTCCACTGGGGCCTGAACCCCACCGGCACAGCTTCTGATACATGCTCTGCCTTTGACACCTGTTGTGTTGTCCCTAGAAAAAGGGACAAAGGAGAAGCCTGCTCCTGGTATGAGTCTAGGTAGTGTATTTCTGGCAGGCCCAGATTTAGAAGCGGTGGGGGTGAAGAATAAATTTTCTACTGTCATTTCCTTCTGTTTCCAGCTACATCTAGGGTCTTAATGACCCAGAATTAGGCCATGTCCTGGTGTTCCCTAGATACCCCTGAATGTCGCCTAGTGAGTGGCGAGTTCCAGAAGCTGGGTATCATCTCCAGGTAGTATGGGCACACAGCAGCAGGCTGTGTGGAATCTTGTTCCAGTCCTAGTTCTGAGCCCTCATAGGGGAAATTCCCAACTTGAGTTTGCCCTTCTGTTTCTGGTCTAAGATGAGGTGAGATAAGCACGTAGAGTGATTAGGAAAATTAATGATTAGAAAGATGATCTAGTATCTAAGCCATGGGAGCAGTTGCACAGGTGGGAAGAAGAGTGGAGGGCATCATGGGCCAATGTAGTCATGGAAGCCTCCACAGAGTAGGTGAGACTTGAGTTTGGAAGAATTTAGCCAAGAAGATAATGGGGCCCTTCAGCAAAAAGCTGTGAGATGTTGAGAGGAGGGATGACATATTATGAGCAAAGATCATCTATTGGGATCCATGTAGTAGAAGGAGGTGCAGGCATGTTGACTTTCTTCAAGAAAGTCTCACCCTGGGCTTCTCTGGATGGAAATGAACCAAGGTGATTATGTAGCTGAACCTACAGCAAATGTTGTCAAAGTGAGGTGCCCAGACCAGAATCTCCAGCATTACCTAGGAATTTGTTGGACATGCAAACCTTCAGGTACCACCCCAGGCCTACTGGAGGTGGGGTATAGTAATCTCTATCTTTCACCAGCCCTCCATGTGGTTCTGATGGTCACTCAGGTTTGAAAGCCACTGTCCTACTCTGCATCCATGTCTGTCTGCCACGTGGACTCTAGTTATTATTGTCAGAAACAAGGGACATGTTTGTTCTGGGATTTATGTAACTTAAATTAGGTTGAAACCTCTCCCAGCAGCTCCCTACACTGGTCTTAGAGTCTTATGTTTACTGACCTTATGTCCTGTTCCATTGACACATTGCCAAGTAGTTGACAGACTCTTATATATGTATTCAGCCACCGTTTATTGAGCAGCTGCCATTTGCTAGGCACTATTCTAGGGAAAGGGAATTCTGTTCTAAGGGAATGCTATTCTAAGCCTTGGGATTACAGGAATGAACAAAATCAAAGTATGTTTTTTCATGAAGCTTATGTTCTAGTGGGGGTGATGATCCACTCATTAAATGTAAAAATATCTAGTAGTTCTGGAGTGAAAACAAGCATAGAAATTGATGGGGAAGGGTCTGTTTTTGGCTGTGGTTATAGAAGAGTTTTCTGAAGTGATATTTGAGTAGAAACCTAGTTGAAATGAGGGAGAAAGCCCCATGAAGAATCTGAGGGAGAACAGAAGTGCTGAGTTCCTGAGGAAGAATGAGCATCACATGCTTTACAAACAGGAAAGGAAGACAGTATAGCTACAGAGGAATGAACAAGGTGGAGACACACAGGTTCCGGAGGCCACTGCCAAATCCTGAAAGGCCTTGATCTTGTTCAGTTGTCAGGATTTTATTTTAAGTAAGGGCAGGCTGCTGGAGGGTTTTAGGACTCTAACAATGTATCTCTTTGAACAAAATCACTCTGAAGAATGGACCATTCCATAAGCAGCAGGGAGGTGAGTTAGGAGGGTACTAGAATAATCCAAGTAAGTATTGAGATGGGAGTGAAAAATAGTTGGCTTCTAGGTATTTTGAAGGAGGAACCAATAGGACATGCTATTGAATTAGTTTGGGGTGGAGAAGAATCAACAGTGACTTCTGGTTTAGGCGACCTAAGCCTTTTCCTCTAGTCCGAAGGCCTCTGTCCTCCCCACAGTTCCACATCTGTGGAAGGGATGGGGACAACCTGAAGGGGGTCAGAGGATCTCTTCCTTCCTCTAAACTCTGACTTGGCCATCATAAGCTGTCTTGTGTGCTTCTTTCCTTATCAGTGTCATTATTTTGCTCATAGCTGGACTGTGTTCTCAAGGGCCATATCTTAAGCTCTTCTGAATCTCCCACCTTATCCACTCCCAATAGAATAAAAACTGTTGTGAGAAAATATAGAAAAGCGTTTAATATATTAAACCTTGGCTACAACCCTTTCAAGTAGAAAGGGCAGTCTTAAAGATAAGGAAACTGAGGTTCAGGTACTGAAGCTACTTGCCTGATAATAGCTACCCATTAAGAGAGCTTCCTTCCCCCTAGGGAGCTTTCAGCGGTCCAGTGTGTGTTTTCTGTCCCCACCACCAAGCATGCCCTGCCTAGATGCACCACTCTCGCAGCGCCTCCACGTGTTCACAAGCCTCTAGCTTTAGAACCCTGTCCTTTTGGGTTTTTATGGAGGCTTCATTACATAGACATGACTGATTAAATCATTGGCCATTGGTGATTGAACTTAATCTCCAGTTCCTTTTTCCTCCCTGGAGGTTGGGGAGTGGGACTGAAAGTTCCAACCCTCCAATCACTTGGGTCCTCTGGCAACTAGCCCTCATCCTTAGGTGACCTAGGGACTTTGCAAAATTCACCTCATCAACACAACAAAGACACTTTATCACTCTCATCACTTAGGAAATTCCAAGGATGTTAGTAGCTCTGTGCCAGAAACAGGGAAGAAGACCAAATATATAAATGTATATTTCTTATTATACATCATACGATCACAGGTGACAAATGGCTGAGCTAAGTATAGCATCTATAACTTCTCAATTTGTCTTCCTGCTGAGCATCGCTGCCCCCTTGCAATCTATCTATTCTCAGTAGGTACCAGAGCTGCCTTTTCAATGTCTTCTATGAAGATACACTTTCCTCTGAGTGACTTCAGGTCCTCTCTACCCCATTCTACCCTCCCCTTTGAGGGTCACAGCCCCAAATGCCAGCTGAAGGGAACAACATCTCCTATGAGTTGAATGTGGTATCTTTTTGCTTTTATTTTTTTATTTTATTTTATTTTATTTTATTTTGAGGGCAGTGTCACTGGCCCTCACATGTGGGACTGAACCGGGGCCTCTGGCTTCCCAAGTCAGCGCTTAACCACCACGCCACTCGGCCGGCCCTTTTGCTTTTATTTTTTAAAATAGCTTTTCTCACCTGAAGTTAATTAAAAATAAATAAATAAATAATTTTAAAAAAATAGCTTTTCTCACACCTTCCCCTCAACAGCTTGAATGCATTTGTTTCCTGGGCCAGGCACAGGAAAGGTGTGCAAAAGGCAAAAATGTGAGCTTTGCTATTCAGAGCACTCACTTGAACAGGTTTTCTTTCTAATGCTTCTTCTTGTTTTTCTCCTGCAGGAATCAGACCCTCTTGGACAGAAATCTATGTCCTCATGAGATGCTGTCATGTCAGCCTGAAAGACAAGGTGGGCGAATTCCCCCTCCCAGTGACACCAGGTCAGTTTTCTCAGAACATCTGGTACAACTGGACCATCTTGGTTGGCCTCCAAAGTTACACTGTTGTCTGTGTCCATAGGTTTAGGGTCACAGGAAATGATGACTGTGGGGCAAATTCTGACAAGATTGTGTTTCAAGAGATGTTGTCCATAGTAGAAAGCAGCATGGTCTATGCCTGTTGGAAGAAGAGGGTGCGGTTATGCCACCCAAGCTCTGGTTCTGCATATGGTCTTGCTATTTAAGAATTACACTCGAGATGGGAGGTGGAGGCTTTTCAGGGGAAGTATTATGTCTTCCCAGAGCAGATTCAGGGGAAAAGATCATGAAGCTTCAGGCTACAAAGTCTCCCATCACATTTCAAAGAATTTCCTCCAAAACCACTGCTAGCACTGCTGGGCCAAAGACCCAAGCAGAGAAGGAACCTGGGGTCTCTGGAATTTCTGTGCTCCATCTGGGTCTGACAAGCTTTTCCTCATGTTTCTCACCAAGCCCACAGCAGATGGCATCCTGGCCACCAAATCTCTGGAAATAAGTGAGAAGGGCCTTTGGAAAATGGCCTCTTCTCCAGCCCCAGTAGAAACAGCAGACTTTGATACCAGGTGGGCAGAGATTCCAGAAAAAAACATCCGTGCCTGGCTCTTAGCCAGCAGAGCAGCCCCTTCCAGCACTATGGTTCCTGTAAGCTTTGTGGTGGCCACTGACAGAGCATTAGGTTCTCATCTGTAGAGTGGGGAAGGCCGGAGAGTGCTTCAGAGGATGGGCCAGCCACAAGGCCAATTCCTGAGGACTAGCTGGGATCAGTTAACCACTCAGGTTTGGATTATGGGAAAGGACTACGTTCACCCTGGGAAGAGGAGCCACTTTCTCTGAAACCGTCTCAGATTGGGGAGAGCATTGCTGCATGGGGCAAGTGACTGCCTGTGCAAACAAGATTCTTGCCTGGTGAAACACTGTACTTTCTATGGGACAAGTCTGAGTCCCAACTGTCCCTAGAGGGTAGGCTGTATCCTATCTCCATGATCACACAGCTTTCTCATATCTCCAGGTCCTCTCTTCATGTGTCTTAAGCTGAGAGCTCTCTGACTTGCTTTGGGGAATTCTTGCTACTACTGTAGACTCCAAACTTCTATCACCAGGGGGATTTTATGGCTAAGCACTGGGCTCATCTTCAGTGAAGCAGGAGTCACCTTGGTAGCTGCATCTCCAGGTGGTAAAGTGTTGACACCACTACTCTTTCCCATGGATTTCAAGTGGCTTCCTCTGAGGCAGTCATATCTTATCTCTTGGATTGCCTGGTCCTTACCCCTTCCGGAGCCAGGACAGATAGACAGTCTGACCCAGAGTGTGACCTCTGAGGGTAGGGTGCCTCCTTGTGGTACCATGGCAATCTTACAGAAAGAGACCCAACACACACTTTCTAGAGTCCCAAGGGGCTGGCCACAGAACCACTGGAGAACCTGTCCAGAGTGACCCTGACAATGACTGCCCACCAAGTTCCTCCAGCCACAACTGCCCCTGAGTATATTCCCAAACCCACATTGGTATTCCCACCCTCAGCGTACCACAGAAGTCCTGGGACCCCAGAGGGGACTGTGGGGATGTCTACAGCAGTTTTGTGGCTGGTGTCAGTTTTACAGTTGCCTTCAGATGTCCTTCCTGAGACTGGAGGGGATGTGTACCCCTCCCTTGGCTCCCAAAGTCCAGCCATGCCCCAGGGCTTGTCCCATCAAGGAAAGAGCAGAGTGACTGCTGGCCTCTTTGCTGAGCTCCCTGGGAGCTGTGATCCAAGTTTTCTGCAGACTAACATTGAGTGCTTTCTGCAGAGCACACTGGCTTTTCTGCCTGCCTCTGCAAATCTTGTTGGATCAGAGCTAGCACCATCCAGTTTAGTGAGTACTTCTTGGCCTAAGCCCAAGGAAGCAATTCCTAGTGGGGCAGTGGCTGGTCCTCCCTCACTACATAAGGTGGAGTGGGATTTACTTTCAACTACCTCCTGTAGCAGAGAGAGCACAGAAGTAAAAAGCCTGCTTGAAGGACGAAGACTGGACAGTGTTCTGCATCCATGTGCTTCTGAGTTAAGCCCGGATTATGGCTTTCACACTCTCTGGGTTCCTCCCCTGGAAGTGAAGCTCCCTCAGAGTCAAAGGCAAGTGTTACTGTGGCTACTTCATTGATCTCTGAGCTACAAACCATTTGGGCAGTGACCTCCTGTGGGGAGACCGTTGAAGAACATGCTGATATGGCCATTCAGCCCTCTAAAGGGCTCACTTTACAGGAGGCTAATCCCTGGCAATTCACTCATCCTCTGGGATAGGTGTGGAGAGACCTCACCTGGGATGTGCCGGTGTCCCTTCCTATTTTTCTGGGGGCCTCCTCTGGGAAATGGACCCAGGCTGTAGGCGCTCCTACCGTTATGTCCCCTCTGTGCCCCTGGGGAGAGGGTTCATCCTCTCTGGAGACTGAGACACCCTAGAACTACTCTGGTAAGTAGTGGTGTTTAGCATTTAGCATTTTATTCAGATTCTTCTTTGTATTTCAGACCATCTTTTTCTAAGTGAACTTTAGAAGTTTCTTGAGAGCTTATTGAGGGTAAACGCTTGATTTTATTTATCAAATGTCTTTCACCATCTTTTATCATAGTTGTGTTAGGTACATGGTTCTAAGTTGATAGTTATTTTTCTCTCAGCATTTTCAAGAAATTAATTCACTGTCTCCTATTTCCATTGTTTCCATGGAGATGTCTAATTGATGTTTCTTCAAGGTGATCAATTCTATCAGACTTATTTTAAGACTTTCTTGTTTTCTTCATTGTTTTACAATTTTATTATGTCTATGTGGATTTCTTTGTTATTTTTAATTCTGCTTGGACATTCTCTGTTCTGGTTACTTATTGTTGCACAACAAACTGCCCCAAACCTTAGTGGCTTAAAGACGCAGTCTTTTTTTTTTTTTAAAGATTTTATTGGGGAATTGGGGGAGGAGAACAGTGTTGGGGAATCGGGAAAGGGGAATAGACAAGTTGCTGTCTTTTAGTTCTTCAGTCTAGTTGCGGAGGGCATTGCTTCACTGGCTCATGTTGGTATCGTCATTGCGCTCTTCCTGGATGAGGCAGATCGGTTACCGGCCTCTGGATGGTTGCTTACCGTGGCCGTTGGCAGCTCACGCTGGCTGCCAGCCGCTCATGCTGGCTGGACACAGTCATTTTTTAATCTTACTATTGTGAGTTAGAAGTTTAGGCAGTTGTCAGCTGGGCAAGTCTTCCACTCCATGTGGAATTGACAGGAATTTCTTGGTTGTGTTTACTGAAATCTGGGCTGCTCTGGAGGGCCCAAGATGGCTTTACTCATATACATTTATAACATGAATGTTGGTGGGGACAGCTAGAATGCTGTGTGCCGATGTGTCTCTCTTTGTCTGTGTAGCTTTGAGACTTCTCTAATCAGATTTCTTACAAGGCAGCTGGTTTTCCCCAGAGCAAGCTTCCGAGAGACCAAAGTAGAAGTTGAAGGGCTGCTTCTGACTTAGCCTTAGAAAGGGGTCCTGTAGCATGACTTCCACTTTTTTCCTCTTTGGCCTATTCATTAAGCAAATCTCTGAGGCCAGCCCAGATTGAAGGGGAGGAGAATTAGACCCTTTCTAGGGTGGAGTAGCAGGGTTTTTATGGCCATCTTTTTTTTTTTTTTTTTTTTTTGAGGGCAGTATCACTGGCCCTCATATGTGGGACCGAACCGGGGCCGCTGGCTTCCCAGGCCAGCGCTTAACCACCGCGCCACTCGGCCGGCCCTTTATGGCCATCTTTAATTACTACTTTATGCATCCTGGGTCTGTGGATACATGGTTTTTGTTTTTTTTAAAGATTTTATTGGGCAATTGGGGGTGGGGAACAGTGTTGGGGAATTGGGGGAGGGGACCAGCCAAGTTGTTGTTCTTCAGTCTTCGTTGTGGAGGGCGCCAGTCGCCGTCTGATTTCCCATTGGTAGCTCGTGGCCTCCAAGCTCAAGGTGCTGTGTTCAATCTTAGTTGCGGTGGGTGTAGCCACCATCCCATGTGGGAGTCAAACCAGCAGCCTTGTTGTTAAGAGCACATGCCCTATCCACTGAGCCATCCGGGCAACAGCTCAGCTCAAGGTGCCGAGTTCAATCTTTAGTTGCAGGTGGGCATAGCCCACCATTGACCAGGCAATCTTGTTGTTACACCAGCTGAGCCATCCTGCCACCTGTTGGCAGCTCAACGACAGCGGAGCTAGGGCGCAGCATTCACTGGCCCATGTGGGAATCGAACCAGCGGCGCTGTTGCTCAGAGTAGGTGCTCTAAGCCAACTCTTAACCAACTGAGCCACTCAGCCGGCCCCTGTGGATACATGTTTTTCATCCAAGGAAACTTGTAGCCACTTCTTCCTCAGATATTTCTTTTCCTCCATTCTCTACTTGTTTCTTCTGGAGCTCCAATTAAATAGCTAAGACTTCTTATTCAGTCCTCCAAATCTCTTAACTTCTTTCATATTTTCATCTCCTATTGCTTTGTGCTGCATCATGGGGGATTTGTTTGGTTCATTTATTATGACTTTGGAGTCTGGTGTTTGCACCTGAGCAATGGCTGTCCACGTGTGCTGCTTTGCATGAGACTGCTCTCCAGACCCACCAGCAGTGTGTTCTGAGGCCAGTACCACATCTTTGCTGAGCCCAGGAGAGAATCTCCCATGAACCCTGGTAGTGAGCAGCCTCACTCTATCTTGGCCTTTAAGTGGCAGCTAGAAACCATCTCAGACTTGAGTGTCACCCACGTGGGTGTGGGAAGCAGAAGGTCAGGGGCTGAGGGGCCTGCTAGGATAAGGATGAGGAAGTCCTGGGAGCTGCAAGGTATCTGTAACCCTTCTCCTTTCTACCTGATGGGGAAGAGGATCCTCTGTTCATGGGTGAAAACTTAACAGCCACAAGGCTGCAGCTAAGCTAGACATGGGATGGATATTTCTCTGACTCAGTTTTTTTCTCAGAAATAAAAATAAATCTTTCCTCACGGGAGAGGGAATAAATGCCATTTGAGACTCTACTATATAAAATACTGTGGCTCACAAGTGTTCTGCTGCTAGGATCTTGAAATTGGGGGTAGGATCTCCATTTTACAGGTGAGGAAACTGAGGCTAAGAATGCAGGAAGTCAAGCATACATACAGTCTTACAAGGTGTTTTAGTTTAAGGGTAGAGTCTGGAGCCAGACATATTGGGTTTGACTCTGGGTCTGCTGCTTTTTGTGACCTTGGGTAAGTCATTTAACCTCCCTGTTTTATATTCTGTAAAATGGAAATGTTAGAATCTCATAGGGTTATCTTTACAATAGTTATAATTAACTAAATTATAGAGAGATTGAACATCAGTACCTTCACACAGAATGTAAACTAAACATGTTTCATCTTTTATTAAAACCGCTATCAGTGTCTGAACTAAGATTGAAATACTATAGGAATGTGATTCATTTAAGTAGGAAAGCAAAACTAATTTTTTTTTTTCACTTTCTCCTGTTACCCATGTAGATGTAACAAAATTTTCCTCACTCTGGAAATGGCTCTGTTCTAGCATTGCAACATAATCCAGGAGGTAAGATTTCATAATTGGAGAGTACGAGATACATTCCAAACCCATTAATTACGTTTAGAGACCTGAACCCTCTAAAGCTATCTTGTAAGCCGATAACTGAAGAGAGGCCATATATATTCAGGCCACAAAGTATTGTCTTCACTAGTCATGTCAGGAAACTGGTCAAAAATCAGCCTTTCTGATACAGATTTCAAGCTATGTGCCTTCCCAAACTTTATAAAGTTTTTTTTTTGAGTAAGGAGATTGTGAGCTCTAGTTTTTCTCTCTTCCCATTTTTTTTTTTTTTTTTTTTTTTTTTGAGGACAGTGTCACTGGCCCTCATATGTGGGACCTGAACTGGGGCTGCTGGCGTCCCAAGCCAGCGCTTAACCACCACGCCACTCGGCCGGCCCTCTCAATACATTTTTAGTGTATTGTCTAAGGTTTTATATTTATCAGGCTTAACCTGAATAGCAACATCACCCAAGAACCATTGTCTCAGAATCCATTCCCAAGTTTAGTGTAAACTCAAATGGAAATGCAAGCAATAAGAATCTGTGGTGAGAAAAATTAAGCAGGAGGTAAATTGAGGATTGGAGTAAGGAGCTGTGTGTCCGTCGATACTACTTGTTCTAGTGACAAGGTCAGTGGTGGGAATCCCCACTCCTCACACATTCTCATTTTCTCTCTTTCCGTCTCCCCTCCCCCTCTTCTCCTTTCTTCTTTCCCTCTTTTCCCCTTTCTTCTCTCCTGGCTTTTGGCTTTTGCCCAGGTGGGAAACTTCCACTACACCCTGTTTTGCTAGTCTGCCTTCTAGCTGGGATCAAGGAACACAAAAAAGGGTCAATGGTCATGAATCCCTAACAGGGTTTTGGACAAAGCTCCCATTCCATATCTGTCTGCTTTGTTCTGTAAAGTCTAGATGAGAGCTTAACAAAGGTCCTCATGGACCAGGAATACTACAACCAGCAACATTATTACCAGATCGCTGACCTGGTTGCTGAGCTGTTTTGGGAAAGGACCATCCATTCCACCCTTCTTATCTCCTCGGAATTCATATGTATACAATTTTATGCTGTAACAGACATCGTGGCAACTCTGGTGCCCCTCAACATTCACCTTCAGTTGACACAATGATTCTTCCTCAAACTAATATTCCTCCTGTAAAAAGATCTGGCATAACTTCTGTACCTCAGTTTTCTCTTCTATAAAATGAAAATAATAATAGTACCTACCTCATAAGATTGTTATGAAGATTAAATGAGTGAATATGAAGAACTTAGAACAGTGCATGGCTATACAAGCTATTAAGTGTTAGTGGTTATAACACATTGCTTATAGGGCTATAAATTGCCAGGCCCCTTCTGGACAACAGGGTAACAAACATATCAAGAGCCTAAAACAAATGGCTCTCAGACCTACATATTCCACTTCTAGAAATCCCAGAAAGATATAACTTGGAAACTCATATACCAATATAAATCACAGGATTATTATAATAAAAGTTTGAAATATGAGTGTTGAACAAGATCAAATAAATCATGGTACCCACTATGAAATGACTCCTTTACAGCTGCTAAAAGACTATAGCAATATAAATCTTTAAAAATCTACAAACCTGTGTGCATAGGCTATAACTACAGTGATGAATGCTCTATATGAAAAATGGAGTGCACACACTGAAGTGTCTGAGCTGTGGCATTGTGGTTTTTCTTTTTTCTTTCATCACTAAAAAGGAAGAGATCTGCAGCAGATACTAAAAATAGTCAAATAAAACCAAAAGTAGGACTAAAAGACAATAGGTTTCTTTACTTTTTTTCAGGAAGTCTTGCCTTTAATGATTGACAAGTAAGTGTCCCTTCTCAGTTCTTTCCTGGGATTGGTTGCCTTTAACTTTGGTTCTTGAACAAAGTTTGTTCAGAAAAAGGCACTCCTATCAGAGATAAGCAACAGCTGTCTACCCAATGCTATGGTGCATTGAGTCCCTTTTTGGTAATAGTCCCTTGTGTTCTGGGGCTGAAGGCAGCCTCCATAATCAGTCACTAGGAAGGTGTGGTGTCTTGACCAGCTGCAGTAAAGAGCAAAGGTGGTTCCCTACTTGTGCTTACAGTTCTTAAGAAAAAATGACTACTATTTACCCCCAAATGATGAAGGCAGGCTGACTGGAATGGAAAAGAACATGTTCATGAGGTTTAGTTGTTTTATACAAGATGTGTTAATGGGTGGCTATTCCATTATTGGAGGAAAAAGCCTAACTCATTTCTATTATAGTCCAAGTACCTGAAGTAAAGAAAAATCCCACCAACTGTTAAAATTAGAGTATCAAACAAGACCTTGATACAGCTTTACCTTCCCTTGTAGTAAATGGCAGAACTACCTGGTAAAACACAATGAAGTGTGGCCAGAGCGACTAGCATCACTAAGGTCCCAGGAAGAGTGTGATAAAAATCACCTCCCTGGGCTAAATTTTCATGTGAGAGAGAATTTTTACATAGACACAAAAAGCCAGACTTATTACTTGATGGAAAAGACTTGAATGTAAACAAACTAAATTAATGAATTCAACAGTCTACAATATAGTTTTATAACTTTATTGTCCAGTTTTAGACTCTTCAAAAACTATCTAACATTTCTCTACCAAGAAGAATTCAGATTGTGTTTTCTTTTCCATCCCTCCAAAACATTTCTAGAAAAGATGTTGTGAATGTCACATCTGTTTTCTGGATACACTTAAGGTCACAAGTGGTGAGTGTGCCTGATTCCGTCTTACCAGCTGAGGACCCTCATCAGGGATGCTCTAGGAACCCATGAGGTGGAAAAGATGCCCTTTCCTTGAAGGTATGGATGGGTCCTTTGGACATTGGTGGCAGTTGATATTTACTATGCTTGGAAGATTAGGCATGGTTCAGTTAGGAGCAAGTAAGCTAGGAAAATTCCCCCAAAGCTAGTCCATGTCACTCCCATGGAGAGCAGGCCCCATCTCAGTCTTTATCATGCAAGAGTTATACTTGTCCTCCAGCCCATGGAAGAATTCAGTTATTAATTCATCAATTTATGCCACATTTTATTGCACTCCCACTATGGATCACGCATTGAGTACTGGGGATTCAATAGTGAACCTAGAGGACTAATCCTTTCCCTTATGTAGTTTACAGTCTAACTGGGAGACAAACAAGAAACCTATGGAGTATATTAGTTGTCATATCCTATGGAGAATCAGAGAAAGGGGATGGAAGAGGATGGTAATCATAGACTTTAAAAGGTAGTGAGGAGGGCCGGCTCAGTTGGTTAAGGGTTGGCTTAGAACATGAGCTCTGAGCAACAGGGCTGCCAGTTCGATTCCCACATGGGCCAGTGATGCTGCGCCCAAGCTGAGTTGTTGAGCTGCCAACAGGTGGGAGGATGGCTCAGCTGGTATAACAGCAAGATTGCCTGTTTGATGGTGGACTCCGCCCACCCATAACTAAGACTGAACTTGGCCCCTGAGCTGAGCTGCAGCCCGATGACTCAGTGGATAGGGTGTGTGCTCTTAAGAAGGCTGCCGGGTTCGACTCCTGCATGGGATGGTGGCTATGCCCACCTGCAACTAAGATTGAACACAGCACCTTGAGCTTAGAGGCCACGAGCTGCCAACGGGAAGCCAGATGGCAACTGGCACCCTCCACAACGAAGACTGAAGAACAACTTGGCTGCTCCCCTCCCCCAATTCCCCAATAAAATCTTAAAAAAACAAAAAACAAAGGTCGTGAGGGGAGGCCTCATTGAGAGGACATGTGGAAGAGAGCCATGCAACTAGCTATCAGGGGAAGAGGCTTCCAGGTGGTTTGAAGGCCCTGAAGCAGGGTTGAGCTTGATGTATACAAGAAACAGCATGAAGGCCAGCAAGGGGGGCAGGGGGGAGGCAGAGGATGAGCCTTTGGAATAGCCTGGAAGGTAGTATGACAGAAGGGACAGGATAATGAGACTAACCAGAACAGTCTATTTCTTCTATTTTTAGATGTGAACAAGTATGACACTGGCCAGGAGCGTTGTGGTGATGGAACAGAATGTGTCAACAGTTCTGCTGCCAAAAGGAGTATGAAGACCATATCCCCATGCAGCTGGGCATGCTGTGTGTGCGTGCTCCTCACGCCGGTGTTGGCTGCCCAGATGGTCTCCCACTTGGTATGCTTGTGAGACCTGTATGTCCTCAGGTCAGGGTTGAGCTCTCATTCTGATGCCCCTGGCTGCCAATAACACAGGAAACATTCTCTGAAGGATACAAAGTCCAGGAACTGTTCTAGAACTTGGAATGCAGTGTGAAATCATTTGCCATGAGAATCTTCATTGTACTGATTTTTCTTTTGCAAACTTTAGCTTTGGAGTACTTCCATAAGGATGCTATTCCTGACTCTGATCAAAGTAAATGTGCATAGGAATTAACTTGAACATCTGGTTGTTTCCCCAAGGCTCTATCCTTTATGTTCTGGCGTTTAGAAGTTTTCTTACCAAAGATAACATTGGGCAGGGACTTGCACTGGGAAATCCAGTGAGCTCCTTCTGAGCAGTCCAGATAGAGAAGTTGGTAATGAGCTGGCCAATGCCCTTCACCATTTTAAGGAGCTACTGCTCTTGATGGCAATTCATTCAATACAGTTACCTGGGAAATAATGTGAAGTGCTTGGTACTGCCACAGATCAAGAGACATGATTCCTATTTCCATCTTGCTAACTTATTGTATGAGCTTGGTCCTTGAGTTTTGAAATGCCTCTGAAAGAAAGGGTTTGACTAGATGTTAAAGGTTTTGTCTAGCTCTTTGAATGTTAGATGCTGAAATTCCAGCAAAGACGGTATATGCCACAATCTTTTTCCATTGGAAAATAAGGGCAGGTGGGTGATCCTGCAATGCTGTTTGCATAGTTCTTTGGGTATTTGTGTATGTTTCTTGGTTTTTATATTTCAAAAGAGGATTAAGCTTGGCCCAAAAGAGAGGCCCAATGCATATTAATTGAATTTCTTATGGCTAGAAACCTACTTATGACTGACAATTTGTAATTGTTGGTTCACAACCTTGGGAATTCCCCCCTGGTGAAATTTGAAACTGGCCCCCACACACAGAGAAGGCAAGGAGAAATTGAAGAAAGAGGCAGCCCCCTCCAGATTGGTAGGTGGCTGTTTTAATAAGCAAGGCTTGTCTTGAGCAGCTGCAAGTCAGGTAGATCTCTGTGCCCACCTGCCAGAATAAACATTTATATAGAGGCCTTAACTAGGTTCAGTCATGTATACTGTCCAGATGGTCTCAACAACATGTTGCTCTCTAAAGGTTGTGTCCTTGAAATGGCTCCTAGTGTGGGAATGGTGGGCAGAACATACATTCCAAGGACAAGAGAGGAGGTAAGGAGCCTCCAATTGTCCAGGTCCAGCTTGAAGGTCAACTAGCTGTCACATCCTCTTAATGACCTCCTCCAATAGTAATTTTTCCATGTTGTTTGTCTTCCCCTGTACTCCCAACGTGTCCAGATAAGGCACGGTTTTAGTCTGTTTGGGCTGCTATAACAGAATACTGGAAACCAGTTGGGTTATAAACAAAAATTTATCGCTCCCAGTTCTGGAGGCTGAGAAGTCCAAGATCAAGATACTGGCAGATTCAGTGTCTGGTGAGAACCCACTTTCTGGTTCTTAGAGAACCATTTTCTTGCTGTGTCCTCACATGGAAGAAGAGGGTAATGGGTCTTTCTGGGATCTTTTTTATAAGGGCATTACTCCCATTCATGAGGGCTCCTCCCTCATGATCTAATCACCTCCCAAAAACCCTACCTCCTAAATCATCGTATTAGGGGTTAGGATTTCAACATATGAATTTGGAGCGGACATTAACATTCAGTCCATTGCAGGCAGTAACAAGAATTAAGGTGAAATAAAGTCTGTGAGCAGCCATCTTGAAGTTTTAGAAATCTGACATCTGTGGATTTTGCTCTAAAAATAATCTCAATATGGTATGCAAACTAGTTCTAGTTTTTGAATCCATAGTAAGTTACATGATGATAGAATACATTCTGGAATACAACTGACCTTCATGCTTCTCTGGGTGCATGGTCTCAAACTTAGTTTCTGTCTTTCAAAAAACAGACAAAGAATTAATTTCTGATATGCCTAAGATGGAAGACTGTTAGTCATTAGCTCATAGGCAATTTAGATTCTGCATTATAAAGGGACATTGAACATTTTCCAAAGTGAATTCTGAGTGTGTGCATAGGGTTCTTAAGGGAGCATATGGCAAAAGTTGGTGACAAGTCCTTATATCACCAGATTCATTTTGTTCCAAGCCTGGCTTTGGCTTTTGATAAAATATTAGCAGTTAGTTCATTTGTTTATTCTCTTAAAAAGGTACCTTCTATGTCCCAGGCAATATGCTAGGGACTACGAGTTTAAGAGTATAAATCTCTGAAGGTGTTTTTGAAAGCCTATTAGGTAATGGAATATAAGCCTGTCATTTGGTTCTCTTTAAAAAAAATATATGTTCCCTTGTATTTCAGGAGCCAGGTTATCCTTTAACTACCTGGACCTACGGGTTGCAGTTTCTGTGTTCACTGCAGTCTTACTTATGTTGGCTATTGGCCTTGTTTGGCTTATGGCTTGAGCCTACGTTAAGAAGGTGAATAGGTCAGAATGTGGCATTCTGAGGGCCTGCCTACCTGCTTTTGACCCGAGGAAGCTCTGCAAAACCCTCCCTTCAACTTGTACCAGCCTAAGCTACATGCCAAGGTTCAAAGCCAGAAGGTTCTTTTTTTTTTTTTTTTTGAGGGCAGTGTCACTGGCCCTCACATGTGGGACCTGAACCGGGTCAGAAGATTCTTTACATCAGGGGACTGCAGGTATGGGTGAAGCAATCAGAGAGGCTTTGAGGATAGATAGCTGCTATGTCTATAAAGGAGGGTGGGAGAGAGACCACCTTGTTCTGGAGGTGGAAAACTCACTGTGCCGTCAAATCACTGCCGTCAAATTGTGAATTTAGGAAGAACTAGCTGGATTCTGATCCTGTTTGTCACCCCTGTTCTCTATGGTTCCAACTTTGTAGTGGTTCCTCTTCTCCCTGGGGAGAAGGCCTGTGTGCTTTGGGCCCTGCATCAAGACTTGGCCTATAATCCTAGCACAGGGCTGAGATAGACCTCTGGTGACCCAGACACTTCAGGTGATGAGTGTGGGACACAGAGGTGCCCAGGGGAGCAGGAAGCACCTGGTACCCACTTACAAAGTTGAATGAGTTTATTGATGGACAGGCTAAGAAGCTGTTCACAAGGTTTAGAAAACTCACTTGACCTCAGCATTTTCCTCCCCTTTTAGGGGAGAAGAAACTGCCATAAAAGTAGAGGATGAGAAACTCTCGCTCTTGATTCTTTTTCTTTCATCCTTGGTTATATTTTATCGGATTACAAAGTTGCATTTTGAGAGATTCTGTCTTCTGTTCTTATTCTATTTCAGCCATTGTATATGCCAGGCTGATGTTAGAGCCCTACATCCTGACCTTAAATAAAAGAACCTTTTGTGTATTGAAACAACAATTACAATAACAACAACTCTGTGGATCAACTTCTTTAAATCTACCACTCATGTTTGACTCTTTATCTTTTAAAATTCAGGCATTTACGATTCCTCTGCTCTTTGCCTCCACCTGGCATTTGGTGGAGAAGACATTTTGGAGAGGATGCAAGAGGTCTTAAACATGGTTCCTGCCCTCACTATGCTTACTTCAATTATATTGAGCTAAATGAGTGGAAGAATTAAACACAATTAGGGAATAGGTGCTTGTGTCCTATGAAGGAAATAGTGGGAGAAATTTGTACATTAGACAGAGAAGGAAAACTTAGAGGCAGGCAGGCTGAGCCCTGAATTTCTAGAAGCAGGAACACTGTATCCACAGTGCCAGGTATGGGCCTGGTCTGCAGAAGGAACTCCTCTACTTGAAGTAAAGCTGCATGATAAAGAGTGCATTGAAGCTGGCCTCCGGCTCTTGGGAGCTGCAGGGCTAACTGGCAGCTCTGACCATGCATCGGCAGCCTCCTGTCCCAGCTCCCACATCCTACCCTCTCCCTAGAGCAGCCTTGTAAGCTGAATGGAGCTGGAGAAGAGCTGAGCTGGGAGCATGAGTCACAGGGCCCTTCTGAGAGGAGGAAGGGGAATACAAAGAGGTCTCAACTGTTCCTACTGGACTGAACCAGCTGTAGGGGTGGCATGGAGCTGATTCCATACCTGCCTCATGGAAAGTTGGAGTATCGGACCAGGGTGCTGTTGCATGAATGTGGCTGCATGAGTCATGTACCATCTTCCCCATGGGGCCCTGGCCAACGTGGGAGATGGACAGTGAGAAGCTCAGTTCCCATTGCTCCCCAGAGGGTAAAGGAGGGCACTGGCGTACCTAGGTATTTGATGGTAGAGCAGACACTGCCTAGTAGAATGCCCCAAAGAAGTGCTGGGCTGTGGTCCCCCAAACCCAGTCTGTCACCTGGCCTTCCATCATACTCTAGGTTCATACTCTAGGTTTTGAAATCTTTTTAAAGATCCCCTCCCCTCTTTTTGACTTTATTGGGAAACAGTGTGTTTTTTCCAGGACCCATCAGCTCCAAGTCAAGTTGTTGTCCTTCAATCTTAGTTGTGGAGAGTGCAGCTCAGCTCCAAGTCCAGTCGCCGTTTTCAATCTAGTTGCAGGGTGCGCAGCCCACTATCCCATGTGGGAATCAAACTGGCAACCTTGTTGTTAAGAACACATGCTCTAACCAACTGAGCCATCTGGCCGCCCACCAGCAGCTCAACGGCAGCTCAGTGGTTGCTCAGCTCAAATCATTGTCTTCAATCTAGTTGCAGAGGGCACAGCTCACTGGCCAATGTGGGAATTGAACCGGCAACCCTGTTGCTCAGAGCCTGTGCTCTAACCAACTGAGTCACCCAGCTGCCCCGTAAGAGCCTCTCTTAAAAGGCAAATACTCCCAGAAGGTTTGAGGCTTCATCCACCCATACTCAGGCTGTGTCTTCTTTTTTAATAACCGCCTTATTGAGGTATAACTTACACACCCTAACATTCATCTGTTTTAACTGAGTTATGAAACCATCACCACAATCTAATTTTGGAATACTGTGATCACCTCAAAAAGATCCCTCCTGCCTATTTGAAGCTGCTCCCCATTCCCACCCCCAGTCCCAGGCAAACACTAATCTTTCAGTGTTTATGGATGGACCTCTTTACATGTCATGTAAATGGGATCATACAATATGTGGTGTCTTGTATCTGGCTTCTGTCACTTAGTGTGATGTTTTCTGAGGTCCATCCATGTAGCATGCCAGTAATCTGTGCCTTGTATTGCTGAATAATATTTCACTGTATATCCCACATTTTCATTCACTGTTAATGGACATTTGAGTTATTTCCAGGTTTTGGTTATTATGAATAATGCAGCTATGAACATTCATGTACATATCTTTGGATATAAGTGTTCATTTATCTTGGAAAGATTCCTTGGCGTGGAACTGCTGGGTCATATGATAATTTATGTTTAACTCTAAGAAACTGCCAAATTATTTTCCAAAGTGCTCTCACCATTTTACAATCCTACCAGCAATGTATGGGGATTCGTTTTCCCACATCCTTGCCAATGCTCATTATTGCTGTCTCTTCTATTATGGCCATCCTAGTGTGTGAAATAGTATTGCAATTATGGTTTTAATGATTGTGATATCTTGAGCATCTTTCATGTGCTTATTGGTCATTCATTTATCTTCTGCAGTGAAATGTCTCTTTGGCTGTTGCTTTTTAAAATCTCAAGAGAGGGAAATTATACACTTTTCTGGGGATGGAGTTGGGGTCCTGTTCATAAACTGATTTATCCCAAGTGCCTAGCACAAGAGTTTGAGTAGAAGGTCATGTATGAGTTTCTGATGGCTGTTGTAACCAATTACCACAAACCTGGTGGCTTAAAACAACACACATTTATTCTCTGAGAGCTCTGGAGACCAGAACTCTGAAATCAGTTTCACTGGGCCAAAATCAAAGCATCAAGTGGAGCCTCGAGGGGAGAATCCATTTTCTTGTCTTTTCCAGTTTTTAGAGCTGCATTTTGGCATTCTTTGGCTCATGGCCCCTTACCCATCTTTAAAGTGAGCAGCATAGCATCTTAAATTTCTCTCTCTCTGCTTCCTTTGTAATATGGCTGTCTTTCTTTTCCGTAGTATGGTCTTCTTCTGCCTCCGACTTACAGGCATACTTCAAAGATATTGCAGGTTTGGTTCCAGACCACCTGTATAAAGTAAGTATCACAGTAAAATGAATCGTAATATTTTGCTGGTGTAGGGTCTTGACTTCCATTTGTAAAAAAACGCAACACCTGTGAAGCGCAACAAAGCCAAGCGCAATAAAACAAGGCGCACCTATACAAAGATGCTTGTGTTTACATTAAGACCCACCTGAAAACCCAGGATCCTCCTCCCATCTCAACAGCCTTAACTTAATCACACCTGTAAAGTCCCTTTTGCCATGTAAGGTAATGTTCACAGGTTTCTGGGATTAGGACCTGGATATTGTTGGAAGCCAGTTATCCAGCCACCAGTCAGTAACCATCTGTTAGATGAACCCTGCTTCACTGGTTCATGACTGGGAATTGGCAGGTTCTGAGGAAAACGCTGATGGGGGAAGCCTTTTGAAGGCCCAGGTAGGCCCTGGAGGGATGTCAGTCATTTACACTGTAGTTTTTCTTCTTTATACTTTCTCTTATTCTCCTAGAGCATGTGAGGGTGGATAGCATTTGAGAGCTGGGAGGGGCTGCGGCAGTCTGCAGTGTTACCGGATGGTGGTGGGGCAGAACTAGAACTCAGGGCCGCTGATGCCCAGGCCCTCCGGGTCCCTGCTTTTCCCCACCTCCCCTGCAGGTCTACAGGTCCTGGACTGTTGTCACACCGCGAGCTCAGCCCTTCCCAGGGGCGGTTGGTCTGTCACGGTGCCGTGGCAGCCACACTGCGTTCTCGCGCGCGGCCAGCAGGGGTCAGCGTCCGCCACGCAAAGGGCTCCCGGCTGCTGCCTGCTGAGAGCTGGGACTGCACGGCTCTCCGCGTTTCTTCCAGCACCTTTAGTTTTGTGTTGCTGCATCGCTATCTTAGCCACAGAGCCATTTGCGTGTTTGTTACTTCTCACCGTAGTACGCCTTTCCCTGGTCCTCTTCGCTTCTAACCTCACACAAGGCAGAGTACGGCCCTGTGGTGTGGCAGCCAGTGGGCAGACTGAAGGAGGCCTGGGAGGGAAGGGGCTTCTGCATCCCTTAGGCCTGGAGGAAAAGCGGTCTCTTCTTAAAGGCAAGAGTAAGGAGGGTGGCTGCCTGGGTGTCGTAATGCTAGCCAGAAATAAAGATCAGAAGGATTGGAGGCATCACTTTGTGCGCTGATAGCTCGGAGAAGGACTGCCCGATAACAATGAACTATTAGATTTGGAATGAGTTTTTCACCCAGCACGTCAAATTCTTGGCTAGAATTTGATTCACAAGTCTCCATGGCTGCAAGTTCCAAGTCTAGAAAGGGGCTGGGGTGGGGCTGGGCTGCCTGGATGCAGAGGGTTGAGCTAGCCTAGTGGGAAATTCTTATCCAAGGGGCTGCAGTAAGCTTTGTTACTAGGCTCTGAGCCAAGCCTGTGACTAAGGTCCTAATCTAATTGGTTGCTCTCCCACTTGTCTGTGGCCTGACCTGAGAGGTTGAGCCCAGCAGCCTCTGGCCCCATCACTGCTTTGCCACTGAACCCAGAAATGGCTGTTCTACTGCAAAGGAGCTAAGACCTTTATTTCCTGCACCAGCATTCGCCCGCCGCCACTCCTCCCTCCCCCACCCCCCCTGCCTTTTTTTGTCTAATCTCAGAGAAGATAGAGATTAAAGCCCAGCTCTGGTGTCAGAAACAAACCTGGATATTAGTTCTGACTTGGCTACTTACTAGCTGTGAGAGCATGGGGATCCTTCTTGCTTGTCAAATGGGGATGCTAACAGAACTTAATACATGGGGCTATTGTGAGGAATCACTCAGTTCTTGTAAAATGCTAAAATTGGAACTCAAGGCCTTCAACCCATCTCTTGGTCTGGGCATCCCAGGTGGGCATCAAGGCCAGCTGATGAGTAAGGCCTTTCCTGTGTGTGGAAGCCTGTTGGACACTGCAGGACAGGAAATACAGCCTGGCCAGGCTGACAGAACAGTGTGCAGCGTGTATGCCCTCATGGAATGAGACCCGCATGCTCCTCTTTGGTGCAGCTCAGAGATCATTCCCAGTCGTTCATTCCACCTAGGAGGGGACAACCTTAGTTACTAAAGGAGCCAGTTCAGGTGGGTTCCATCTAGCCCAAGATTCACCAGCTGTGTGGCCTTGGGCAAGTTACTGCACCTCTGTGGAGACTGGTTTTCTCATCTGCAATATGCATATAACATGATCTACTGTCTCAATACATGGTGATGATCAAGAGGCAATACGTGTGATGCTGCTAAGCCAGGAACACAATCCTCAGGCACTGAAGATCCAGATGATGAACACTTGGGTTTTGATACTAAGGCCAGAAGATGCCTAGAATAGAACACCCAAAATAAGTCGGGCCTTCTGAAGAGGCCCTTGCAACTGTTGGTCAGTGTGTCCATATCTGCAGGAAACCCCCAGTACAGGAGGATGCTTTAGGGTTCCTGGATATTTGTGAGCATGCCAGCTTACCTGGAGTCCCTCTGAGAGGCAGCTTCAGACACTTTTGTCAATATGGAATCCTGCAGACAGTTTGAGGAGAAAATAAATTCTAGTTTTGAAGTAAACTTAGCCTCATTCTTTAATGGAAACTCATAATCTATTATGAATAAAGCTGCCGGGGAACATTTGTTTACAACTTTGTACCGCTTCTCTCAGATGAATATCTACAAGTGTAATTTGGGGTCATGTGGTTTCCCTGCTTGTAGAATTTCTGATGGAAAATTTCTGATGGAGAAATGCTTCCCTTATGGGAGAGATTTCAATTGGCTGTGACAGTAGGGAGAATGCCACAGGCATTATTGAGAGTCAGTGGGTTGTTTTTGTGAATAACAGGCAGCATATCTGTATGTGAGGGTGTTTGCCTTCCACACTGACTCGGGGAGGCTAAGGCACAACAGGGCATCCACTGCAGCTACAGAGAGGCAGTGCCTGGGCATGACCCCTCAGCAGTCCCTCATTGTCCATCACTGAAATCTATCAGTTTGGGCTTATGGGGCTATTTCTTTGGAAGTTCTTTATTGTCCACATGGTTCAAGGCAAACTCATTCAGAATTAAGAGGCCTTCTACTGCAGACTGGCTTTGGGTCACAGACATGTGACATTCGTGCAGCACCCATGTTTCAGCTTCCTGATCAGTTTTCTTAACCAAGTCATTACATAGAGCATCAACATTCTCTATTAGTTCATTTTCCAGCCTGTCACAAAAAGAGACTTCTGTAAGGAATCAAGCCAGGGCTAACACTTTTTCATTTCCACAAAAAATGCCGATATTGCCCTACACACTAACTTAACTTACAAAACAAACTCTGCTGCTTAATTGAATTTTCACGTGGTCTACATATGCTCCTAACCAGAGGGGGAAAGAGGACATTCATAGTCAGCCCAAATGTCATTGTAACAAAAATTTCATCTTGCTATTAATATTTGTGAGTACTAGATTGTTCTCAGGTCCTGATGAAATGGTTTTTCTTCAATAAGCAAAGCAATGAGGACAAATCATAAAACCAAAATACTAACTACTGAAGATAGGGGGGAATGGAGCTCATGTCTCATTCATTTACAGGAGTAACTGCATAGCACCTCTGTCTCTGCACTAGAATTCAGACTGTTACGTGTTATTCAGCCAGGCCAAGGTACTGTTTGCTCTGGCCTCAGGAACAGTCTATAAGCCCTGCTCTGATCTTATGTAATACTCATAACCAACCTACGGGCAGAAAGGATTGTTGTACACATCTTATAGGCAACAAAAATTGAGGCTCCATGAAGTAGACTAGTTGTCCTTCCTTCCTGTGCTGCAATTTAGTCATTGCGGTGAACCAATTCTAGGGAGCCATGGGGCAAAATGCCCGCTCGAGTGTGGCTGCAGGTCTTTGTTTCAGTCATTGAGCTTCCAGGTTTCTTTCTGCCGCAGTGTTCCTGCATTTTTGTCATAAATATCTCAGGGCCATTGTTGACTGTTGTTCACAAACCCCTCACCACCACCCCTTTAATGAAAGATTTCACCTTTACATCCCCTCTCCTGGAAGCTAGTTATCAGGCCTGGACATCCCACCTGAATAGTGGATCACATCTGCATCTTCTTTTGTTCTCGTTTATTTTTCTCTGAAGAATTTACTCTGAGCCTATCAGATGGACCCAAGAATAAGCATTGTTGTCCTGAAGGTTGCATTTTTTTCCTAGTCATTATTTCCATAAACAATGCTTTCCCTGAGGTAAAGTCCTTTAAGTATGGGCTGCAGCTGCCCCCTCCTCAGCCCCATTGGTCCAGACACTACTATTAACCTGCAAACTTGGTGTCCCCAAACCTCCCTCACCACCAGGAGCCACCTCGACACAGAATGTGAAATATTTTTTGCCCTTCCACCAGCACGCTTATATCAAGGTTCCTCTTTGATATAAGATGGGATAACTATGAGCCTATAGAGTCAACAGGAACCCCCTAATTCTTAGGTCATACTTCCTTCATAATTACTAGCTGTATATGCAATTCTTGTGGCCTTGTGTGTCTTTCTGGAATAAATTCCTTCTCGTTTACCAAAATAACAGTTCATTTTGTTTGTTTGTTTTATAAGGTAGAATACCATTCACTCAGTTTGAAACTTAGAAAAAAATAGATGCTAAGTATTGTCAGTTGCCATTCCTACTTTGTGCTGTTCATCTTTGGGGCTCTTTTCGATATTCCCAATACTAATTTTGTGAATAGTTTGTTATTGCTGGGGAATGTTATAGCATATTATCTTCAAAATGGTTATTTTAATGAACTCTGGCAATCTATGACATCAAATCAATGATTATTTTAAGATAATAACAAACGATACAACAATTTCTTCACTTTTTTTTTTTTTTTTTTTAGCTGAGCCATCCTGCTACCTGTTGGCAGCTCAACAGCAACTCAGCTCGGGCTGGCATTGAACCGCTGTTGCTCAGAGCTCAGCTTGCACTCTTGAGCGAGTTCTTAACCAACTGAGCCATTCGGCCGGCCCTCTTCACCTTTTGGATGGGAAGACTAAAACCCTTGCCTCATTCAATTCTATTTTCAATTTGATAAATGCCTGCTATTTGCCAGGTTCAACAAAAATGGGACAGTTATGACTTCTAACTGGTATAGATGATGGGCACTAAGGTGGCAAATAAAGTAGTAGAAGAAAACACAGGTAATTATGGCTGGGGGTATGGGGACAGTTTTTTGGAGGAAGGAACCCTTGAAGGATGGAGCTTTTGATTTCCCATAAACAATGGGACAAGTTAAGATTCAGAGCTATAAATTGGTGAGTATGTGATTTCCCACACAAGAGCTGGGTCCTAGGGTCTCTGGCCAGCCCCTCAGACTCCTGTTAGGTCTCTTGAATTTGTCGATCTCCTGAAATGTGGGACAACACAAAGTGCTTCCAGGGCTTAGGCCTTGAAATCTGCTCTTTGGTATACAGATATGTTCAGATGAGCTTTGGCCTGGTTGGGATTTGAAGTGACTGGGCCAGGGAAAGGAAGATAGAGGCGAGCATGAACAGACAGCATGGTTTGTCCTCATCGGAGGTTCTGCTGCTCCAGTTCAGCTCCCCCAACCTTGACTGCCAGTGTAGGTTGTGCTGGTTCCCTGTAGGCAGGTGTCTGACTGCTTGGCCACTCTGCCTAGTCATTGGGGCAGCCCATCTTCTGCTAGCCCACTACATGCCAATAGTCAGGACATTCCATCTGTAAAATGATGGACTGGATGGTTCCTCCTCCTACTTCTGCTTTTTCTCTGCAACGTTCTCCTATCCCCTCCCATCGGTTAACCTCTGGCTTATCCACCCCTGCTGGTATCTGCTCTCCTGAGTCCCCTGCCCCTCAGGGGAGACCCTACCCACCATTGTCCTCTTGTTGACAACTTAGGTGTGTCTCTGGCCATAATATTTTTCGGGCTGAGAAAAAGGAAAAAAGCTGGATGTTCTCTTGGTTCCATCTCCTCTTGACACGCATGTCCTCTTCAATTCTCCCAGGACCAGAAACATTTACCAAACTTCAGACCCTGCCCTGAGCAGTCTAGGGGAATGTATAGGAGACACAGTTCCCACCCTCTGAAACTAACAGTGTGTCTCGAGGAGGAGACCATGCATGAAAGATAAAGTGAAGGACAAGAGGTATCACGGGACAGCTTGTGGTTCGCTCCCCAGTGAGGAGAATAAAGAGCTTAGTGTGGGAAGCGGAGCTTTGGTGCCTGAGTTCTGACTCTGCACTTAGTAGCGTTAGAACCTGGGGCAAGTTACATTACAAATCTGAGTACAGTGTTCCCATCTGTAAAGTAGAAAACAGGGACCCTTATGAAATAGGAAGTCCTTAGGCCCACATCACAGTAATAACTACTGCAGGTCTAAACTCAGTGGACAGACATTAGAGGAGAAACAGGATACTTGTATAGGCTCAGAGTATCTTTCCCAAGGGGCATACCAATTGTGAAGAGAGAAAGAGTGACCTTACTGTGGAGAAACCTGGCAGACACCATGTTAATCAAGTGATCAAGTTACCATGACAAATTTACAATAATAAGACAAATCCACATCATGTACTCTTGGTGTGATGCACTGAGAAGGACACAACATCACTTCTGTGGTATTCTAGTCCAAAGTGCATAACCTCGTTCTAATCATGAAAAAACATTAGAGAAACTGAGATTTAGAGACTTTCTTCAAAATAACTAATCAGCACTATCAAAAGAGTCAAAGTCTAAAGGGCCGGTCTAGTGGCTCAGTTTGTTAAGAGCTTGCTCAAGAGTGCGAGCTGAGGGCCGGCCTAGTGGCGCGGTGGTTAAGTGCTGGCTTGGGAAGCCAGCGGCCCCGGTTTGGTTCCCACATATGAAGGCCAGTGACACTGCCCTCAAAAAAAAAAAAAAAACAACAAAAAACAAAACAAAAAAAAGAATGCTAGCTGAGCTCTGAGCAACAGCATTTCGATGCCAGCCCGAGCTGAGCTGCTGCCGAGCTGCCAACAGGTGGCAGGATGGCTCAGTTAAAAAAAAAAAAAAAAAGTCAAAGTCTTGAAAGACAAGACTCAAGAACCATTCGCAGATTGGAGGAAAACAAGGAGACACAACAACTAAATGAAATGTAGGATCCTTGACCGGACAAAGAACATTAGGGAGAAAAAACCCATAATGTTCTATGGTTGTGTAAGATGTCCATATTAGAGGAAGCTGGGTGAGGGGTGCACAGAACTCGCTACTATTTTTACAACTATTTTTATAACTTTAAGTCTAAAGTTTTTTTGTTTTTTTTTTTATTAAAATGACTCCGGATTTATGAGGAGTAAATGAGATGATGCATGTACGGTGCCTAGCACTGCTGGCACAGTAAGTGCTCAAGAAGTTTTAACCTCTATTATTATTTGGTTTGATACATTCTAAGGATGGCAGGTAGAGAATAAGGCAAATCAGTCTTCAAAGCAGGAGGATCAGTCTAAGCAGAGACCAAAAGGTACAACAAGGTCTGTTGGTAAACATAAGCTGACCAGACAGAACAAAACAGAAAGCTTAAATTTTTCTTTTTTCTTTTTTTTAAATAGAGAAGTGATGGGAAATGAGACAGGAAAGGCCTCAAATGCCAAACTAGAAAATCAACTTTAGCCACAGAAAGGCAGTAGGAAGTACCTATGTGAAAAAGTGGCAACATAACCTACGAAGTTCCTACATTTCAGAAAGGCCCAAGAAGGGGGTCCTTCTGCCCAGCCTAGCCAATTAGTCATTTAAAGAGAACAAAAGAGTAGAGGGAGGGAGGCAGAGAGAGAACCTTCTGAGAAGTTTGCTGGGAGTTTAGAATGTAAAGGTTTGCACCAGCTGGTAGGATAACATCACAGAGGAGGGGGGTGGGGAGCAGTGAAAGCAGGTGGAATATCTGAGGAGCCCCAGGAAGCTGAGCATCCTGAGTGGAAATCCAAACTGAGCCTGTTAGCTGCTTCCTGGTCCCAGATGCTTAAATGCAACAGGGGGAAAAAAAGGATGCTGGGAAGCAGTCCAGGAACATTCAGTGTGTGTTGGGAAGTCACACCAAATGCAACAGAAATGTGACTTGTTTTCAGAGAGGTGGGAGGCCCAACTGCTTGGCCACATGAGGAGACTGAAATTGAGACACAAATGCAAGCTAAGTGTATGGGTGAGAGGGATTCATCCTGTCTGGAGCTTCCTGGTGCACCTGGAGGGGCTGTCCCCCACCCTCCCTGAACTGGCACAGGTGGCTCTGGAGGCCTTGGGGAGCAGCGGATTTGAGGTTTCACTGTTTAGGGCAGAGTGGGCTAACTAGAGGACCCAGGGTTAAGACCTGGCAGGGGCTCCCTGCTCTAAGAGCAAATGTGAGGCTTTGCCTCAGCCCCTCCCATCATCTCCGCTCTGAGAGTAAGGGCTCCAGCAGAGGGAAGTTAAAGCAAAGTAAGGGCTGAATGTGACTTGCTATGTTTGGTCGAAGATGGGGGTGGCTCAGAAGCTCAGCTGCATATGGGGACCATGGAGAGTGTTTAGCCCAGCGTTCTCCATCCTGGCTGCACATTAGAATTACCTGGGACTCCTGTTTAAAAACCCCAGTGCCAGGGCCCCAGTCTCTGGACAATCCAGTTGAATAGATCCACGTGAGAGCAAGGAATATAGTTTTAGGACATCAGTAGTTTTGTTTTTTTAACTTTTTAGTCTGAGAAATAGTAGCAAGAATGAAGTAAACACCTCCCTGCCCATTTGCCCATTATCCTGCTTAAACGACTTTCAACTCTTGGTCAGCCTTGCGGCAGCACTTCTTCACTGACTCCCCCTGCACCTGGCTTACTCTGAAGCAATCTCAAACATCACAAGCTCATGACTGGGGTATCCCCAGATGGTTCCCATGTGCAGACAAGGTTGATTTCCGCAGATCCAGTCCAAGACCTTCATTGTACAGATAAGCAAACCGTGGCCCAGAGAGGAGAAAGGACTTGCAAAACCCCCTCAAAAGGTCCCTCCCTACTTTAAGATTCTATGAACATTTGAACTTGGAAGCACCATAGAGACTTCTGGAGTATCCTTGTCAAAACACTTCTGGGAAGCCTCACCCTGGTGCCAAGTCAAGGCCTCCCAGAGGCAGAGTGGGCCTCCACCCTAGATACAAACCGTAGGTTTCATTTTTTCTGGTTCTTGGCAGATTTCTGTCCCGCTTTGTTCTGCTAAGTCTCATTGCAAGACAGCTCACTAATGGCTGTGTTTGAATGTCTCAAGCTCTCTGGCCCTTTGGTTGAAATTCAGAGGTTCTGTATTTTGGCTGAAGTACTACGTGGGTCTGTGATGACCCAGGCTGGGAGAGCCTGGCTGGCCCATGGGGCTCCTCCAAGCTCCAGAGGCACCGGAGGCCATGTGTTCACAGTTCACAGTCTCTGAGAACCAGGCATCAGGGCCTTGGGTGGTGGATAAGCTTTCCCACAGGGGCCTGCAGATACCTACAGGTGTGCCTGCCTGCTCCTGGACTTTCACATGCCATGTCTGTCTTTTCTAATCAGAGAGCAGATGCTAATTGTGAAACCAGGTGTTGCTGACTTAGGACCTCTTTCAGAGGAAGTGAATCCTCAGTGCCCTCAGCTTGGTGGTCAGCTGGGCCTTCCTCAGAAGGCTTAGGGCTGCGTGGTAACAGCAGCCCCAGAGCTGGGAGATGCTGGATTGTGGTGGCTTTGGTCAATATGCAGGGGCTGGAATTGTTTCCTTTCTTGCCTTTTGGCAAGTTTCTTGCCATTTCATCCTTGGCCAGGGTGGGCCCTAGTCCTGGCCTTTTCCCATGTGATCCTACAGAGACAGCCAGCAGCCCCTCCTCGTTGCTCTTAAAGAAGCTGTTTATTGGGGCCAGGAATGTGCATAGGGTTGGGACGTGAGGGGTACGTCTGCATATTGCTATGCTGGTCCATACTCTGTCAGGTTTTCTAAGAGGGAAAAAAGACACCTCTACCCCGCAAGTGAAAGGATCAGAGACTCCATATCTTCATTTGATAGTTGGCCTGAAGCCCAAGGCACACTCATATTTAGCACCTTAAAAAATCAGTAGCATCCAGTGGAACTACAACTGTGGCCCTTACTTAGGCTATTCCTATGTTTGTCCCCTCCCTGTGTAATCTCTAGATTGCTGGATAGCACTGGTGTGTATGTGGGTGCGTGTAGGTATTGGGGGAAGAGGGTTGCTAGAGTGGAGACTGAGTGTTCATCACAGATACACCCTTAAAACATGGGAAAAATGGAGATTTAGATTCCTCACTGCAAGAAAGAACCTTACGTTCCAGCTGATAAGGCAGAACAGGCATGTGCACATAGGAGAGACCCAAAGATGCTTATATTTTTGTGCCAGCAAGTCTGACCTAAAGGGCTGGTGTTCACTGAGTATCTCTGTTAGACACCTGAGTAAAGGAGCCATCAGGTGGGAGGGGACTTGCTGGAGGCGGTGAGGAGAGTGTAACAGAGCTAATTGCTGGCCTTGGGAAGGTAACGGAGAAGACCCACACCTCATCCCTGAATGTAAACTATGGGGCCAGCTCTGCTCTATGTCCTGTCAGGTCTGACCATGGCAGGCAGCTATCTCTTTTACCTTCTGTTAGGGCATTCCCAGAGGGCCAAGCCAAACATCACCTTTATTTTTCCAGAAAATGTACAAAATGCACTTTGTGTTATTTCAGGACCGAATTTAATTTTTATTTTGCATAAATTTATATGATATATCTGCAACTCGTAGTATACAAGAATGCACTTTCCTAAATTGGCTAGTGGCATATTCCAGCCTCTGGTTAGGCCCAGTAAAAGTGGTTGGGCTTGTAGAGACTGCTAAGCTCTTCTCTCTAAATGGGCCCAGGGTGTGGTGAACAAGGCTGGGAGGCCACCTGGTCTTGTCACACATGTGATCTGGGGGAAGGGTGAACTTTGCTAAGACTTTTATCTTCATTTTCAAAGTGCATGGGCTAATTTAGTTTCTTGGCTAAAGTTGCTTTCAGTTCATTTCTTTCCTTTTTTTTTTTTTTTAATTAAAAATCCAGAGATTGAATTGTCCTGAAAAATGGAAACATTCAATGGTGTTGCCAAATTAGGATTTCTGCTCCTCACTGTCAGAGCTTTTTCTAAGGAGTTTTAAAACAAAAAATTAAAATAAAGGTGATAATGACCCAGTCTGCCTGTTGCTTATTGCCAGGTGATGGGGGGCAAATACCATTTGGAGAATATCCAGCTGTTCTGCATATAGTTGGTGAGGGCAGGGAGACAGAAGACACTGGCACATTCCTGGCTCCTGAGAGTAGGAAAGTGCACAAGGAAGCCCAGGTGGCTTTTCTGTTGGCTGAAGCTTTGTGGTCTTTGGGAAGGGACAATATCTGGTGCCCTAGGAGCAGGCTGTCTCCTGCCTGGCAGCTGCCTGCCAGCCTGGGTCCTGCTGACTGGCTGTGAGTTTGTCTCCAGTTGTCAAGTGTCTCTCGTGCCTCCTGCCCTTGAGAAAGTCCATCCCCACCCCTTCCTAGGACCTCTGCCTTTGAATTGTGATGTCCTCCTGGCCCTGAATATACTCTTCCAGAGTGTGGCCTCTCATTTCCTGGCCTTTAAGGCAAGGTCACCTCTGAGGCCAGCCAGCTGTTGCTCCTCCCAGGTCTCTGAGCTCTAGGAAGATACCCCATTGGTTGGTTGGTTTCCCTTTGGCAGAATTAGATCTCTATTAGTCAGCTTTGCCCACCATGCTGACCCCCTGTGTGTGTGTGTGTGTGTGTGTGTGTGTGTGTGTGTGTGTGTGTGTTTGGCGGGGGGGGGGGTATCTTTTATCTCTCTATTCTGAGCACTTCCCTCCCTGTTCCTCAACCCCTAGGATTTAATTCCAAGGCTGGGAGGCTTCTCTTCCAACTCACAGATTCTAGGGCAGGCTCTCGAAAGAGAGTTAAATGGACATTTAACTTGCCACAAAGACAACAAACGTTCTATAAGGTTCTGACCCAAAACCTGAAATCTAAATGTTCCCATGCAGAGTCCTCACTTCGTGTTTCCTAAATTTCCCTGCCTGGTATGGCTGCCCTTAGAGGAACAAACACCCATTGGCAGACTTTGGACCACAGCCTATGGCACTTCATGTGAGACTTCATACGCACATTTTCATAGGTATAGCAGCTTTTGGCTGGTTGACAACCGGGTCTAACGTTCTTGGCCAGAGACCCAAGCACACAGGGCCCTTAGTGACGTTACTGTGGCCAGCTCTCCCTTGAGGGCTGGATCCACCATGAGCTCCCCGCACAGTTCCACTGTCCCCTTTCTCACATTGCTTTCTCCTGGCAAGGGCACAGCCCCTCACAAGGAGAAGCCTAAGAAGGTTCCTCAGGAAGAAAAGGGAGCTTCTTGATTATCTCCTATTCTTCACAAATAGCTCATTAGAAAAAAAGAGGTCAGGGTTACCTGATTTTCTCTGAGGAAGAAGACCCCAACCAAGACCCTTATTTGAGGAAACCTCTCCCATCCTAAGGCCTTCTCACCTGGGCCTGTCCTGAGAATAGTGCCTTTGGGGCAAGCAAAGACTGTTTGTAAACAGCTTCCGGAGGCGGAAAGCTGCTGCTTCTCAAAAGGAGGCTGCACTGTGGAAACATGAATGAGGTCAGAGCAATGGAGAAGAAAGACAGCCCTTCAGGATGCAGGGCCTGGGCTGTGAGGCCCCAGGGGGAGCAGCCAGCCCAAGAGCAGTCAGCAAGTCGTCAGCCTTTATTGGGCACTTAAGGTGTGCAAAGGAGTTAACTAGAAGGCTATGGGTAGAGAAACTAAAGTCCCAGAAACCTCCTGGGAACTTAGAGACCAGTTGGGGAAATAAGACCAACACAAAGAGCAGTTAGAACACTTAGGGCTTCCAATGGACTCTGTGACCTTGGACAATCCTCTTAACTTCTCAGGGACTAATTTTTCTGTAAGTTGGGGATAGTATTAATGAAAGCCAAGGCTAGACCAACCAGATGATGTTCCGAGGACTTAAAAAGAAGGGCAGGTGCTTGTGGGCTGGAATAGTCAGAGAAGTCTTCCTAGGTTGCGAGCTCCTTGCAGGTAGGGCCTGTGAATTTCATCTTTGTATCCCCATCTTTAGTCTACTCCCTGGAATTTAGCATGTGCTCAGTTAATGCATTCTGAATGTATGGACAGAAGAGAGGGCGGAGCTAGGGCTGAGGTTGAAAGAGTAGGATTGTCATTCACCTAGGAGAAGGGAGGACCTTTCAGGCAAGGGACAGGCTGAACCTGGACACCCAAGCGCGGATATGGCATGCTGGTCAGCCTTGCTGTTTGCTGACAGTTTCTATGCAGCAGAGAGTTTAATGATGGAATTCTTCTCCAAGGGCTATGGTATTTCAGCCCATCTGGAAGAGGAATTTTGGCTCCATTAACATGCCTTTATCTATATGTTGGAGCAGAGCAAGAACTCAGACACAGAGGGGAAGACCCTGGCTGGAATGGGGGACCCACAGGTGCAGTAGTGTGATGAAGCAAAACTTGGCAGATTTCAGCCCCCACAGCAGGTAGCTGAGAGTGTGGGTGGAAATACAGATCCTTTGTTCAGAGAAGTTAGGCGAAATTTAGACTTCTTTGTGGAAAATAGGATAGGTTAGCTCCCTTATTACTCAGTGAGACTTTTACAGGATAATGCAGATTAATGCTAACCTAAAAGCGTTTTCCAACAAAGGCTCTAAAATGCCAGAAGGACCCAAGAGATGCCATAAGTAGCTTCCTTTCCAGTAAAAGAAGGCTAGCCATGGAGAAACCATAGCATAGCCTTGGGGCTTTCCCTGCAGCCTGGAATTACAGCTGCTCCATGACCTGTGTCTATTTTATTACTACACAGTTTATTACTGTGCACCCCTGAGGAAATAAAACCAGTGGAGAGAAGGGTGTCTGTTTATTGGCTCTGGCTGGTGTCTCCCCAGTCTGCCTCCCAAATAAAGCCATTTGGGCTTACTCCAAACATCAAGGGTAGGGCTGGAAGTTCTGCTGGTTTTCACTCTACAGTTTGAGTTTACAAAATCCAAGGCAGGTGTATTTGCCAACCTGCCTGTTCCAGACCCAGATGCCTAAGGTCAAGGAGGTCCTCTCAGTGTTGTTTCTGATCCCATGGATGCTAGTGGGGGAGGGGGAACCATTTGGGGGTTCTCCCAGGTCCCAATGTATCATGTAGCCAGTGCCTAGAACTCTGTTAGGCATAGTTGGGAGATAATGAAAATGCACAAGACAGAATTGCTTTCCTCCAGAATCACACAGTGGTTTGAGGGATCAAGACTAACACGTTCAAAACAATTAGAAAGTGACTGTATCAGGCTGGCAATTAAAACAGCCTTGTTAGGGGCCGGCCGAGTGGCGCGGTGGTTAAGCGCTGGCTTGGGAAGTCAGCGGCTCCGGTTCGGGTCCCACATGTGAGGGCCCGTGACACTGCCCTCAAAAAAAAACAAAAACAACAACAAAAAAACCAGCCTTTTTAGAACTTGGCCCTGGTTGGCCTCTTTGGGAGGCACAGTACAGCACAGAAGGAAACCTAAAAGTGGGAGGGTTTGGTAAGAAGTTCCTATTGAGCCAGATCTGCCTTTAACAATAAGAACCAAACCCAGAGATGGGAAAATTTCAGGGCGCAGGACGCTCACAAGTCAGGTGGCTTCCCTCTCTTCCATTAAAAGAATATTAAATAATAACCAGCATTCATTATATCGCAGGCACTGTTCTGATTACTTTAACAAAAATAAGTCACTCCATTATCCCAATAATCCGGTGAAGTACCATTATTGTCCTCATTTTATGGATGAGAAAACTAAGGTGTCCTGAGAATCTAACCACATAGCCAGAGCCCAGAGACCTCACTCCAGAGTCAGGTTCCTGATCATGGATGTGCTCAGCTCAGGATCTGGCCAGGATTTGGGAGCCAAGAACATAGTGGAACTGCAGCAGAGGTGGTAGACAGCCTGTGGTCCTGGAGGGATATCCACAACACAGAACCAGGGAAGGCAACCATATCTGAGAACTCACACCCAGGGCCTCATGGCGGCACCGCCATGCCCGCCACCCTCACCCTCCCAACTCCGGTTGCAGCTGAGGATCATAGCATCCCTGGGCCTTTTGCTGACTATCTGACCTAGGCTCTTTCCTACTGATTACACATCATGCTGAGTAGATGAAGAGACCACAGCAACCCAAGTTTTTACACAGTCTTAGGAATACCAGGACTGAGGTTGGACAGAGAATGTATCAGCAAAGGAAATGCTGGCAGACCTTAAATATCTGGTTACTTCCAGAAGGGTTCACAGAGGGATGCTGGGCATATGATATGGATTCTGTTTGCTGTGGACACTTCCAGAGAAGAGAGTGAGGGAGAGAGGACTTCCTGGAGGATCCTTAGGCTTGAGCTGACCATTGCAGAAGGAGTAGAAGTAAGAGGGGCTGGATAGCAGCCTCCTAGACAGGAGATGGGCAGGACCCTGGCAGGTCCCCAAGGCCGTGTAGGATGGGTGGCCATGCTGAGGATGGGAGGGGGCTAGTGTGTTGGGATGGGGAGGTCTTCATTGTCAGCTTCTGGAAGGCCTGCCTGTCTCTCAGGCTTCGAGAGTCCTCAAAGCCATGATGAGAGAGCTGCAGTGCCCTCCACAAATCCATACTTCCTCATTTCACTTCCTCCATGTAAAATTGAAGCAAAGAGAGCGAAATATAATCCTTATTTTCTTTCTATAAGACACAGAACTTCTGAAATAACTGATTTTTGCAATCCAGCCCCTCTGACAGGAATTGTGTGCGTAGGGATATTTAAATGAGCTCTATATCTGTGGTGAGAACAGCTCCATTTCTCTGCAGTGTTTGCAGCCACAGTATGTGTCCACAGGCCTGCAAATGCTCTCTCAAAGCTCAACCCGCAACCTGCTCTCCCATCCACTCTGAAGCTTCTTCTCTTTCTAGAACAAATAACACTGTGTCTTTCTCCAGGCCATGAAAGCATGGTAACGCTCCCACATAAAATATCAGCAGCTAGGGGCCATTGTTGAATTAAACAGGAGGTAGCAAATTCAGGAACTGGACAAGGAGCACCCACTGTATGGCAGGCCTGGAAAATACAAGTGTGACTAAGATACCCCTCCCCGTTCTTCCTGTGGAGCCCTGGGATCTAGTAGGATAATTGACTGTCCCAGTTTTGGCACCCAAATCCCACATTCCAGGAACACATCCCCAGACCCGCACCCCTAGTCTCAGTCAAATCAAAACTATTGGCCTCCCTAGCCCAGGGCTATGACTACTGGAAGAGGAATCCACTTCCTCTTCATCTCATTCCTTGCCTCCATCCCTACCCCCTACAAACAACCTTTTGAAATAAGCTGGCATTTAACTTAAAATAATAATTGATAGTGAAAACAACAAGCTATCCTTTACAGTAGTTTTTGAAGGATATTAGGATATTTCACCCCAAAATATGCCATTTTGGAAAAAGGTTTATTTTGAGCTGAAGGCAATTGAGAAGCAATAGATGCAGGAAGAGTTCTTTGCCCTTCCCTTATCCACCTAAAAGCAGGGCATGAGTTTCCCTTTGTGAAGGTGGCATAGAGTTTCCTTTCGAGGATGTACCCCTCTTCCATACCGGGAAGAGGAAAGCAACTGTTATCAGAGTCAGCACCAAGATGAGTCTGCATAACCAAGCCTTACTAAAATTACCCTTATCTTCCATTAGTTTTCCCCATATATTGCCTAGTCACTTTCCCATAATTTATTGTCCCTTGAAGTCCAAAGCCTCTTTCCTTTGTTAAGAAGGGCATATAGCTACGGAGTCTAACTGCTTCTTTGAGTTTCACTTCTTTTATGCAAGCTATCATGCACATAAAATATTAATAAATTTGTATTCCTTTCCCCTGTTACTCTGTCTTTTGACAGCTAAATTTGCAGTCCCTCAGTCACTGAACCTAACTGGGTGGAGGAAAAGTTTTTCCTCGCCGACATTCTCAATCCTGGCTAGCTCATTAGAATCATTCAAGGAGCTTTTAAAACAGAGCAGCACCCAGGTCCCTCCCCAGAACAATGAAATTAGACACTCCCCAGCGGCTTTCAGTCTATAGCCAGGGTGGAGAAACGCTGCCTGGGATGTGGGATGCTGGGGGGAAGCAATGGGAAAGGAGGCCACCGAATCTTGGTGTATTTCCTGGAATGATTTCAGCTTCAGGGCCAGAAGAGAGTTGCTTGCAGGTGTTGGGGACAAACTCTGCAGGTCCTAACACAGATGCTTACTGAGGAAGCCTCAACACACTTTCTGTTGTGATACACTTTGGTGGGAAGCAGACAGAACACAGTGGGGCTCAGTGTGCCTTTTTTGGAGGGAGAGCTGAGTACAGATATCTTCTTCATAGGGCCTGGGAACCCGAGACGGTCCCTCTCCCCCACTTCCAGCCTCCTGCCTTGCTTCAAGAAGTCCCTAAAAGGCTGCTTTCCAGGCGGCTACTCCTTCACGTTCTTGGTTTTCCCATTTGTCACCTTCATAAGAGAAATTAACAGTTTTACCAGACCTCATATAAACAGGAAGGCAAGCTGTTAACAAGAGCCTCCTGCCCGCTGCCAAGCTCAGGGCTCCCGATTTCCTTCCTCAGAGGGAAGGAAAGCCTGTCAATTGTTGAGAGGAGAAAGGAGAAGAATGGGCTCTCTTGGGCACTGTATGGGTTCTCATGCGGCCACTCGAATGCCAGTGTCGGGGCTCGCTGACAGCTGGGTCTGCAGCTGGCTGTTTTTGTCTGCTTTTTGAGGGACAGCCAGGGACAGCCACTGATTAAACTGGGAACAAAGCAAGACCACAATCGTGGCTGTGCACACCAATGCTGCTGAACAGCAGAGAACAATTAATTGCCATGTTGTGGAATGTGTGGATGGGGGCAGGGAGGCGGTTGGAAAATGTAAGAACGTGCAGGAAAATGTCAAGCAAGTGTTTGTGTTCATTAGAAGCTGAGGGAGAAAGCCAGCTCTCTATGTGTTCTCAGGACCCACCACAGTGGGGAGGTCCTGGTCACTGCCTGCACGCCCCACAGCCCTTCCCAACTGGGGTGGTCTGACACATTGGTGTGCTGCAAGCAGAGGCACTGTGCCAAGCAAGACAGTGAGCCTCTTGGCTTTGGGAACAGCGTTTTAGTCATTTACTTGAGAATACGGTACAAAAATGCCCAGTTCTGTGTGTGTCATGACAAGAAAAAGGTTTGCTGTGGTCTTCTCTCTAGGCACTATGCAAGCCAGCCTCCATGTTCATGCCCTGGAAGTTTACAGCCTAATTTTTATCCAAGAAAAAAATGGGGAGGGCATTAGGAGGGAGTAGGAGTCCCCATTCCACCACCCATCACCACCAAAGAAATTGCTACTGGCTCTTCAGGGATACTGAATCAGGAGAACAGCTTCTGCAGAGAGATGGAATGTGTGTGTGTGTGTGTGTGTGTGTGTGTGTGTGTGTGTGTGTGTGTGTGTGTGTGATATGATGTGATGTAAACCAGAGAAGCTAAATAGATTCATACATTAAAAAAGATGGAAAAGAAGAGCAAGAATGGCATGCAAGGGGGTCTGGAGTAGCCATGGGGTGATTTGGGACCTGGACAAGGAGAATTTAGAAAGTGTTGGATCCTCTCTGATGTATCTTTATAAATGCAAAAGATTGAAATTCATTTTCATTATGTAGTTATTGTTTGCTGGACTGCATGTTGGACTCCCTGCCAAGGCTGAACCTCATGGGGCCTTGGGGTTTATTGGGATTACACAAAAATGGTATTTTTTCCTATCATGGGTTCCCCTGGGAAAGCTGAACCTGAGATAAGATATTGTGTGTGGGTTATTTATTGGGGAGGTGATTCCAGGGAGCAAAAGGGAGGGAAGGAAGAAAAGCCAATATAGGTGTGTTATCAAGGTCATGACTCTGTAAGTGGAGCTTAATCCCATCCAGGATCTTTTAGGGAGTGTGTGAAAAAGCATCTCAGGATCTGGTGATCAACCAGAAGAGGCATTCATCCAACAGCTTCCATCGTCCATTGTTTGAGGGTTCCATTGGAGTTGTTAACTCCCCATATGTCAGGGCTGTGTGTATGTAAATACTAAGAAGACTCCCACAAGTGTCCACAGCATCGTAGAGACCCCAAAAGAGAAGAAACTAAAGATGTGGACCTGCTCTTAAGATAAGAGGCTGCCAGGGTGAGGCCAGCATAAGCTGCAGTTAGAATCAGAGATGAGGTCCAGACAAGAAGCAAGAAGCCAGAGTCATCTGACCTACCATCACAGATAATGTGGACCAAGCCCGACTTGACCTATGAAACAACGGAGATACAAAGATAGAAAGGGTATCTGGAGGAAAGTATGTGCCCTTAAGCTGTGGCAGAGGGAAGCTCAGGGCCTTTTTACATTCTTTTATGTGTGATCTCCTACCTGGAAGGGCCCCCTGACCACTACCAGAACAATCCAAGGCCCTCATGCTATGGTGGCTCTTGGAACTCCCATTGCATCACCCTCTCTCTTCAGGGCTCCCCTGTCTTCTACCTAGGTCCTATATTCCCTCCCCCATCAAAAAAAAAAAAAAAAAGCCCCACCAACTACCATTCAATCTCCCATTCCTTGCTGGATCTCTGCTTACTGTCACAAGGCAAGAAGATGATTAAACTATCTCACTTGGGTCCACAATAAATAACTCTAGTGGCAAATTCCAAGTGTGTGTGTCCCAGGAAGAGAGATTTGCAGACAGTTGGGAGAAAGGGTCAAGAAGCCAGTGACCTTCCCTATCCTGAGGGATGCCTTGATGGAGTCCCAAACTGAACTCACTTTTTAAAAAATCTACTTCAGTTCATGTGACGGGATGGAAATGCTTCCTTTCTTAGCCAACATTGCCTGTTATGAGTTCTCTACAGTGCAGAGAAGGGAGCAACATGTACTGCTTTGTTGCTTCCTGTATAGAGAGCGCAGGAATGAGGAAGTCCGGAGAACAGTACTGGGCAGCTGCCACTGGGGACCCGGCCAAGTCTCCAAGTGCAGAAAGGCACATGGCAAGAAATTCCCATGTTGCATAAACATGAGTGTGATGGACACTGGTCTTAGGCTTATATGTAACTAGACAGGAAAGAATTCTGGCTTAATTTAAGTAGTTGAATTCCTCCCCTTGGCCCACACATTTTGTTGCCTCTTGCAAAGGCTTTGTCACTGACCTTGAGCAACTATGAGTCAATGCCAGATCAATGATAAAGGATGCTGGTCCCATTTATTTCATTTACTGTGCTTCTGAAGAGATGTTAGAATGTGGTTGGTGCTGAGGTTTTTTTGGGTTTTTTTTCTTGCTTTTAAAAATTTTTTTATTATTTTGAAGATTACTTTAACTTTCATCCTACTTTGTGTTTCCCTTGAAACAATTTCCAAAGTCTTCTTTCCTTTAAGCCCAAAAGAGAAGCGGGGGCAAGTTTAGAAAAATTAGGTCTGGTTTCATCTCTCAAGATTCAGCAAAAGAGACAGAACCACTTAGAGGTGTGTGTGACAGGGATTTGAGCTTATGCAATTATGAGGGGCTGGTTAAGAAGTCTCTGTAAGGCTATTGTTTTTGTGTCTAATGCTCCAGTTTGATGTACCCCGGGAAGATAGTTGGACAGGGAAGGAGGCTGTAAAGTAGCAGAGAACATGGGCAAGCTGGAACCCACAAGCATGAGGTGGAAACTCATGTCAGTTTTTCACTGCCCTTGACTTGATGGTGTGGATGTCCTGCAGGAGAAGGTGGCACTATCCATCACAGAACTAAACACACACCTGGCCCAGGAGGTGGAAAAGCTAAAGAAGTTTCCAGGGGAAGGTGGAATTGTCGTAGACTTGACTGCTGCCCCACACCAACAAGGTGAGCCAGCAGATGACATCTGTGAGCTACAAAATGGCTGCTACTTCACTTCTACCTTCCAAATCTCACACAAGAATCTCTCTTGTAGCTCAGTCTAACTAGAAACATACAGGAAAGGGAATTCTGGGAAACTTAGTTCAGCCCAGCCAAGTGGACACATTACACAGCCACATGTCCTAAACAAAATAATAGTAAATTATTGTTTGGAAAAAATATTAGCTACCATCTTTTGAGCACTGTTCCAGATGCTTTATGTAAGTTACTTCATTTAATCACATAATAGTCTTATGAGAAAATAATTCTATCCCCATTTTACAGATGAGGAAATTAAGGCTGAGAAGTTGTAGTAAGCATGTTGTTATGGATCATACAGCATTCGTGACTCATTCCTGTGAGGGACTCACTTCATGCAGTTTGGGTATGGGTTATTCAGTCTGCCCCTAGGCAAAGAGATGAACATATGACCCAGGCCTGACCAATCAGAGCACTCAATCCTATTGGTCACAATGACTGGTCCATAAAATAGGGCATTGACCCAAACTGGGCCACTCAGAAAGTTTTCTGGGACTTTCCTACTAGGAGGAGATATGATCTTTGTCTCTTTGGGGCTTGTCAAGTTAAGTCTGGAACTTGGTTTCTGGTAGTCATCTTACTCTCATATAGAGCATGTTTATCTGAGGGTGGAGAGAAAGATATCACTTGGGCCCCTAGATTCAACCATGTCTAAAGTTTGCTCTACTCTTGAACCACCCAGGTTGCATGAGCCTATAGATTGTTTATTTATAATAAGCTAGTTTGGGTTGGGGTTTTATTAGTCGCCACCAAAAGAGACTAATAAATTGGTAACAAAAGAGGAGTATAGTGAGAGATCCTTATATGTGGGGAGCAGACCCTTGGTTTCCCAGGTACAGAAACCAATAAATTTTTTATTTTTCTTAAGAAAATGTTACTTGCAATCAAGAGAATAAGTCTAATAAAAAGGTTAAATGACTGACCCAAGGTTGCCCAGCCACTTAGAGGAAGTGCTAAAACTCAGATCTGGGGCTGTCTGATTCTAAAGCCTAGGCTCTTAGCCACTGGGCCATACTATAGCTAATTTAGTCAGTGCACCTGAGGTTACCAAGGACTCTGTCTCTGTAGCTTCTCAAAAATGGAATAGGCTGCTCAAAGGAAACCTGAGGGGAGCTTTTCTAATTCCCTTTGAAAATAAAGGAGATAGTGAGGTGAAGCAAAAATGGCCAGTCTTTGAGGTCAAGATCTAAGGATGTGATTTGGCATGACAGCCACCAGATGTATGAGGGACTAAAACAAAACAAAACCCTCAGTGATTATGAAGCAACCCTTATTTGTGCCTCTCATTTAAATAATCTATGTACTGGACTTGGACTAGTCAATGCAAATTGACGATTAAGACAAAGCTCATTCTAGTGAATACCCCAATACAAAATCCGGAATGTCGGGCCAGCCGAGTGGCGCAATGGTTAAGAGTTGGCTTGGGATGCCAGCTCTGAGCAGCAGGGCTCCAGTTTGGATCCCATATGTGGGCCAGTGACGCTGCACCCTCTGCAGCTAAGATGGTGAGCAACAGCTCCATCTGGAGCTGGGCTGCCGCAAGTCGCCCGGAGCTGGAGATGGCGTAGGCTGCAGTGGGGCTGGCCGACAGATGTGCGCTTTTGTGAGCTGGTCTGAGCTGCCATGAGCGGCTGTCTAATGGCCTGCAACCACTGCCTCAGCTGGGAAGAGCACAATGATAATACCAACATGGGCCAGTGAAGTCAGGTCCTCCACAACTAGACTGAAGAACAGAAGGACAGCAATTTGCCTGTTCCCCTTCCCCGATTCCCCAATGCTGTTCCCCTGCCCCAATTCCCCAATAAAATCTTAAAAAAAAAAAATCCAGGATGTCAAATTACTACTCTATTTTTAAATCTTTCCCAAATTTACAAATTTGATAGTGTTCCTTCCTACTCTTTTCCAGTCACCTCACAATTAGAGGTTCTTTATGACTAACTTACAAGCTTCCTGCTTTAACTCTTCAAACAAGTGGAAAACATTTGGTCTTGACTCAATAGTTACCATAGTTTTAAAGCCTAAATTCTCTCCTCACCTTTTTCCTGTCAAAGCTTAAGAAACTTAATTTAGTCTTTATTTCCTCTTTCAAAGTTTCCATTATCCAATGATGCTGGTGGTACTTGTCTATGCTATTACTAGGGCACCTCTATCTCTATAGTAGCATCATCTAGGAGAACTTTCAATGATGGAAATATTGTCTATCTGTGCTGTCCAATACTGTAGCCACTAGCCACGTGTCACTAGCACTCAAAATGTGTTTAGTGTGACTGAAGAACTGAATTCTAAATTTTGTTCATGTTTAATTAAATTAATTTAAATTTCAATAGTCACATGTATCTACCTCCCTCCCCCATCATATATATATATATATATATATATATATATATATATATATATATATGTATCATATATGTTCTGGTCTTATTTCTGGCCTCCCACATGTTATCCTTGTTCTTTAAAGACTTGTTGACTTTTTTGTTCAGTTTGTGGTCTACTAGGACCCTTTACTCATTGTAACCTCTTTATAGTTTCCAGCTTCTATTTGAATGCTTTGATATTTTTTTTCATGTCTCCAAGTCTATATTTATCACTACTGAAATCCTATTTGTACCCATTTTTCATATTTTTTAGAATAGTTTGGTTTTGATCGGAAAGGATAATCATACTGTAACTGGTATAGCTGGTGGAGAATTATTGGGTTGTCGGAAAAGTTATGACAAATATTTTTCTATGTTTCGTTGCAAAAATGCATCATGACTTTGCCAACAACCCAATACATAAGAGTGCCTTAGATGAACAGAATGAGTAATAAAAGAAAAGCAGTTATGATTTCCTAACCAATTCATAATTTCTATCACATCAGGGGCTGCCTATTACTGCAAAAGTTGGGAAAAGATAATATTATTTACTTCCATGATTCCCTAATTCTTTTTCCTGAAAACCTGCTTCCCTGATCTTCCTGCTTTTTATAGGTATTATTTTACTCTGGTGTTTGGAAATATTATGTCAAACTGGCCTTTCTGATTCTCACAGGAGGGAGATTACAAAATTTCAAAAATATTCATGAAGCAGAAGTGGCTTGAAGGGTTTAAGAGTGACTTGGTTTGCTGTCACCACTTTCCCCTCTCCATTGCCCTTTTATTGTTCTATTGACCTGTGCTTTTGACCTTGCATTATACAAGACAGGAGTAGAACAAGACTTTTACATAAAATATGTGTTCTAAGGTCCAAGAGATCAGGGAGTAGATCTCTAATTTGATTATTTCAATAGTTTAACAATTCTAATGCTCACAGTTAGTTAAATGCTAAAACCTACTAAAAGTTGACTTGAGGAGATGCCAACAAAAGATGACTGTCTATTTGCACTCATTTTCTGGCACTGCTACATTATATTTGTCTCTGTTCAGCATCTGCCCCAATTAGATGATTCAGCCCTGGCCATCTCGGTCCCTCACCGCTTTGTATAGAGCCAGTGCCTCTTTGTGCCCCTTCAAGTAAACTTGCACAGAATTAACCTTATACAGTTAAAGTTTCATTTTAGAAGCTACACTTTTTTTTTGGTATTTCCATTTTGGTAGGCAGACCAGATGCTTTGCCAAATTTACCCTTAGCTAATTGTGGAGTTCAGTGTCCTGAAATCTGCCCTTGTTTGCTTAAAACCTGCTGATTTGCAAAAGAAATTGTTCCAGGAATGTGGGTCAGAGTGGACGCTCCTGTAGAAGCTGAATTGACCAGGAAAAAACTGTTCAGGCCTGGCTGGGGTGCTGGGTGTGTGTAAATCTGCAGAAAGAGAGGACCCTCCAGGGCAGGAATTTCATTTTAATGAAAAGGCTACTACTGGAGGTGGGGGAGAGCTAGGGCCTGGAGACATGGACAAAAATCAGTTTGGCTCCAATCCACCTTGGAAACCCCTCAAGCTTTTCATCTTTAGCAGGCTTAGGGGCAAGATTGAAATAAAAAATATTAACGCATAGCTGGAGGAAAATAGTTTTAAAATCTGGTACTTGCTTTGTTTCTGTTCCTGGAGGCCCTCTGATGAGATGTGAAGTAGGAATGGTCTTCCAGCAAGAGCAGTATAAGGATAAAGCTGTTCAGTTACTCTGCCCCCATCTCTGAACCTGGAATCTGAGGGCCACAGGTGTTCCTGGGGATTAGCCTCAGGGCAGATCACAGTGCTCCAGCAAGGCCAACTCCAACTCCTGCTACCAGGGATGAGCTGAGAACAGCCTGGAAGGGACTGAAAGAGTAAAAGGGAACCGAAAGACAAAGTGGGTGCAGCTTCAGTGGAGGGTCAATAAAGGAGGGGTGGGATTTGCTGCCCACCTTGGTCACAGCTGGGGTAGAGGGTATCCCACCTAACAGATGGGGTGCGTATCAACTTTTTGTCGTTTTTACAATAGCACAGGCCCCTACTCAGTATCCTGGGGGCAGCTCTTTGCCACTCCCAGACAGAGCTTTGCCATTCCCTCCCAGGTCTGCTGTGTGCTCCTGCCAGCCCTTTCTTTCTCTTATTGGATATGTTTTGCTGACCTACAAGGCAGACACTGGGGGAGCAATTCACTATATTTCATTCAGCTCTAATAATCCATCTAGAACTTGTTTTAGTCCTTGGAAATACAGTCATAATTGCATTAGTTTCCTATGGCTATGTAGCAAATTACCACCATTTTAATGGCTTAAAACAATACAAATGGATCTCACTGGGCAGAAATCGAGGTGTCAGCAGGGTTGTGTTCCTTTCTGGAAGTTCTAGGAGACAATCTATTTCGTTACCTTTTGCATCTGCTCGAGGCGCATGCATTCTTTGGTTTATACCCCCTTCTATCTTTAAAGCCAGCAAATATCTTTCTCACATCCCATCCCTATGACACAAACTCTTCTCCCCTCTTCCACATTTAAGGACTCTTCTGATTACATTGGGCTCACCTGGATAATACCCTGATAATCTCCCTCTTTTAAAATCAGTTGACTAGCAACTTTGTTTCCATCTGCAAACTTAATTCCCCTTTGCCATGTAACCTAACATATCTACAAGTTCTAGGGATTTGGATGTGTACATCTTTTTTTTTTTTTTTTTAAAGATTTTATTGGGGAATTGGGGGAGGGGAACAGAGAAGTTGCTGTCTTTTTTGTTCTTCAGTCTAGTTGTGGAGGTTGTTGCTTCACTGGCCCATGTTGGTATCGTCATTGCGCTCTTCTGGGATGAGGCAGATTGGTCGCCGGCCTCTGGATGTCGCTCACCGCGGCTATTGGCAGCTCACGCTGGCTGCCGGCCACTCACTGTAGCCTATGGCAGCCCACTGCAGCAGGGGCTGCAGCCCACACCATCACCGGGGCTTGCACAGCCCAGCTCCAGGTGGAGCTGTTGTTAGCTGTAGAGGGCAGTGTCACTGGCCCTCATACATGGGATCCGAACCTGGGCTGCTGGCATCCCAAAACTAGCTCTTAACCAATGCGCCACTCGGCCGGCCCCTGGATGTGGACATCTTTGAGGGACCATTGTTCTGCGCATTTTAATAATAAACCTCACCTTTCTCCAAGCCTTTTTTTTTTTTTTTTTTTGAGAGGGCAGTGTCACTGGCCCTCATATGTGGGATCCGAACTGGGATCCAAACCGGGGCCACTGGCATCCCAGGCCAGCTCTTAACCACCGCGCCACTCAGCTGGCTCCTCTCTGCCTTTTTACAGACCTAATTTGACCCTAAAAATGCCTGTGAGATAGGTGAGTGAGTGGGATTAATGATTTCTAAAGAGCAAGGAAGCTGAAGGAAGAGTCAATAAAAACCAAAGTAAACACACGAAGTTTGCACAGTTCTCACGCTGAGATTACTTTGAAATAGAGGATGGAACATAATTAAGGTACAGTTCCTTTTCCAGGCCATAGATGATGATGCATATTAAGGAGGAGGAGTGTGGGGGAAAGTAAGTTCTTATATGACAGGCTGTCAAATCTGGATACATTTCTTACAAGAACTTGATCTGGCTATGTCATTTTCTCTTCCTGCATCTGGGATTCCCTGTTTTTAAAGCCTCCCAAGTAGCTTTGAAATTGACCAAGATGATAGTTTTAACACTGTTAGCTACTGTAAAAAGGTCTGACCCAAACGCAAGTCTATTTGTGTTTCTTAAAATGAATGCCATAGAAAGATGCTAAAATGGAGAATAAAACCATGGCCCTGGTACTGATCTTGTTGGATTTCCATTAAGGAGGAATAGACTATTTCTAACAAGCAATCAATATATGGGCAAACTTTTATTTTATTTTATAAAAATTGAACTTTTCGAAACAGAATTTTAAAACCTGTGCTATCTAGGGCCGGCCGAGTGGCGCAGTGGTTAAGCGCTGGCTTGGGAAGCCAGCGGCCCCGGTTCGGGTCCCACATATGAGGGCAGTGACACTGTCCTCAAAAACAAAACAAAACAAAACAAAAAACCCTGTGCTATCGAGGGCAATCCTAGAATCAACTAGTAAGGAGAACTCTGGTTGCTGTTCCATGATTGCCATCCAAATACATTGAACCCAATTACACAGTTCTCCTAAAAGCTAAATTCCCCCTGCAGTTTGACTAGGGAGTTCAGGAATTGAATCCTGAATCAAGGGAAATCAGGGAAGAAAGAAACAAAGTCCCCAACCTACTAAGAAGCTGAATTTAAAAGGGTTACACAGAGCCCCTTCTGGCTGGCATTCCCTCTATTTTATTCTGTTTGGGTTTTTTTTGTGTGTGTGTGTGTGGGGGAATGGAATTAAAGACTTCCCCAACCTTAACACAATTTCTTTGCTCATATTTAAAAACAACAAAGCTGAACACAGCACCACATACCCACACTCACACCTACCCACACACATACTGGAACAACTTCTTCTTGGGGTGTTTGGCTCTTTTTAGTCAATAATACAGGGATTTATACTGTTAAGCCAGGAATTAAACTTGAAAACAATGTGCTTTCCACAAATGGATACCTTTACCAGGTGACTGAGTTTGGCAGTGTACATCACACATACTCTTTGAGCCTTGGAAATAGTAAATGTATCCTGTAGTGGCCCTGCATCTCAGAAAGCAATTATGGCAGAACACTCCTATAAGAGGTGGGTTTGTGCCAAGGGCAAGTGGTGATTTTGATTCATCTTCCAGCTCCAAACCATGGCTATCTCAAACAGTTAAAATGAAAAGAGAAGGAATGTTTTCGTTGGAGAGTCCCAACACAGTTTCCAGCATATTTTCCATTTGCCTGACTTTGCTCTTGGCTCTGAATGGGGTAGAAGGTGGAGTTTTCTCTACTGAAATAATGAAATCTCTTTACTGGCATGTGTGTATTCAGATCTGCTCTTGATATTGCTCATGTTATTAACTGCAGCTGCATTTGCTGTCAGTGAATTGAGTTGTTTTTGTCTTTGGTGAGGATTGCATTGACTTGTGATTGCCCATGCCCTGAGACTGGAGGGGGCATTTTTATTTGTGAGGGGCTTGATTATTCTTGTATTTTTGTTAATGTCTTTTTTACTCAATCCATGTGTTGATCTGGACTTGTTTGCAAAAGGAGGAAATATTTGGCTCATTCCATTTCATGCAGTAAAGTCAGCAGCTTATTAGGGGCTGTTTTTATAACCTAGAAGACTGAAGTTTTCAAAAGAAATTTGGCAAGCCTAGGTGTTTTAAGATTTTGTGTGAGATGGGGTGACAAGTAAAACCCCAAGTGCTCATGTGCCTCACCCTTAACTGTATTTTTAAAAGAAGTTTAAAAATCAAAGCAAAACAAAGTAAAAACACTCCATCAAAATATTATTAGGTGAGCTTGTTACATTTCAGCTCCATGGTTTTTACATTTATGAAATCAGTGAGTTTCTTATAGTTTCTGTAGGAACAAAAATTGATTTGAGAACATATTTAATCCTGACATTAGAAAAACATAAATGCTGAGATGTAATTGCTGAGAAAGATCTGGCTACTTCTTATATTATAAAGATTACAATTTAAAACACTCTGAGTTATATGCTCATGGTTTTCAAGAAAATATGTGGGTACCTTAACTGGCACAGACCCATTAAAGATGCAAATTGCCTCTCTCAGAATCCTTTTCTGACCACCCCATATGATCATTTTTCTCCTTGGTCAGCATCTGTGTGAGCTCTGAGTTTGTACTTCATTAATTTGCATTTGTAGGAATTTTGCTTTATATAATGTAGCTTTTGGTTTCATTCTAATGGAGGAGGAAGAAGGAAGCAAATGTGCATGCCACACTGCTTTAAAAGTCCTGCTGCTTCCTGGCTCCAACATGGCTCCTGTGCTATACCCCTTGGCTGTTTGAAATGGGACAGACTTGGCTTCTGGTCAAACTGGCAGAGTAGGTAAAAGCTGTGCTTGCCTCCTCTCATGACCACATCAAAATTACAACTAAACTACAGAATAACCATCATTGAGAATCCCCTGTAGTCTAGCTGAACAGAAGTCTTATAACTAATGAAGTACAGAAGCCACATTGAAACTGGTAGGAGGGGCAGACACACGGAATGGACTAGTCCCACACCCCTGTATGGCAGTTTTAAACCAGGAGGGATATCTCAGCTGCAGAGGTTACCCCTGATGAGCAAGGGGTCCCAGCGCCACACCAGGGCTGCTATGTCTTCCGGTCTTAGTATAGTGGCCTCCTGTAGTAGGTATGTTGTTGGGCTCAGTGGCGCAGTCTTTCTGGTCACCTGAGCCCCTCACTCCAGGTGTGTCCATTGTGTGGGTTGTGTGTGCCCTCCTCTGGTAGTTGAGCCTTAGTTGATAAATGCACATCAATGGGAGTGACTGACTCTTAGTCACTTGTTGTGAAGACTGGCCTAGAATACAGTGGAGGAGTTGTTGTGCAGGGGCTGACCCTACAGAGCAGGATCTGCCTCAGCAGGACTCTGGTGCCTGCCCAATCCACTCCTTGGGTGTGTTGTTCTTAGAGGCAACTGGGTGATGCTCCAGCTCATTTTAAAGCTGGGCACTCAGGGCTCTAACCCCAGGACCACCTTGGAGGGGATCCACTGTAGGACAATTCTGCCACAGCCCATGCCCCACCCAGGGCCACCCAGCAGGAGCCACAAAAAAATCCACAGATAGCTGCAGCCCTTGCTGTGCTTGAAAGCACTTTGAGAGGCCAAACTGCAAACCAAGGCCTGCTGCCGCTAGTGCCAGCTTAGGGCTGCTCAGCCAGAGATACAGGACATGTTCAAGCCAGATCCTGCTTGCCTGGGTTCTGTGAATCTTTGAGAGACCCTAGGAAAGTCTGCAGCGTGAGCTAAGCCCAGCGGTTTACACGAAAAATCCACTGGCAGTGGCTTGGGTGTGTCTGAAAGTTGGGCGGGGCGGGTTCTGGAATCACCAGGGTGTGGTGAAGGAACAGCGGAGACTCAGCAATGACAACTGCTGCGTCTGCATGCTGGGAATGGTGAGGTCTCAGCAAAGAAACAATGACCTCCACCAGCTCCTCTGTCCAGGAGAAAGCTGTCTCTTCAGCCCCTGTCTCAAGCCAGACAGTTCATTCCCCTACTTTATGTCTCTGCTGCCTTTCCAGTTGCTGCCCCAGTGCTGGAGCTCTGAGTGAGTGACTCCATTGGTGGGTAAATCCACGCCCAGTCCCATTAAGAGGAGCACCTGGGAGAGCAGCCGCCATCTCTCTCACTCAGTCACAATCTCCACTGGTTTTTCACAACCAGAACTCATGGGGACTTCTCTCCTGGGCACTGGAACCCTGGGCTGGGGTGGGGCTGGGACCTCTTATTCCTCTGGGGTAGGGGAAGGAACTGCGCAGCTGAAATATCCCTCCCAATCTTTAATGGTCACATGTGGATGTGGGACCAGCCGTTCTGCTTCTCTGCCCATCCTACCAGTCTTGAGGTGGCTTCTTTTGCACATCCTTAGTTGTAGGGCTTCAGTTCAGTAAGATTTTAGGTGATTCTCAATGATGGTTGTTTTGTAGTTTCGTTGTAATTTTGATGTGGCTGTGAGAGAAGGTTAGCACAGTGTTTACCTATTGCACCATCTTTGTATTCTCCAGAACTGTATAAGAGACTTCTTTAAGAAGAAGTAAAAAAGGATAAAAAAGATGAATAATGAAATGGCAATAATATAGTAACAATTACTTTAAATGTCAATGGATTAGGGGTGTAAATGTCTATTATATTGTTTTGTATACCTGAAACTAATTTAAAAAAATGTAAATGGATAAAATGCTCCAATTGAATGACCTAGAGTGGTTGAATGAATAAGAAAATAAGACCCTTATATATGCTGCCTACAAGAGACTCCCTTCAGATCAAGACACACACAGACTGAAAATAAAGGAATGGAAAAAGGTATTTCATTAAAATGGAAAAAAAAAAAGCTGGCATAGCAATACTTATACAGACAAAACACACTTTGAAACGAAGGCTATGTAACAAGAGACAAAGAAGGACCCAGTAATCCCAGTTCTGGGTATTTATCCAAAGAAACCCAAAACACTTCTTCAGAGGAACATATACATCCATATGTTCATTGCAGCATTATTTACAGTAGCTAAGATGTGGAGGCAGCCTTGGTGTCCATCAGTGGATTAATAGATAAGGAAGAGGTGGTACATATATACAGTGGAATGTTACTCAGCCTTAAAAAATGAAACCTTGCCATCTCCAACAACATGGATAGATCTAGAGGGTATTGTGCTGAGTGGAATAAGGCAGCCAGAGAAAGACAAATGCCTTAAGATTTCATGGAACCTAAAGAACAAAATAAACAAACAAAACAGAAACAAAGTGATATATACAAAGAACTTTTGAGGGTTGCCGGATGGGTGAGGTATTGGAGGGGATGGGGACAAAGAGGGAAGGGATTAAGAAGTACAAATTAATAGTCATGGGGATGTAAAGTATAGCATAAGGAATGTAGTCAATAATATTATAACTATGTATGGTGTCAGATGGGTCTAGATTTATCAGGGTGACCATCTTTTAAGTTATATAAATGTCTAATCACTCTGTTGTACACCTGAAACTAATATAATATTGTATATCAACTGTAACTATAAATAAAAATTTATTTTAAAGGAAGGAAAAAAAATAGAACATCCTCCCATTCAGTGGGGCCCAGAGTTCCCGCCACCGAGCACCCCTTTATTACACTCTCCTGCACCCCAAGTTTTCAAAGGTACTACTAGGCTGTCTCTTGAACAGTATCTTAATCATCCTAGAATTTCCTGTGCCTGCCCAAGAATAGGACCTCAAATAATCTTTGGAACCAAATGGTGTTGTGATAAAGCTTTGGAATCAGACATAACTCAGCTTGAATCCCAGTTCTGCCAATTACAGGTTATGCGATCTTGGATAACTTATTAGATCTCTCTGATACTCAGTGTTTCTCATTTGCAAATAGAAAATGTATTATAATATAATAATAATACAATTATAATGCTTTGGAGGAGTAAATAAAATAGTGCATGAAAAATACTTAGCTTTTTACAAGGACCTACCTCAGAAAATGGTAGTCCTTTAAATTATTCTACAAAAGAGTTTCTCCAGTAAAATAAATAGTCAAATGCATACATTTTTATCTGGTGGTCAGCTTTGATCAACCAGAAATGACTGAGGTCAATGTTCTGAGTTAATGTTATTCAAACCAAAAGCAAAACCACAGATTTTTAGTTTGCCTACTCAGCCTTTTCGCAGGTAAACATATTATTCCATTAAAAAAATGATAATAGACTGTGGATCTTTTTAAAATTATTATTACTTTCCTTGATTCTTAGACTTCTGGGGGTCCAAGGTTAAGAAATAGCATCATTGTTCCTGCTTTGGCTTCTAGATTGAATAGATCTAAATCAACCCATATACATCTTCAGAGCATGTGTTTTAGGAGGGGGAGCACTGCATAGTGAAAAGTGTGGTCTTTATAGCCTAACAGGCTTAGGTTTAAATCTTCTGTTTGCCTGTGGTATGACACTGGACACGTTCCTTAACTTCTCCCAAGTCCCAGTTTTTCCTTCTATAAAATAAGAGTAATTCCTGCCTCATGAAAATCAAATGAGATATTGATAAAGCCCCAGCACAGCCTCTGTTTACATAGCAGGCATTCAATTAAATGGTGGCTGTTAGTTGTTTTGTTGAGTCCAGCCAAATTTGAAAGCTTACTCTAGCCTAAGAGTGGCTATTGTTTTTAAAATTAGGATTATTTTTCATGCCACAAAGATTTAGCTATGGATAAATATGGCATTTCTACTTTTTAAAGGTTTCACTGTTAAAGAAACTACTGTATATTAACAAGAGGCAGGAGCTCTGAGTTCTAACATGGCTTGCTTACTCGTTCATCTGTGCATTCAGTCAACATTATTAAATGCCTGAAAGGTGCCAAGCATGATCAGAGGCACCGAGGATACAGTGAATAAGACCTGGTCTCTGTCTTCAAGATGTTCATTGACTGTAAGGGAGAAAGATATTAAAACTTACCTTTCACTTCATCAAGACCTGTGCCCCATCCTTTTCTGCTCATTGTTCTCCACAGTTTCACTTACCTTTCTACCTAGTAGAGATCCCATGGTTTATTCTATCTGCTACTCTCTTGACAACACCTAAAAATCTCTGTACTATTGTTTCTCCACTGCATTTGCCCCATGTACTCCTAACTTTGCATCAACTTAACCATCTATGTTCTGTCCAATGGTACCCAGATAGCTATAGAAAATAACCCAATTGCTAGGTTGGAGTAGCTGTACATATCCATGGTCTCTACTCCCAGCTAAGCTCTCAATATTACTTATGATCTGATCTTTATCTCTTCAGTTTCATCGGTCTGCTTTCTTCCTCTTAGCTTACTCTTGAGCATTACACACACTATTTGGGATTTCCTAGACACACCATGAAACTTCTGACTCTCTGGCTTTGCTCATGGCATCTCCCCAGTCCTGGGGAGAGGGAGCCCTGATCAGCATGGACACAAGTAGTCAGTTTCTTGGCAGACTCATTTCTGGAGTAGAAATGAGAGCCTCAAGTATCATAGGTAGATGACATGAACATCCTTTTTTTTAATCCTGTGATTACCAAGCAACTTAAATGATTATAATTTGACTTTCAAAATAAATTCCCTACAGCAATAAAATATACTGGCAGTTGGATTTTGCATTAAAAATTAACAAGTTTGTACTTTGTTTTGTATATCAGTCTGTCATGAGTTACCAAGGTCACTCCTTTTGAATCTGTTTGTTATGGATATACTAACAAAATTGAGTTTTTGTATGGAAAAGCCAAGGATCAAACTGCTAAACCCACATAGAACACCACCAAAGTAATTAGCTAGCCTCTGAGACAATGCATCTACCTCGCTTCCCTACAACAATGACTTTTTTTTTTTTTTAAAGATTTTTATTGGGGAATTGGAGGAGGGGAACAGCGTTGGGGAATCAGGGAAGGGGAACAGACAAGTTGCTGTCTTTTTGTTCTTCAGTCTAGTTGCGGATGACGTTGCTTCACTGGCCCATGTTGGTATCGTCATTGCTGTCTTCCCGGATGAGGCATATGGGTCGCTGGCCTCTGGATGGTGGCTCACCGCGGCTATTGGCAGCTCACGCTGGCTGCCGGCCACTCACTGTACCCTATGGCAGCACACTGCAGCAGGTGCTGCAGCCTACACCGTTGCCGGGGCTCATGTAGCCCAGCTCCAGATGGAACTGTTGTTAGCTGTAGAGGGCAGTGTCACTGGCCCTCACATGTGGGATCCGAACTGGGGCTGCTGGCTTCCCAAGCCAGCTCTTAATGAATGCGCCACTTGGCTGGCCCAACAATGACTTATTTTTTTTTTTTTTTTTAGGGCAGTGTCACTGGCCCTCATAAGTGGGACCCGAACCGGGGCCGCTGGCTTCCCAAGCCAGCGCTTAACCACCGTGCCACTCGGCCGGCCCAACAATGACTTCTAAAGACCTTTACAACCCTAAGATCATCACTGCCTTAAGTGAAAGGAGGGGGAAAAAACTTACGTTTTTTATGTAACTTATCTGGTGGAAATGTCTCGTGTGTGTGTGTGTGTGTGTGTGTGTGTGTGTGTGTGTGTGTATTTGTTAAAAACATCCTTGTAACAATATCCAATTTCCTTCTTTTGAAGCTTTGCTTTCCAAGTGACCTCTGTAGTTATAATTTGATCTCCAAAATGCACCTGGGCCCTCAGCAAAGGCAAGCCTATGCCTGTTTCCAATGTGCAGGGTACTCAGACCAGATATAGCTCCTATTTTACGTCATCAGTAAGTCTCTTATCCATTTAGATGGAGGTAATCAAAATATCTGCCTAGTCCAGCCTGAGAGTCGAGTTTCTGGGCCCATAGAGCAACAAAGTGTTTAAAGACTTAGAAGGAATTAGATTGCCCAGGAATTTCAGAATATAAAATTATAATAAGAATATTTACCATTTATAAATAGTTGTTTTGTTATGCTTATCTCAATTAATTCTTGCAAAATGCCCATTAGCATCCATTTTAAAGATGAAGAAGTTAAGGATTAGGTAAATGAAATAAGTTGAGCAAGCTGATAAATGGAGCAAGTATTTGAGCATAGGTCAAATTCTTTTAATCACTGTGCTACATTAGTTCCCCTGAAGTCCACTCATTCATTTTTTTCACCAAATATGTATTGAATACTTACATGTATGTTAAGCATTGGAAATACAAGGATGAATAAGACACTTGTCATAGAGACCTTACAATCAAATAGCAGGAGTGTAATATACAAAGATACATATAATAAACTGTTTTAGATGCAATCTTAAAACATGAGCAGCAGAAATACAAAGAAAAGTATGTAAATGTTACTTGGAAGCAGGTAGGGGACCATGGGAAATTCCCAAAGAGAATATGACAGTTTAGCCAGGCATTCAAAGGTAGGTCAGACTTTCATCCCATGGTAAGATTGCTTCTGGCAGAGAGAGCAGTATGGAGGGAAAAGATCAGTAGGCAAAACCCAGGAAAATGCACTGGAGGAACTGTAGTCGTAGGATTGGAGGGGTGGCAAAATGAGGCCAGACAGGTAAAAAGAGGCCTGGTGTGTCATACTAAGGAGTCAGGGTGTTACACTGCAGGAAATGGAGTCTTGTGAAATTTGAAGGAGAGATTAGCTTTGATTTTAGTTATCTCAGGAAGTACCATTATAGGGAAGGTACTGTAAAGTTGAGTGAAACATGGAAAAGTACAGTGAGATTGCTACTCTCCATGATTTGGTCATTATATTATACATTTATTAATGCATACTTGCCCTCTCCTGAGACCACCCAGATATTTTCTCTCGAAAAATAGCACACAACAATCTCCTTAACTGTGTAATAGTAAACTGATTTTTTGGAAAATGTATGTTGAAGGATGTATGTGTATAAAATGTATTTGTGCTTAGCATTTCAACCTGTTATGAGATTCTTTTGAAATGTGATTGTATTATTTATTAAATTAGTGCTCTCTCTCAACATTGTATCATTTCAAATAGGTAACAGTGTCTTCTAATTCTTTTTTTTTTTTTTTAAGATTTTATTGGGGAATTGGGGGAGGGAAACAGTGTTGGGGAATAGGGGAAGGGGACCAGCCAAGTTGTTGTTCTTCAATCTTCGTTGTGGAGGGCGCCAGTCTCCATCTGGCTTCCAAACGGCAGCTCGTGGCCTCTAAGCTCAAGATGCTGTGTTCAATCTTAGTTGCAGGTGGGCGTAGTCACCATCCCAGGTGGGAGTCGAACCAGCAGCCTTGTTGTTAAGAGCGCATGCCCTATCCACTGAGCGATCCAGGCGGCATCTTAGCTCAAGGTGCTGAGTTCAGTCTTAATTGCGGGTGGGTGGAGCCCACCATCAAATAGGAATCTTGTTGTTACACCAGTTGAACCACCCTGCCACCTGTTGGCAGCTCAGCGACAGCTCAGCTCGGGCACAGCATCACTGGCCCATGTGGGAATCCAACTGGCAGCCCTGTTGCTCAGAGCTTGTGCTCTAAGCCAACTCATAACCAACTGAGCCACTTGCCCAGCCCTAATTCTTTTTAAATATAGATATATTGTTCATTGACTACAGCATAAAGTTCAAACTCTTTATCATATTATATAAACAACTGATAACATCCTGACATCAGTTTTCCAGCTCATCTCAAGTCCTTTTCTGCTCACCTTATACTTTTATCACACGAAACTACTTTTGGTTCTGTTCAGACCTTATATTTTCAAATGTCTATCTATACCTTTGCTCATGCTATTCCAGCTGTCTAAAAGACTATCCTGACCCTAGACAGGATTCCTAACTTATCTTCATATTTTACATAGGCTTATTACAATATTATCATAAGCTATTATGGTCAATCTCAGCTGGAAGGGCAGGGATTCAATCTTATTTATCTTTTTGTCCCAGAGTATCAAAGGATGGTAGATGGCATATTACTGGAGCTAATGAAATCAAGTTTATTTTGCAGAACAAAATCATAGCATACTAAAAATAAAAAGCATGAACATATCCTTTGCTGCTCTGCTTTGAAAATGACTGAAAAATCAACAGGTAATGCTTTCCTGCCTTCCTTAGCAAGGATTTATTGACCATAGGGAGCTCTAGTTTTTAGAACAGCAAAAAAGTTGACTTTTACTAGCTCTCTTTTTTTATTGAAGCAAAGTCCTAAACTCCCACTCTCTCTAGTGATCATTTTAGTACTTCTAGGCACTAATGAATCAAGCATTTATGAAACAAACATTAAATGTGTATATCAAATTTTTTTTTTTTTTTAAAGGGCTGTGTCACTGGCCATCACATGCAGGGTCCGAACCAGGGCTGCTGGCGTCCCAAGCCAGCTCTTAACCACCGCGCCACTCGGCCGGCCCTCTATATCAAACTTTTTAATTAGAATTTTGAATGAATTTAAATATCAAACATTTTTCTCTTTTGAGCTGTAATATTGAGTAGTGTCTCCACAATGTGTTTTTGATTGGGATATGAATAACTCGAGATCAGGAACTAAAAAACCTTTAAAGACAAATCGATAATACCACTTTCCTATCATTTGAGTATAGTGCTATTAAGAGTTCCGAAAAATTAAAAGACAACGCTATTCTTAATTGATTATTGTTTTTAAAAGTCTACATTTTTAATGTAGCCAAGTGCTAAACACTTAGGTCTGTAGAACAATGAAGGACAAATAGCTGTGATATATACATTGTGATCTAATATATCTCAATAGGTAAAAAAGCCCTTTCCAGATGGAACCTGTTTAGATTGAGCATATTGATAAGATAAACTTCCAAGTATCTTTGGTTTCGCATAGAATATATGTTCCATCTGTCGTCCGGTATCTTGTTTTTAAGAGTTCTGTCCTTTCTTGACTTTGGTTAAAATGATTATACACCAACTCCTAGACTCATTTTCAGAAAGATATAACTGTGTAAGCACTAGGATAAATTTTTTTTTTTTTTTGAGGGCAGTGTCACTGGCCCTCATATGTGGGACCCGAACCCGGGCCCCTGGCTTCCCAAGCCAGCGCTTAACCACTGGGCCACTGGGCCGGCCCAGCACTAGGATAAATTTAAATGTTGTGGTTAAACCTGTATTTAAACACATTTTTCTAGAGCCTGAATGTTTTCAAATCTTAAACATGATGGTGTGGTAAGATTTTTAGAATGATTCTTACCATTTAATTTTTTTTTTAATTGACTTAAAACACCCAAATTAAGTCTTTTAAAACTGCAATAAAGATACACAAGCCTGTAACAAATTACTGTTAATTGCACTTATAAAATACAGCATTTAAGTCTTCTGATAAACCTTTTCTAGAAACAAAATCTAACATTTTACACTATAACAAATTTAAAGGGTAAACTATATAGCTTGCCTCATTGTTTTCTGCCTCCATGCCTATTTTGCTATGCAAAAGCTTTATGTCAATTTACTTTTTGAGCTGTTTAAGACCAAACCAAATTATTCCTTCAGCACATTTTAAACAATCCCTTAAAGACCTTTTTTTCTTGGCTATGTTTCCAATCTTGGCTTATCACTATAATATTTCATGCTCCGTGCTTCTGAAAAAATTCAATATTCAAGAACAAAGTAATCCAGAGCTTTACTTCATTTCAGTCTTTTTATGTCCTAGGGCTGTCCCAACTCAATGACCCAGTTTTTATTGTGTCACATCTCCCTGTCTGTTGCTGACTGTGACCAGCTTGCCTAATCCTTTTCCTGTCTCTTATCAGTTTTCCCTTAATTCAAAAATCTTTTTTTTTTTTTTAATTCTTCGCACTTTTCCTTTTGCAGCTTTTAGACTTTTTTTTTCCTCCTTGGGAGACTCAGTGTTCCTGTGGTGGCTACTCAGAAACACAAAGATGAATGAGTAACTAAGGTCAATAAGTCAAAATTTTCATTATGCTATCTTTAGAACTGTGGGTGGTGAAAGGCAGAAAGTGGGTGTTATAATTTGGCAATATGCATGAAGAGTCCTTAAAAATTTTCATACCCTATGATCCAACAATTTTACTAGCTTATTAATGAAAAAGAATCACCTAAGATATGGAAAAAGCCATATACATGAGATATTTATTACAATGTTATGCATAAAAGGAAGAAGAAGAAAATAACATAAATATCCAGCAATAGGACAGAAGTTAAATTACGGTCTATATACTTGATGAAATATTGCACAATCATTTAAGATGATGGTTATATGACTTTTTGGAGAGATGGGTAAATATCTGTAATGTTCTCAGAAAAGCAGGGTACATAGTTTCTAAAAACTATCATCTTAACTGATGCAAATTAAGAACCAATTAGCGGGCTGGCCGAGTGGCACGTTGGTTAAGAGCTGGCTTGGGTCGCCAGCTCTGAGCAGCAGGGCCCCGGTTCGTATCCCACATGAGGGCTAGTGACACTGTCCTCTACAGCTAAGATGGTGAACAACAGCTTGACCTGGAGCTGGGCTGCCATTAGTTGCAGGCGATGGCATAGGCTGCAGCCCCTGCTGCAGTGGGCTACCATGAGCTACCATGAGTGGCCGGCAGTCAGCGTGAGCGGCTGGCAGCCGGTGTGAGCTGCCAAGAGCCTCTGTGAGCCCACCGTATAGAGGCCGGCAACCGATCTGCCTCAGCCGGGAGAGTGCAATGATAATACCAACATGGGCCAGTGAAGCAATGTCCTCCGAAACTAGACTGAAGAACAAAAGGATAGCAACTTGTCTGTTCTGCTTCCCTTATTCCCTGACACTGTTCCCCTCCTCCAATTCCCCAATAAAAATCTTAAAAAAAAAAAAAAAGAACAAATTAGGTAGGTTATGTCATATACAATTTACAAAAGATGATTTCCGATTATTTAAATCTAATAATCTAACAACTTGGGGGGTGCAATAAAACAATTTGTGATTTTGTTTACTATTGTGTGTAATCCCCAAAAGAATGAATAAGGAAAAAACTTTCAATACCTATTTTAAAACATAAAATAGAATTATTTTTTAAACCTTTTATAGGTTTACCCAAGTATACTTTACTGCCACTGACTTTATCCAGGCCAGGTTCTCTCTAAAGCTATTTCATCAAGCTCTTCCTCGATTTCAACCCTTTTAATTCATTTTCCAAATCATCTCCAGAGAGATCTTTCTGAAACTTAAATCTATTTGGCATATTTCACTGTTTAAACAATACAGGGATTCAGAATATTAATCTTTAGTTTAGTTTACTAATTCCTCCCAAGCTTCCCTGCCTTACTTGTGCCCTTTCTCCTCATGCACCCTTCCCACCAGCTTTACCAAACTCCATTAATACCTGAAAATAGTACTCACAGTCACTATTCTGTCTCAGTACTGAAATTAACACTTGATACCCACTCATTCTTCAAATCTCAAGTGTTACTTTGTTTAGGAAGGTTTCCCAGATTCCTCATCTTTTATATGTCGTTCTCTGTAATCCTACAGTGCCCCCATCATGCTGTGCTATCAGTGATTTGCTTATCTGCCTTTTCCACCGGACAGTAAACTTTTTGTTATTGTATGCACATCAAGTTACAGTGAGTGTGTATGTGTTTATCCCCCCTCCGTCCGGGTGCTCAGACAATGAGAGGAATAGTGAATGGTAACTGATGTTGATGAAGGGCCAGTGTGTTAATCTGGACACTTCAGTGCTAGGAACAAAGAGGGGAGATATGCTTGAAGCTAAGGGCTGTTATCTGTCAGGTACTTACCAGGGAAACTCATTCAATACACCTCCCTGATAAAGACAGACTTTTTTTCTGTCTTAAAGATTGTCCTGTGAATATTTTCCTTTCTACATCATTCCCCTGAGAGCTGGGAGCACATTTTATTTGTCTATGCACCCTCCACTATTCCTTGCACATACTAAGTATTCAAATATTGAATAAAATCCCATTTTTAAAAATCATTCTGGGCCGGCCGAGTGGCACATTTGTTAAGAGCTGGCTTGGGACGCCAGCAGCCCTGGTTCAGATCCCACATACGAGGGCCAGTGACACTGCCCTCTACAGCTAACAACAGCTCCACCTGGAGCTGGGCTGCGAGCCCTGGTGACGGTGGTGGCTGCAGCCCCTGCTGCAGTGGGCTGCCATAGGGTACAGTGAGTGGCCGGCAGCCAGTGCGAGTGGCTGGCAGCCAGTGTGAGCTGACAATAGCTGCGGTGAGCGACCCTCCAGAGGCCGGCGACCCATCTGCCTCATCCGGGAAGAGCGCAATGAGGATTACCAACATGGGCCAGTGAAGCAACATCTTTTGCAACAAGACTGAAGAACAAAAAGACAGCAACTTGTCTGTTCCCCTTCCCCAATTCCCCAACGCGTTCCCCTCCCCCAATTCCCCAATAAAATCTTAAAAAAAAAAAATCATTCTGATGTACAAAAATTTACATCTACCTTGTCTGTGATGTGAAAGACTCTAGAAGAAAAGAAATATTTGTGAAACACAAAATATTTGTGAAGCTCAACATTTTAACTAGAAAATTTCAGAACAGTGTTGTGAAACCCTGGAAAGATATAATAGGAATTGATGGACAGACTTAAATAAAAGTAAAAAAAAAAAAAGAACTACCTAAACTCCAAATGTGCTGATATGTAAATATCTTCTCTACCTCAATTTTCATATGCTTCATTAGGGAACCAGGTGTACTCCAATAGAAAATACTAGTTCAGCCTAACACAGAATCATGGTTTTATTGTTTAGATGAAAAACAAACAAATTACTTTGTCATGTTCTCAACTGACTTATTAAATTTCTTTTTCCCCACCCTTATATCAGCATTGTAAGCAATATAGTTATTACAGCAAAAATTTTTTTTGGAGAATTTTAAATCAAATTTATTTTCCCCAAATTTTTAGTCTTTAAATTTTTTGATTATAATTTCAATATTCTAGCTATTAATCTTGCTCTTTTTTTAGACTTTATTTATTTTGACATTCAATATTATTTTATATTAACTTCAGGTGTATAGCATACTGGTTAGACATTTATATAATTTAGGAAGTGATTCCCCCTAACTAGCCTGGCACTATGCATAATTATAAACCATATCATTGACTATATTCCCTATGCTTTACTTTACATCCCCATGACAATTTTGTAACCACGAATTTGTACTTTGTAATCCCTTCACCTTTTTCACCCTGTCCTTCAACTCCCTCCCATCTATCGCCCTGATAAATCTAGTATCCATCTGATACCATACATAGTTATTACAATATTATTGACAATATTCCTTACGCTATACCCTATATCCCATGACTACTTTGTAACAATCATCCTTTTATGATCTCCACCCAGTAGATGGGCTACCTGTCCATTAGATAGTTATCAGGTTGACTGTCATCATACTTGTGGTCAGCTAATCCTTATTTTAAAACTTAATTATGGCCCCAGAGTGCAAGAGTAGTAATGCTGATAATACGGATATGCCAAAGAGAAGCTATAAAGTGCTCTCTTTAAGTGAAAAGGTACATAGAATATTTCGAGAGTCCACATTCACATAACTTTTATTATAGTATACTGTTATGATTATTCTATTTTATTATTATTGTTAATCACTTACTGTGCCTAATTTATAAATTAAACTTTATCATAGGTATAAATATTTGTTGGAAAAAAACATAGAATATATAGTGTTGAGTATTAGCCAAGGTTTCAGGCATCCACTGGTAGTCCTGGAATATATAACCCAGACGAGGAGGACTACTGGATATCCCTTAAGACAATCCAATAATCACTTAAAATGTTCGGATACACCCAAGTAATTTTATTCTTAACAGAATTTCTCTAAATAGGTGTTTCCTATCAGCAAGGTACATGCTCATTTAAGATCATGTGCATAGTCCCTTTGGCCACGTTAGCTCTTACCATATATTAATAGCCACCGGTAGACTTGGTTTTCAAATCTAGCCTCATGTAAACATATTGGGTATAAGGCAGTTCTTCAGTGAATAATGATTTAGTAGACAAGCTCACAAGGATTAATGTACTTAGCACAGTGCCCACTACTTAGAAGACTCTCCAATATATATTTTTTCTCCTTCCTTCCCTTGTAACTCTGTAATAAAAATAACAAACCCATGACTCAAAAGAACTGTAGAAGACAAGAATGATTTGTGCTACTTTAACATAAATATTTTATAATTTATAGTAAAGACACTTTGCACACCAACTTAAATACTGAACATGATTTTACAAAAGTTACCATTTTATGATAAAAATATTTCCAAAATACCACGATAATCCACTTGTTTTCTTCTCAACCTCAGTATAATAGCTAAGGCTAGGGTTAAAATTTAACCACAGCAGATATGAACATTTGGTGCCTTTGTTTACAAATATTGTCTCATATACCAGAATATTGACAAATTTTCCATGTCCTTCAGATATATATTGCCAAGATACAGATAGCCAACAAGTTTAAAAGAAATACACACATTTCTAGATCCAGGTGCTAACTAGAAATATTACAGTAAAGCTGGTAAACTGTGACCACCAACAAAGAATTCTTACACACCTAAGAAAATTGACAAAAAACTAAAAATTAAGTTATTTGGCATCAGGTGAAGAACATCTAGGCTTTAGGGGTGACTGACTGCTTTCATGTACTGTACAGCCTTTTTTTTTTTTTTTTTTTTGAGGGCAGTGTCACTGGCCCTCACATGTGGGACCGAACCGGGGCCGCTGGCTTCCCAAGCCAGCGCTTAACCGCCGCGCCACTCGGCCGGCCCTTACTGTACAGTCTTATTGCTCCCAAATTTGGAATTTCAGAGCAAGAGAGTATATAATTCCAAAACTTGCTTTGTCCTTTATCTCATGCTAGATCTCTGATTTTTCTTAACCTTTGTAGTCTTCTAGAATGATCTTTAAGATTTTCACTCAACAGCACTAGGTCAAATCTCTTCTATACAGGATCTCATTGTTCTCATGCCTCCTCTATTTGCAGAAAGCCGGTCAAAGTCTTGGAGGTGGAAACGGGTTGCCAGCTGATTTACCATTTTCCTCAAGGTAAGAAATGCTGAAACAACTTGGAAAGTAAGGAACATAGTGAAGATGATGTGTACTGCTTTTTCCAAGGGAAGATTCGTTAGGCCTTCATTAAAGAGCAAGAAAAGAATTAAAGGCAACTGCAACAGAAGGCTCAAAAGCCAAAAGCCGGCCAACTCAGGAACCTGCAATGGCACATATTAAGAGTAATCAGATCAGTGAAATACACTCTTTTGTTTACACAGGTAAGTACTTGGCACTACTGTGAACCTACATTATGAGCTCTGTAATTCAAAAGGAGTATAACATGGTCCTTGTCCTCAGAGAACTTGCAGTCTAGATTAGAAGAGAAAACTAATGTATATGACAATCCTAGACTACTACCTTAGTGAATAATTAAATGCACCATTTAGTGGTATAGACTAAATACTGCAGGAAGTAAGAGAGTGATTAGGGTAAGTGAAAGAAAGAAATCAGGACCTAGGCTTTTAAAGTTGGGTAGGAGGAAGAAGAGACAAGTAAGTAAGCAAAGATATGGGATGAGCATGATTGGGAATCAATATGTCATCCTGGAATGGATGCTTGGTTTAAGAAATAGCAATAAATATAGTAAGATAAGCCAGATGGGGCTTAAGTATGAAGGGCCTAGAAATCTTAGAAATCTTTAGATTTTACCCCTAAGCTCTGGTAACTATAAATGCTTAGGCGGCATGATGATTCAGGAAACGTGTCCAGCATAGGAAATGAGGTCATGATTTCCCCCCATTTTCTTACTCAGGATCCAAACAGGCATGTTTAATTGATCAAGTATTTTCAAGACTGGTGAGAAGAGAGAAAATTACTAATTCTTAAATGCTTAGTATGTTCAGGTACTTTACATAAATTATTTAATCCCAACAAACCTCTGAAATAAATATTTTCCCACTTTATATATGAAGAAACCAAGGCTCAAGAGATTAAGCAAACAGTCTACAGTTATTGAAGTAGTAAAGTTGGAGCCAGGCCTTAACTACAGGTCTTTGCTCCTTCTACCATATCTCACTGCCTTTTCCTTCATATTTTCTTATTGCATTTATGTGTAGCACCGAGAGAAAGGAAAGAAGAGCTTACCTTCTCCTGTAGGTTCCCCATGTAGCCCAGATACAACCTGATAGCTTCAATTAAGGTTATCAGGATGATAACAGTGACCACAATGAATTTGTAGTAATCAGGCAAGACGGAATACTAAAAAACAAAAAATAAACATGTTTCTAAAATCGCATGTTTGTATAGTAAAACTGATCTGAGATAGAAAAAAAATTATTAAGAACTTTTACTTTTATTGACAATGTAACAATGCCAGGATGGGCACAAGAGACCTCAGCAGAAGTATGAAAGCACAGACTTACCTTCATTTGAAGCATTATCATGCTGCTCACCCACCAAAGTGGGAAAAAGTAAGTGTTGAAATAAAGTGACATCTGCAGTGCCAAACTGGAAACCATTTCATTATCTACAGAAGAAACAGAAAAGTAACAACTTTTTAATCCTGGTCTATGTCTTTCAGTCCGTTAGAAATTTGTAGTTCCTCAACAAAACTACAAATATTAAGCCTATTTATAATCATTGCCAGTGAAAGGAAATTTTTAGCATCATACTGTTTAGTGCATATATTGGCTACTTGGGGGTACATTTCATGTTTTTCAATTACTTTATCATTTTGCCCTTACTGCTGACTTTTTTTGCACACCATAGATTAAGTGTAGACTATCAATATGAATCCTTTTGAAACACAATTATCATTACCTTCTTTGTAGAGTTCTATGTAAAGAGCCTATAAAATAAACACATCAAATACATAAAAACTACTTTCTCACATATAAGCTAATCCCATACAAAAACTAATTGCCCAAAATTATTATTAGACACACCTCTTTAAATATACCACAATCCCACCCATTCATTAATATTCAATTCAGTACCACTTTTTTCCATAAATCCTTTCTTGATCATATTCCCTCATCACAGTAGAAACCTCTTTCCTCCCTGCATACTTATCACTCTAACCTGTGCATAAGAAGTGTTAGCAAAGAGCCACACTCCCCTCACCCACGACACAGTCCAGTATACTGAAGGGATCTCATGAGCTTTGGAGTCCAAGTAAACCCCGAATTCCCCAAACTTTCCTGTAACTCTGGATGCCACATTTGAAATGAATTCTTTAACCTCTTTGAGCCTCAATTTCTTCATCTGTAAAATGGTAACATTAAAATTACCTCAGACATTGCTTGTGAGGATTAGAGATAATATAAATTATTTCACCTTAGCACTATGCCTGGCACTTAGGAGGCTCTCAATAAATATTAGTCTACTTTCCTTTTCTTTCACTTATATATACAGCCTCAGTGTAAGCACAGACCACGTTCTACCCAAATTTGAGACTCTCATAGAATCTAGAATCTTGCTTTACACATGGTAAATATCAAATACGCATAAGCAGAAAGAATGAGCTAATGCAAACAGACTGTCATAAGGACATTATCAGTGTAACCCTTCATGATACATGAGTTTCATTTATTTAAAGCTTGTTATATAATGTTTTGTTTTTATGTAAGGGAGAAGGATCCTAAAATAAGAATTTTTAAAATTGAGCCCTATGCATACTAAATTTTACTAAATTCTAACAATTTAAGAGCAGATACATGTTTTAAATCAATTTTTCTAAATGTAAGAATTTACAAAGGCCCTAAAATAAATTTTTAAATAACAGATTTCTTCTTTTTCTCCACAACTTGGTATTTTATGTGTCATTAAATAATTTTAAAATATAAGAATCATGGTCTCACAGCAATAAGGTTTCCTTTAGCTCCAAGAATATGGCTGATTATTATGATCTGCTTTTATTTAATTTTAATTTTATTTATTTTTTAAAATTGGGGAATTGGGGGAGGGGAACAGTGTTGGGGACCAGCCAAGTTGTTGTTCTTCAATCTTCATTGTGGAGGGCGCGAGTTGCCATCTGTCTTCCCCTCAGCAGCTCGTGGCCTCTAAGCTCAATATGCGGTGTTTAATCGTACTTGCGGGTGGGTGTAGCCACCATCCCATGCGGGAGTCGAACCAGCAGCCTTGTTAAGAGCACATGCTCTCAGCAGCTGAGCCATCCTGCCACCTGTTGGCAGCTCAGCGGCAGCTCAGCTCGGGCCCATATGGGAATTGAACAGGCCTGTTGCTCAGAGTTTGTGCTCATAAGCTAACTCTTAACCAACTAAGCCACTCACCCGGCCCTATGATCTGCTTTTAAATATTGTTATGATCTACTTTTGCTTGTACCTATTTATTAAATTACCATTGATAAAGGAATGAATTCTTCAAATCTGTTAAATCTGAAGGCAACTCACCATCCTAGGGTTTTTTTCATAACAACAGTACAACTCTTGGTCAGCTGTGGATATGGTCATGATAAACATAATTATAGTACAAATAATCAAAACCTACTTCAGATCCACAAAGAAGAGAATGTGGGAAAATGATGATATTAATTAAGAGGAAAATGTTAATCCCTTGGAGCAGAAACTGTAGTTAAATATTGCAAGGAAGTTTTTTTGTTTTAAATTTTGAACATGAACATCTTAAGAGTTATGCTATATGTATATTTCAGCATGCAAATGAAAATCAAGTTAATATGTAAATGAACCTTGAAAGCACAAGAAATGAATTTCTAAATTTTGCAAAAGTACATTAAATTCTGTAAATGGAATTTAAATTAAAACATTATATAATATAATCAGGGGTAAGCAAACTATCAGCCAGCTGCCTGATTTATATAGCAAATGAGCTAAAAATGATTTTTCACATTTTTAAATGGTTGGGGGAAAAATAAAAGAATAATATTTTGTGACACTGAAAATCATATGAAATTCAAATTTCAGTGTCCTTAAATAAAATTTTATTGGAAAACTGCCATGTCTTTTCAATTACCATTATCTATAGCTACCACAGAAACCTATGGCTTGCAAAATAAATATTTACTATCTGGCTCTTTACAGAAAATGTTTGCTGACCCCTGATACCTTGCGTTATCAGATTTTTAGGGCCTGTTAAGCCTTAGCTTTAGAATCAGAAATGTAAAAACCTAATTTTTCACATTACGTTTTTCTCTGTACATCCTAAATCATGACGAGGCCTAAATTTGGGGGACCTGCAAATAATCAAGTTTAAAAAATGCAACTATGGGAATTAACTTTTCTCTGGCCCTTTTGAAAATACCTAAACCAAGCAAGAGGAAAAGATTTCTATTTCCAGCAGAATGAAGTGATAAAAACTGGGTTTGGGTTGACAGTATGAAGTCTACCATCATGATTTAAAATGGGGAAACTGTTTTGGAGGAAACTTATTACTTGTCTCATGTTGAAGTAGCATGGTGGTATTTTGTTACCAGATTTAGACATAGTTTACATAGGGAAGCATAAGGAGAAGTCAGGGGAAGTGAGGCCGAGTTTTGTTGAAGATGATGCTAGTGTGGCCACTGTCACTCTGGAGTGGATAGTGGTTTAAAATGACTCATTAAAAAAACGTCTTTCCCTCTCTTCTGCCATAAAACCGCCTTGTGGTGGAACGTACTTGTTCTGCTAGGAAAAGAGAAAAGGAAAAGATATTTTACCAGGGTTGGGGTGTGGGGAGTGGGAAAGGGTGATTCTCTTCCATCCAGATCAGAAAAGCCTGGGCTGATGCCGCAGAGGAAACGCAATGCTGCCCTTCAAAGGGGACGAGGGACCTGACGTGTGCTGTGAAGGCGGCTTTTATATTTTTATTTTTTGAAGGCCAACCCCACCTTAGCTGCCGAGCTTGCAATTCCCTAGCCGGGCCACAGCATGCTCAGCCCGGGACTGGCCGGGTATCAGGGCCCGGACACATCCCAGCCCCAGCTCTTGGCCCAGCCTCTCTCCTCGAAGGTGCTTCGCCCACTGCAGAGAATCCGCTGAAGGCGAAACCGCCATTTTAGGTCCTGGCAAAATCAGACCGGGCGCCAGTCTCTCTGGGAGCCACACACACTGCTCTGGGCCTCGGCCACTCACCTGGACCTTCACTGTACTCCGGCCCCGTCCGGTTGGAGTCGCTGAACACGGTCCGGCTGAAGTTTCCCAGCCGCAGGCGGACCGGATCCGGCAGCTCCATGCCCGGGCTTCGGTACCGCTCACAACTGGGTGTGCCGGCGCAACCCAGTGGTGCAGTTCCCACGGCAACCGGGTGGTGTTGGGGGGCCAGGGCTCGCGCAGCCGCACAGCGGGGTGAGGGACGGGTCGCAGGGATGTGCGGAAAGCCGGTTCCTGCAAAGCGCCTCAGCCAGGTGCAAAACGGCAGATTCCTTAGGCCTGTTTTAAGCCCCAATGTCTAAAAACAAACAGAAATAATAATAAATGACCTGGGGTTGGATTGTGATCAAGGAGCTGTCACACCTTGCCGGTGGGGTGCAACCTTTCTGGAAGGAAATATAGAATGAATGAAGAGTTTAAAGAATGTTCATGACCCAATAGCTTCTATTCTAGGAATATATATGTATAATATATAATATTCCTAAAAATACATAATGATAAACTTAGAAGAATATATATATATATATATTTATATACACACACATACATTTGATGGAATGCATTGCAACAGCTTAAAAAAATGCTTGCAACGAACAGTTGATAAGGATTAACTTTAAGTAAAATGAAATAAAAAGAAGTAAAACTGAATAGAAATGAACCTAACTTAGCAAAATGTGTGCATGTAAACATGTGGAGAACAGAGAGGAAGAGGAGGTAGCACAAGAACTGTGGCTTCAAAAAAAGACTCAAAGGAAATAATTCCAAATGTTAGTAGTTATTTCTGGATAGTTGGTTTTGGCTGATTTAAATTATTTAAGACATTGCTGTGTTTTTCAGCTTTCTCTCAAATAAGATGTATTATTTTTTTGAAAAACTACTTAAGTATAATATACTTTTCAATCTGTGGTTGAGAATCCACATATGAGAAGGGCCTACAAGTTATACACAGATTTTTTTGACTGGCAGGTTGGTATTGCTAACGCTCCTGTTGTTCAAGGGTTAACTGAGCATGCAGAAAGGGGCATAAACTGAATTTACACGTGTAACCAGCACCCAGATCAAGAAGTGAAACCTTACCAGCACACCCAGAAGCTCCCTCTTCCTATTTCCTGTCACTAAACCCCTACTTCTAACTGACCTTTCCTGTTTTCTAATAACAATTTTGCCTATTTTTATGATTTATATAAAAGTAATCACACAGTAAGTGCTTTAAAAAAAATCTGGTTCTTTAATAATCAAACTTATTTTAATGAAATTCCATCATATTGTTGAATGTAGATTCTTTTTTCCTTGCTGTGTGTGACCATAACACAATAAGTTTATTAATTCTGTTGCTGACTGTGTGTATTTTCTAGTTTGAACCTATTATGAATGGTGCTACTTTTGGTGAAAATATGCCTTGCGGTGAACATTCACATGCACGTGTGTGTTGAGTTTATTCCTAGGAGTGGAATATGCTGGCTTATGAGGCGTGACCCAGCTTTAATAGACACTGCCAGCAGTTTTCTAAAGTGGTTGTACCACTTTCCGCTGCCTCCAGCAATGTATGAACATTCCTGTTGCTCCAAATCTGTCATCAACACTTCCTGTTTTCTGTCCTTCCCTTTTAGCCATACTGATGGGTATGTGATGAACAGTATTATTTTTACAGTTAAAAGATAAATCACAGGTATTTATATAAGTGTCAAGAGGAAGTTATGTGAGGGAATAGCTGCATGGCGAGAATTTCAAAATAATTCAGCAAATGTTTATTTAATTCCATCTACTTTTTGGAACATTGTGCTAGGCTAATTAGGTATATAGTCCTTCCCCATTGAGAACTGCAGCCCTGTGAGAGAGTGAGAGACATGGAAACAAATAAGTACAATACACATTGGTAAAGGAACACAGATGAGGAAGCAGTTAATTCTGGCTGGGGATGTTAGGGGAAAGTTGGCTGACTTTTGCTTCTCTTTAAGATGAATCTCAGGCCTCAACATCCTCAAAAAGGCTTCCAGGACTTTCCTGAAAGAGGGCTTATGTTTCCTTCTGTGTTTCTCACAGCATCTTCCTCTGTGTAACTTTGGTCACAGTACGCGTCACATTATGCTATAGTTGTCTGTTTGTGTGTTTTTTTTTGTTTTTTGTTTTTTTTTTTTGCTAGTTCACAAGCTCTTTGAGGTCATTAATAGGCTTTCATCTTTATATCCTGAACACTAGAGTACGGTTCCTGACCTAGAGTAGAAATTGGATAACTACTGAATGAAGAAAGGGAATGAAGTTCTAAAGCACACCCTCAAATTTTCCCATTTCTAGTTCAGTGACATTGCCAGCCCTTATATAAGTTTCACTCTATAGAATGGAGAATTTATATATTAAAACACAGTGAATTATAGCAATCAAAAAAAATTTTTTTTTAACTTAGCAACAAAAAAATCGGTTTTCATCTATTAAATTAACCAATATTTTTATAAAGAACCCAGTTAAGCAGAAAGCTGCATACTCTGCTGATTGAATTATAATTTGAACAATCTCACCGAGGAAAGCAATCAGCAATATGTACAAATTGTCTTAAAAACATTCCTGCCTTTAATGAAATAATCCAAATTTTAAGGCTCTATTTTGGGGAAAGAATCATAAAAACAGAGTTTTATACATCAAGATAATACTTCCAAAATTATTGATATTAGTTAAAAAAAATAAAAGGTGAGGGAGAATTTGAAGTGCTGAACCAAAGAGAGGAGTTAAGCAGATTATGATATTCATGATGAAATGCTGAGCTGTAGAGGAAAGGATGCCCTTGGAAGCAGAGAGCAGGGTTCAAATCCCCTAACATTTTCACTTAACCACCTAAGAGCTGTGTAATTATTTCAGACATTTGTTTTGTAAAGTGAGAATAACGATAATTTGCTGTTATGGTTGATGCAAAGATTATATCATTAAATAAGGCTTTCTATAAGTGTTAGCTATCATTGACACATCTATTTAAATATTTGTGAAGAAGAAACACCTACAGTGCAGTAAAATTATGCCAGCATCTAATTTTCTGAATTCAACTGTACCTATGAGGCAACACCTCTATTACTTTTCTAGTAAAGACAGAGGATACGATTAACCATGTTAGCTAAATTTATCAAAGGTCTGAGTGAAACTTTTGAAGATTTTTTTTTCCCCTCGCATTGAAAAAAGAGGTGAAACACCTTGTTCAGATGGCCATTATTCCACCAAAATCCTTGGGGAAAAAGTTGACAAATAATGGGTATTTCTTTTAATTTTATTTATCATTCAAGTTTACTGTAATAAGCATGCCTTTTTTTTTTTTTTAAACATTGGGAATTGGGGGAGGGGAACAGCATTGGGGTATTGGGGAAGGGGACCAGACAAGTTGCCGTCCTTTTGTTCTTTAGCCTAGTTGTGGAGGACAGCGCTTCACTGGCCCATGTTGGTATTACCATTGCGCTGTTCCCGGGTGAGGCTGTTGCTCGCTGGCTCTTGGCCTGCTATTCATTGGGACTCATGGCAGCTCACAAAAAGCTCAGCCAGCTCCCAGCCAACCCCACTGCAGCCTACTCCTTGCCGGCAGCCCAGCTCCAGGTCAAGCTGTTGCTCATCATCTTAGCTGTAGAGGGCGCAGCATCACTGGCCGTCTATGTGGGATCCGAACTGGGGCCCTGCTGCTCAGAGCCGGTGTCCCAAGCCAACTATTACTCAATGCGCCACTTGGCTGGCCCTAAGCATGCCTTTCATAATTCAAAACAAATCTTATTAAAAATAGAGAGGAAGAGGCAATGGTAGTGTAAAAATATGTTAGGGAAGATTTTTTTTTTTTTCTGAGGGCAGTGTCACTGGCCCTTATATGTGGGACCTGAACCGGGGCCGCTGGCTTCCCAAGCCAGCGCTTAACCACCGTGCCACTCAGTGGGCCCTTAGGGAAGATTTTTGATGGAAAAATCAAAAGAATCCTGCCATTATTGATGTCACAAGTGGTGCAAAAACTTTCAAATATGCTCAAAAAACTTTCAGATATTATTTTGTTAGTTGATACTCACTGGGGGTGCCAAAAAATGTATACACATTTTAAGAAAGGAAACGTGTATTATAATTGTAATACTCAATATATACTGATAATAAAAGATGAATACAAGCCACGTTTGACTTCTGCAATCACAAGAGGTACTCAAAGTGGTTACCATCAGCTTTCAGGCACCTGATTACGGCGAACTACTGCTTGAGCAAAGTTAGCCAAAGTGTCCACTTATATACATTTTTTTGGCACCCCTGGTATATAGGCAACGACATAGTGAGAACTGAGAACATGGCACCCCTGGTATATAGGCAGTCATGTAGTAAGAACATGGATTCAAGAGACTAGTATAATTTGGCTTTCCCCTATTCTAGACCTATTATTCAGAATCTAAAGAGAGGAGTATGGAATCTGTTTTTAAAATCATAGGAAGATTAGGGCCTGCCAAGTGATGCGGTGGGTGGTTAAGCGCTGACTTGGGAAGCCAGCGGCCCTGATTCAGGTCCCACATATGAAGGCCAGTGACACTGCCCTCAAAAACAAAACAAAACAAAAAAACCTGAGATAAAAATCATAGGAAGATTAGTAAATAGTCCCGCCAAGATTAGTAAATAATCCTGTAAACATTATGCCAATGTTAATGGTCAGAGTAATAGCTGCTTCCCCAATAATTGTTTAACGTATTTCACTGGGGTTTAATTACATTTATAGTTTACTTTCCTAAATATTTATTTTCACAAAAATTTTGAGCTTACTACATTGGTTTTTTTCTCTTTGACAAGAGGCAAAGTTGTCTGGCAATCATGTGTTATACCATGTGACAAGAAACTGATTGGGGGAGTCATTTAAATTACTCGTTGGCATAATAAAGATATAAATTCTCTCTACTTGATACTAATAAAGGTTTAGAAACAATATATATATATATATTTTTTGAGGGCAGTGTCACTGGCCCTCATATGTGGGACCCGAACTGGGGCCGCTGGCTTCCCAAGCCAGCGCTTAACCACCACGCCACTCGGCCGGCCCTAGAAACAATATTTTTAAGTGAACATTTTATTCAATTTATTGCTTTACAATGATATGTGAAACATTTGTAAGAATTTAGACAAGTTTAAAAGCTAAGGTATGTATTTGGATAGAATATCTTCAGACATGATTCCACTTAGCATGTAAAAAAAATCTTTAAATAACCTGAAATGTAATCTTATAATCCTCAAGTTGTTAATGGCTAATCGAAACCTTTTTGAATCCCTAGTACAATATATTCTATTCACAGCACTTTTCAATGGTTTAAAAGAAAGAACCAGGCTATGAATTACATAAAAAGTCAAATCTCATGAAAGGAATTTTTCTTACTATATTAAGTGATATTTCAAGGCTGACTTTAATATTTTGTCTTCAAAGACATCCCCATTGAGGGTTTTTATTAGAAAATTCTTTCCCTTTTCAAATGCTGTTTATAATATAATTTTTGGTTCTGTGGCATTTCTTTGTGTTAGCCTACCACAGTGCTCATCTGTTATAGTAAGCTGCTGCTCCATGTGTCAGACTATGTGGGAGATGGGAATGACAAGCCCAGGAAGATCAGTAAAGCAAAACCTGCTTAAGGAAACCTCAGATCTTTCAAGTGAATTGTGATACTGATTAGAAACAAGTGGCCATTTTATTGAATAGATTGAATAGGTAATAAGTTCCGCTTTTAGTAGTGATACTATTACTGTACTAACATTTTTATATTTCACTGTATAAAATGTAAATTGTGTCCTCCTTCCTGGAAGAAAATTAATCTTTACTTTTTATTAACTGTAATGAAATATTGTCTCAAAAAAAAAAAAGTGACAGGGCTGGCCGAGTGGCATGGTGGTTAAGAGCTGGCTTGGGACGTCAGCGGCCCTGGTTCGGATCCAACATATGAGGGCCAGTGACACTGCTCTCAAAAAAAAAAAAAAAAAAAAAGAAATATTGTCTACTAAAAATTGATACATCATACTCTCTTGTTTGTTTTAGATTATGGTTCTGTGCTTTTAACAAATGTATACTATACACACACACACATACACACACACACGAGGTCTGACAATTTTCGTGAACTCATCTTAGAAAAAGTGCTACATACCTCATTGCTGAATATCACTACAGTCACCTTAGAAGTATCCCCTTTGGGAAGCTATGCACTGATGCCAGCACCTAGTTATCCCTTCAAAGCAATTTTGGAAGTCTTTTTCTGGAATGGCCATCAGAGCTGTTGTATTATCCTTGATGTCCTGAATGTCATCAAAATGTCTTCCTTTCAATATTTCCTTAATCTTTGGGTAAAGAAAGAAGTCATTGGGGGCCAGATCAGGTGAGTAGGGAGGGTGTTTCAATACAGTTATTTGTTTACTGGCTAAAAACTCCCTCACACACAGTGCTGTGTGAGCTGGTGCATTGTCGTGATGCAAGAGCCATGAATTGGTGAAAAATTCAGGTTGTCTAACTTTTTCATGCAGCCTTTTCAGCACTTCCAAATAGTAAACTTAGTTAATTGTCCAGTTGGTACAAATTCATAATGAATAAACCCTCTGATATCAAAAAGGTTAGCAACATCATTGCAACAAGTTTGTGAACTTAAAATTGTTAGACATGGTATACCATATACATTGTCTCCAGTATGGTACATTGCTTAATCATATTCAATTTTCATACACAATTGGGTTTCTTCAGATAAATACCCAGAACTGGGATTACTGGGTCATTCTTTGTCTCTTATATAGCCTTTGTTTTAAAGTCTGGTATAAGTATTGCTATGCCAGCTTTTTCTTTTTTTTCATTTCCGTTTTCATGAAATATCTTTTTCCATTCCTTTACTTTCAGTCTGTGTGAGTCTTTCAATTTGAAGTGAGTCTCTTTTAGCATATGTAAGGGTCTTGTTTTCTTATCCATTCAGCCACTCTAAGTCATTTAATTGGAGCATGTAATCCATTTACATTTAAAGTAATTATTGATAGATTATTGTCATCTTATGCACATTTTCATCTTTTCTTCTTCTTTTCTACTTCTTCTTAAAGAGGTTCCTTTAACATTTATTTTAATAATGGTTTGGTAATAATGGTTTCCATATAATGGTTTGTAATAATGGTTTCTTGTCTGGGAAGCTTTTTGTCTGTTCTTCAATTCTAAATAATAGCTTTGCTGGGTAGAGTAATCTTAGCTGTAGGTCCTTGCTTTTTAATTTTTCCCCCCAAAGATTTTATTGGGGAATTGGAGAAGGGGAACAGCCAAATTATTGTCCTTCAATCATAGTTGTGGAGGGCGTAGGTAGTTCAGCTCCAAGTCCAGTCACGATCTGATCGCCTGTCGACAGCTTGCAGCCGCTCAGCTCAAGGTGCCATGTTCAATCTTAGTTGCAGATGGGCATAGCCCACCATCTCATGCGGGAGTCAAACTGGAAACCTTGTTGTTAGGAGCATGTGCTGTCACCATATGATCCATCCTGCCACCTGTTAGCACCTCAGCGGCAGCTCAGCTCGAGCGAAGCTCACTGGCCCATGTGGAAATCGAACTGGTGACCCTGTTGCTCAGAGTTCACTCTTAACCAACTGAGCCACTCGGCCAGCCCCAGTCCTTACTTTTTATCACTTTGGTATTTTCTACCAATCCTTCTGGGCTGCAAAGTTTCTGTTGAGAAATCAGCTGAGAGTCTTTTTTTCACTATTTTTCTTCTTTTTAAGGTTTTATTAGAGAATTGTGGTGGAGGAACTGCGTAGGGGAATCAAGGAAGGGGAACAGACAAGTTGCAGTTCTTTATTGTTCTTCAGTCTAGTTGTGGAGGCTGTTGCTTCACTGGCCCATGTTGATATCATCATTGCACTCTTCCTGGATGAGGCAGTCACTCGCCGGCCTCTGGACAGTTGCTCACTGCGGCTCTTGGCAGCTCATACTGGCTGCCAGCTGCTCACGCTGGCTGCCAGCCACTCACTGTAGCCTATGGCAGCCCACTGCAGCAGAGGCTGTAGCCCACACTGTCGCCAGCCATCTTAGCTATAGAGGCAACATTCACCATCTTAGCTATAGAGGCAACTAGGTGGAGCTGTTGTTCACCACCTTAGCTGTAGAGGGCAGTGTCACTGGCCCTCATATGTGGGATCTGAACCGGGGCCCTGCTACTCAGAGCTGGCGTCCCAAGCCAGCTCCTAACCAATGTGCCACTTGGCTGGCCCAACTTTTTTTTTGTTTTTGTTTTTTTCTAATTTTATTGGGGAATTGGGGAAGGGGACCAGCCAAGTTGTTTTTCTTCAGTCTTCGTTGTGGAGGGTGCCAGTTGCCATCTGGCTTCCTCTCGGCAGCTCGTGTCCTCTAAGCTCAAGGTGTGTTTCAATCTTAGTTGTGGGTGGGTGTAGCCACCATACCATGTGGGAGTCAAACCAGCAGCCTTGTTGTTAAGCGTGCACGCTCTATCCTCTGAGCCATCCGGGTGGCAGCTCAGCTCAAGGTGCTGGGTTCAGTCTTAGTTGCGGGTGGGCATAGCCCACCAGCGAATAGGCAATCTTGTTACACCAGCTGAGCCATCCTGCCACCCGTTGGCAGTTCAGCCACAGCTCAGCTCGGGCGCAGCGTTCACTGGCCCATGTGGGAATTGAACCAGAGGCCCTGTTGCTCAGAGCTCGCGCTCTAAGTCAACTCTTAACCAACTGAGCCACTCGGTCAGCTCCCAGCTGACAGTCTTATGGGAGCTCCCTTGTAGGTAACTAACTGCTCTTCCCTTGCTGCTTTTAAGATTTTTTTCTTTGTCTTTAACCTTTGGTATTTTAATTACGATGTGTCTTGGTGTGGGCCTTTTAGGATTCATTTTGTTTGGGTCCCTGAGCTTCTTGGTCTTGTATGTCTATCTCCTTCACCAGGTCAGAGAAGTTTTCCATCATTATTTCTTCAAATAGGTTTTCAATTCCTTGCTCTCTTTCTTCCCCTTCTGGTACCCCTAAGATGCTAATGTTGGCATGCTTGATGTTGTCCCAGAGGCCTTCTAAATTATCCTGATTTTTTAAATTCTTTTTTCTTTTTGCTGTTCTGATTGGATGTTTTTTGCTATGCTGATTTGGGCCTCTGCTTCATTTAATCTATTGTTGATTCCCTCTAATGTAGTCATTATTTCAGTTATCATAGTCTTCATTTCTGACTGGTTCTTTTTTATATCTTCTATCTCCATTTTCATGTTTCCTATGTCTTTGTTGAAGTTCCCACTGAGATTATTGAGCATCATTATAATCAGTGTTTTAAACTCTGCATCTGGTAGATTGCTTGTGTCCCTTTTGTTTAGTTCTTTTTCTGGAACTTTGTTCTGTTCTTTCATTTGGGACATGTTTCTTTGTCTCCCCATTTGGTTGCCTCTTTGCTTTTGTTTCTATGTATTAGGTGGAGCTATGTTTCTCTGTCTTGGTAGAGTGGCTTTATGTAGGAGATGTCCTGTGGGGCCCAGTGGTGCAGTCTCCGTGGTCTCCTCAGCTGTGTGCTGGAGGTGTGTCCCTTGTGAGGGTTGTGTGTGCTCTCCAATGGTAGTTGAGCCTTGGTTGTTGTTTACATGTCAGTAGAAGGGATTGACCCTTGGGCTGATTGGTTATGAGGACTGGCTGTGACTACAGTGAAGGAGCTGTTGTGTAGGGACTGACCCTATGGAGTAGGATTCACTTTAGCCAGGGCTTGGTGCCTGTCCAGTCTGCCCTTTGCATGTGTCATCTGTGGAGGCAGCATACTGGGAATGCTGGCCCTGGGGCCTCCTGGGAGGGGCCCAACCACAGGCCAAATTCAGCTGAAGCCTATGCCCTGCCTAGGGCCACCTGAAATGAGCCACAAAGCAATCTGCAGATAGCTGCCACCCATGCTGAGCTTGAAGGTGCTTAGGAGAGGCTGTGAGCTGAAGCTGGCTGTTGCTAGGGCCCAGCCTAAGGCTGCTTAGCAAGGGGTTTGGGGCATGCTGAGGCCAGTTGCTGCTTATTTGAAGTTTTTGAACCTTTGAGAGATTTTGGGAAAGTCCAGAGCATGAGTCAAGACAGGCCATTTGTATGGGAAAACCACTGGAAGTGGCTTGGGTGGGCCTGCAAATTGGGAGGGATCTGGGTGTCAGGGAATTACTAGGGCAGGGTGAACTGTGTTAGCCAGGTATGGAGACTCAGATATGGCAGCTGCCTGTGTCTGCAGGCCAGGATGGGAGAGACCTAACAAAGAAACAATGGCTTTAGCCAGCTTCTCCATCTCAGAGAAAACTCTCTTTCCAGCCCTTCACTTGAGCCCTACAAATCAGTTACTCTGTGCATGTCCGTGGTATCTTTTGAACTGCTGCCTCAGTGCTGGAGCCCAGAGCTAGTGAATCTGTCAGTGAGGAAGTCCGTGCATGGGCCCTTTAAGAATAATACCTGGGACTCCAGCAGCCCTTTGTCTCCCTCAGCCACACTCTCCACTGGTTTTCACAGCCAGAAGCCATGGAGACTTCTCTTCCTGGCACTGGAAATTTTATTTTGTCTTTTGTTTGATTATGATATGTCTAGATTTGAATTTTTTTTTTTTTTTTTACAGATTTTATTGGGGAATTGGGGGAGGGAACAGCATTGGGGAACAGAGAAGTTGCTGTCCTTTTGTTCTTCAATCTAGTTGTGGAGGATGTCACTTCACTGGCCCATGTTGGTATTGTGATCATTGCGCTCTTCCTGGCTGAGGCAGATAAGTCGCCGGCCACTGGACAGACAGTCACAGTGGCTCAAAGCAACTCACACCGGCTGCCAGCCACTCACGGTAGCTTACAGCAGCCCATTGCAACTCCACTGCAGCCTGCACCGTTACTGCAGCTCACGGCATCTCAGTTCCAGGTCAAACTGTTGTTTACCATCTTAGCTGTAGAGGGTGCAGCGTCACTGGCCCATGTGGGATCTGAACTGGCGGCCCTGCTGCTCAGAGCTCGTGCTTCCAAGCCAACTCTTAACCAACAAGCCATTCTGCCGGCCCTAGATTTGAATTTTTAATTTTTAAAAATTTATGTCTCAAGGTTCATAGCGCTTCTTGTGGCTCATATATTTTGGATTTTTAGAGAATTCATGGATATTATCTATTCAAATATTACTTCTTCCCATTTTCTCTTTATTCCTTTCACATCTGGAACTCTAATGACATCTAAAGTTTGATTTTTTTTCACTGTATTCCATACATCTCTTGTGCTTTTAAAATATAATTTCTTTTCTCTCTGCATGCTCTTTGGTCTATGAATATATTTACAAGCAAAATTTGTGATATTAGGCAGGGTGTCTTTACTCATGTCATTCTAGCCTCACTTTCTTTACCAGATTAGCAAATTAGAAGTATCAGACATATCAGTCACAGTGTCTCCCATACCCAGTGTTTCTCTCTAGATAAAAATGACTCACCTAGGGCCGGCCGAGTGGCGCGGTGGTTAAGCGCTGGCTTGGGAAGCCAGCGGCCCCGGGTTCGGTCCCACATATGAGGGCCAGTGACACTGCTCTCAAAAAAAAAAAAAAAAAGATTTATTTAAGGGCCGGCCGAGTGGCTCAGTTGGTTAAGAGCTCGCTCAAGAGTGTGAGCTGAGCTCTGAGCAACAGCTGTTCGAGGCCAGCCCAAGCTGAGTTGCCGCTGAGCTGCCAACAGGTGGCAGGATGGCTCAGCTAAAAAAAAAAAAAAAAAAAAAAAATGACTCACCTACAGCCTCTTCCATGGGGAAGTACAGTTTGGCTATTCTTTGCACAGTGATGGTGAATCAGATAGCTCTCTCCATGATTTGGAGTGGGACAATTCAAAAGGGACCAGATAGTTTCAGAAGGAGATTAAAGCAAATCCTGAAATAGAAGCAAGTATGTACTTGAATGAGGCACCATGTAAGTAATTAAAAGGAGATGGAAAGAGCATATTTTCTCTAGAACTGTCTTGATTCCTGTTATCTATTTAGTTCTAGTTACTGGATGTGTAATCTTACAAGAAATCTCATTTCTTAGGGTGACCTAAATGAGTTTGTCTTCCTTGCAATCAAGAGACTAATGTATCAAGGAATTGTGGCTGACTGTGTATCTGAGCTTCAGCAAGATGTTTCATTAAGACATGTTATACCCAATGGACAAGATTGAGAAATTTTCATTAAATGTGAGTGTAAATCAATGAATTAAAAACTTATTTGAGCATACCCAAAATATATTAATTAATGAATTGCTTCAGCCTGGAGGGATGTTGTTCTTTGTTCTTATTTTTATTTTTGCCTTTGCCTTTTTTTTTTTTTTTTGCGGGGGGCAGTGTCACTGGCCCTCATATGTGGGATCCGACAGGGGCAGCTGGCATCCCAAACCAGCTCTTAACCACCGTGCCACTCCCCCGGCCCAGCCTTTGTTTTTAATATAAAGTTTTCCCTTTGTCTTTTTCTATTTAACATTTTTACCACCTTTGTTAAAGACATGCTTATCAAATTCACTGAGGAAAAACATTGTTTAGCAAGCTTCTCCAGGCTAGAACAGTGACTGAGTCTAACAAGATAACATTAAAACACATTTTTGTTACAAAAATATGTGCTTATTGTCAGATATTTAGAAAATCACTCATTTTCTTTTTTACAATCTATAGTTTTAGACAAATATATTTAGGATAATAATGTTTTGTAAACATTCTATCACTTAGAAATCACAGACATTTCCAAATCATTAAATATTATTTTATAATATTGTTTTAATATACCATAATTTATTTAATCAATCTCTTCTTAGGATAATGCTGTAAATACTGTTTTAAAACACTTTTTGTTTAAAAATCACAAACATTTTTCCAAATCATTAAATATTATTCTTTCAATTGCACTATTGTACCATTATTTATTTAACCAATATATTATATTTAAGCAATTAGAATGCTCCCTTCAACTCCCATTTTTTGTCTTTTAAGATTATCACAAATACTTTTATGGCATTATTTTTGGAAAACTGTTATAACTACTTTTTCCTGATAAACTCTAGCAATGTATGAGAATCTTGGCCATTTCCCTGTTGCTTCACCATTCAATATTATACGTCTCAAAATTCCTGCCCATTTTATAAGTACAAATTAGAGTCTTGCTTAATTTTGCTTTTCTTTGAATACTAGTAAAAGTGAACATTTTTTAATATGTGTATTGACCATTTGTGTTTCTTGTTTTGGAACATCTATGTTTATGTCTTTTGTTTATTTTTTAATTAGACTATATATCTTTTTTTTTTTAAAAAAAGATTTTATTGGGGAATTGGAGAAGAGGAACAGCATTGGAGAACTGGGGAAGGAGAACCGACAAGTTGCTGTCCTTTTGTTCTTCAGTCTAGTTGTGGAGGACATTGCTTCACTGGCCCATATTGGTATCATTATTGCGCTCTTCTTGGGTGAGGCAGATCGGTCACTGGCCTCTCGACGGCTGCTTATAGCGGCTCTTGGCAGCTCACACCGGGTGCCAGCCGCTCACGCTGGCTGCCGCCCACTCACTGTAGCCTATGGCAGGCCATTGCAGCAGAGGCTGCAACTATGCCGTCCAAGGGACTCACAGCAGCCCCGCTCCAAGTGGAGCTGTTGTTCACCATCTTAGCTGTAGAGGGCAGTGTCACTGGCCCTCATATGTGGGATCTGAACCGGGGCCACTGGCATCCTGAGCCAGCTCTTAACCAACGCGTCTCTCGGCCAGCCCTAGACTGTATATCTTAATGTTTCCTAACGGCTTTTATATATTAAGCATATTAACCCTTTTTTGAAATACATATTACAAATATTCCTTCCAAGTTTGTCACCTGTCTTTTGTTTATGAACATTATTTTTTGACAGATTATCATTTTTAAGAAGTTAAACTTATCTATCACTTTGTTTTTGCCTTTTATGTCATACTCAGAAAAAAATACCCTCAAATTATATAACTATCTATATGTCTATCACATAATATTTAATATGAATAAACTGGAGACCAGCTCTTGGGTTCATAATGCCAATTACATAACCTCTGGGTGGAGGAGCTTTGAAGTTCGCAGCATCATTGTGCTTTGGCTGCCAAAAAACTACTGGAATCTTGGGTCTTGTTAATAAAACGTAGGGTCCAGAACCAGGAAAGCTGTAGTCCTACAACATTGTCAAAGGAATCAAGCTTCAGAGTACGTTTGATTTATATGTGCTTGAGATTGTTTATTTTATTGCCTAATATTTCAACAATTATTGGGGAATCTGTATTATCAAAAATATTTCCTCATTCTCAAGATAAGGCAGACAATTTCATAGCAAAACAAAGTATAAAAAGTAAAGCTTCAACAGTTCATTTTCTTGGAGGTTGTCTGATAAAAACATCATAGGCATTAAACATTTCTCAGAAAACCTCTATGCTTCCTGTAACCACACATCCATTTCCAATAGAACTAGCTCAAGTTTCGCCGAAATTTCCTTGACGTAATACAACTTGCTGATACAAGCATTCCTTTTAAAATCAAGAAGACAACGATACCTACTACAGCCCTCTTACCCTCCACCCCAATTTTATTCAGCACTGAATCAGGCAAGAACAGAAGAAGAAATAATGGTATAAGGATCAAAAATGAAGAAATAAAACTGTCATTATTCAGAATCAGGATTTCATATGCTTTTAACTTCTTAGACCTCACCTGGGCTATTTCCTTAGCTGTGTTATCACATTTTAAGAGTATCGTGTGGACATAAGCTCAGAGAGATTTATAGGGGAATAATAATGATGGTGATAAGGAGGGGACTTTGAAAACATGGCACATGAGGAAAAAGATTTGGGAATATTTCAAATATATATATATATATATGCCTGTGTATAAATATACATATATAATATACTTGATCAAATATACATAGATGTAATGTGTGTGGAAGAGATAAGTACAGTGATTGGCCATTTGCCATTGTTATTAGGAAGAAAGGCATGCACAGTGAGAGTTTTAACAAATTACAAATGCCAGGAAGAAAATAATATGGCTGTGTTTGAAAAGATCATGCTATTTGCTTGATAGGCTCTGCCAGGGCAAAGTTACAGCTGTGGCCCTGCTTTACAGATAATTTAAACAGGCTTTTCTTTATGTCACTGATACTTTAGTCACATCCAGAGAGCTTTGCCATCAGTAAATAGTAATTACTATGTGTGCAAAGATAGCCTATGAGCAGCTCCAGTGTTAATAACACCATAAATAAATCAGTAGAAACACACATTAATTAATGTTTTTTCCAGCTTATTAATACCATTAGACCTGTTAGAAAAAAATAGATTATAATTTTAAAAAATTATAACCAGTGATCTGTGTATGTATTTAAAAATCAGTATTGTCTTTTTTTTTTTTTTGAGGGCAGTGTCACTGGCCCACATATGTGGGACACAGCGCTTAACCACCGCACCACTTGGCCCGCCCAGTATTATCTTTTTAATGTGTTTTTCTCATCTTCTTACTTTCTATATTCTTACTGTCTTATCTTTCTATATTCCCTATTATCTTTTTATTCATCTACCTAAGGAAACATGGGGTGGTGTAAAGAATCAGACTGGTTTTGAGTGTCACCACTGCCTACCTGGGTCAGTTGAATTCTCTAAAATTTAATTTGTTCATCTACAGTAATACCCACTTACCCAACAGTTATTTTTGTGCGGATGAAAGGAAATCATGAACACGAAGGTGTTCTGTAAACTATGAAATATCATACCAAAGTCAAGTCCAAAGGTCTACCTACATTTCTTCCAGGTTGGTCTTTGATGGAGACACAAAAGATCTATAAACTATCTTTCAAATAACTAACGATGGAAATAAGCATGGAAATAACTCATGGTAGGACTCAAGGGAAACATATTTTATCAACCTCTTTATTGTTTCCTTATTTTAGCTTTCATGGAGAATTATAAGGGCTACTGATCATGTTTATTCTAGTGAAAATTCCTGTGGTTGTTCTTGTAGCTGTTTTTCTAATGATGTAAGACATGCTAGAAGCAAATCATGAGCAACTAAGAGAAGGGGAGAACATATGTTAGTATGGTTGGGTTTTAATAAACATTGTTGAATTAATACATATGAATGTACCCAATATCCCCATCTTATGTTAATCTTTGGAAATTTAAGAGAGAAATGGTTTGGCAGTTGCTTTGAAGCTTCGTTTATCTGCTGTGATTTGGCACTACAGGAGTAGGTGGGACAGCAAGATTGAATTTCTGAAGCATTCTACTGCCTGAAACCTTCCCAAAAGTCACACAAGGCACTAATGGAGTGGAGGGGGTCCTGTGGAAAAATGATCTCTTGACTTTTTTCAGAATGTGAGTAGAATTTCAAATTGCTTTGCTTATAACAAGTTAGTTGGCATTTTCTTTCTTTTATACTTAAAAGGAATGCTGATCCTTTAAAAGCTTTTGGGAGGGGCAAACTTTTTTTTTACTTAACATGCTGTCAAGGAAGTAAAACACTGGTTCAGATTTGAATGATACAGTGCTGTTTTGTGCTTTCATGGGTGCTTGTCAGAGGTTTCAAGCCTGAAAACTGCAAGAAATGTCATTCTGGAGTGGCCAGGCCGTGAGCTCTGCAACAGACCAGGGAGACAGTCAGTAGGCAATGTACAGGGGTAGAGGAGAGAATGGAGGAGGCTGGAGAGAGAATGGCTCCTACCCCAGTCCTAAGTGGGTTGTTCGTTTGGTGTTACTCCTCAATGGTGACCCAAGTAGTTCTTTAACTCAGCAAAAAGAAGCCTGTGATGTTTAGGAAAAAGAAATGCTTTAAATTCTAATGACACAGATCTGTATGAGTAGTGCATTAGTGCTGTTTGGTTTGTGTGTTTTTGTATATGTTATACAGGTTTGGATTACAATAATTCCTCCCATTTGTATAAGATTTTGTAGATTTTACGGCACTTTATGCTCTTAATCCTCACAATAAACATGGATAGAAGGGTACAGATGGCTCCTGACTCACAATAGCTTCATTTTAAACTGCTGCTTTTATGACCTTTATTATTGTAAATATGACTGTTCCAAAATTGGCCAAATCTTGCCATTGTGATTGCCTGGGACTCTCACCATAGGTGACAGAGAAACTGAAGCTGCTGCAATGTTAATTGATGCTAGGAACAAAGTAGAAAACCTTTTGATTTTATGGATGCAGGAGGTGTAGATGAAACAAATCCATATGGATCTGAATCAGGCAATGCTCTTGCAAAAGCATTGTCCATTTATGCTGAAAAATGGCTACTCCAGGACACCAAGGGAAGAAGTTTTATTGCAAGCAAAAGCTAGTTGGATCACTTTTGGAACATAGCTGGCAAAACATTAACTGTTCAGGGAAGAAGCTACAGGAGCCAGTAGAGTAACATCAAATAATTTGCCCACGAAGTCTGCCAAAGATGAAGATTACTGTGTGCTATAGGTATTTAATAATGGTAAAATCAGCAGCAAAGATGCAAAGAGGATGAGGAGATGCAGGAGGAGAAGAAAAGGAACACAGCAATAAGGAAAACTTTAACATTCAAAGACATTGCTACCCACTGAATCTGCAATTGTAGATGATGAATAACAGATGTCCTTCATTTAGATCACAGTTTGAAGGTCCTAGAGCGTTGAAGCATTTAATTGCATCAGGGAGATGTCTCAGAAAAATAAAATATCTTTAGTTAGAACTTTGGACTGGTATTTTAAGAAGCCTCAGCCAGTCAATAAGAGGATCATTTAAAACACTGATGTTTTCTTTTTAAACTTAGAAAAATCATTGTAAAAGAATGTAGTTGACCTCATGATTGATTTTGGTATTTTATAGTATAAAACGAGTCTTCAAGAATACCATTGTCATACAAAAAAAAGGAACACCATTGTCATTTACAACCTTATAGATAATAAAGGTTTATCTTATGGGAAGCTCAACTTGTAACCAATATCCAGGAATAAATTATGTCTTAAATACTTAACATGTTAGGCTCAGTTTATAAATGAGAAACAGAACACAAGCAGTAAATGACTTGCTGACTTCCCTTTAAAAAAGGTAGATGAGGTCCACATAATACCAGATGGCTAGACTGAGATTTAATGATGCTTCCCTTTTTTTAAAGACCATCAAGCAAATACCCATGTAACATCTGAAGGACTCCAATCTTAATATCATGGCAGCATCAAGGAAATTAGCTGATGGGCATATTATACTTGTTATCAAATATTGATGGTTAAATTAAATTAAAATTTATCAGATAAAGACTTTTTAATATAAAAGAAGTAGGCGGCCATGCTTTGGAATAATTCACCTATATCATCTTTGAAATTGGCGAGTAACCATGTTATTGTTTCAGTGGAAGACAAGTCCCTCCTTCAGACTGAATCTAATCTATCTACCTGGAATTCATCCTTTCCTTTCTTCTTCAGAAACTCACCTTCATTGTTCCTCACTCTCCCCTATCTACCTTCAATGCTTTTCTCTGCCTAGCTTCTTGTTATGAACCTAAGCAGCTTGAACAGGCTCAGGTGTCTGCCATCTTAACACACACACACACACACACACACACACACACACGCCTTCACTGAACCCAGTTATACCCTTATCTTTCTCCTCCCTCTTAAAGCCAAAATTGCTAAAAGAGTTTCCCATACTCACTCTCTTCATATTCTTACTTCCTCCCAACACTCAACTCTTTGTAATCTAGCTTTGGCTTCATCATGCTTTTAGGGTTGCTTTCTCACCAAGTCATAAATGACCTCTGTTTGCTAAATCTGATAGCTACTTCTCTATACCTTTTTTTGAATTTTCAGTAGCGTTCAATACTACTGACCACCCCCATTTTCTTGATTCTTCCTCTCCCTGGGCTCCCATGTCTGCAGACACTCTTGCTTTTCTCCTATCTCTCTGGCCTTCTTTCTCAGTCCCCAGGTCTCTTCTGCCTGTGCCTGAAATGTTTCCCTTGTCAGCCTCTTTCTCTTTGCACTGGATGATTTCATCAACGTCTATGTTTTCCACCTTAATTAGGAAGAAACACAGTTTATGCTTCTATGCCAAATCTCTTCTTCTGAAGGTCTGACTTGGCTCTTTACTTTGAAGTCCTGCAGACACTTACCTCAATTTGGACCCCCCTCCCTCAAACAGAGCCTAAGATAAGGGCTTAGATGTATGAATTTTAATTTGGAAAGAATTCCAAGAAGCAGGAGTGAGGGAGCAGAAATAGTAAGACAATGGAGGAGGAAATGCCAGTAAAGGATACATTACTGAGCTGGTAATCACTGTGGACGTGACTGCTAATCACTGGCTGTGTGACATGGAGTTGTCTCTCTGGGGCATTATCCACCAGTTCCCAGTACCCATTGATTAAAGATTGATACCAGGAAATGGTAACTTGAGGCACTTCTGAGCTGTACCTTTCTTAAGGTCGTGGACTTTCCCAGCTCTGGAGAAAACTGTGAGGCAGAAAAAGCAGGATACTGTCAGAGTACAGGGACCACCAGATCCTCACAGCTGCATGGAAAAATGAAAAGTGAGTCAACGGGGTAGAAAGCAGGGCACAAAAAGCATTGCCCTACAACATCCTAAAACTGAACTGACTCCCCAGTGGCTGACTGTCTTTCTGTATCCCTTTCTCAGTGACTGGCTCCATCATCCTCTCAGCAGCCCAGAGCAGTCACCTGAGCAGCATCTTTGATTATCTTCATAATGTCCTATATATTTTTTGCTTTCCTGCAACTACCTCCTAATTTATACTTTGCCCCATTTACATCTGTTACCCTTGCTGCAACCAGGATAATCTTTTCAAACATTCATTGGATTATGTTATTTGCATCCTCAAAACTCCTCAGTGGCTCCCCTTTACTCTTAGAATAAAGACCCAAATTCTGAATATGGCCTTCAGGTCCCTCCATTATCTGATTCTTTCACATACCCCCTCTTTGTCCCTCCTCACTCCCTGCTCCAATGTTTACGTTCCAGCCTTGTTGACCTTTTTTCAGTTCTGTGGCTGCACTATATTTTCTTTTTTTTAAATGGTTTTATTTTTTAATTTAATTTAATTTTATTTTAATTGGGGAATTGGGGGAGGGGAACAGTGTTGGGGAACTGGGGAAGGGGAACAGACAAGTTGCTGTCCTTTTGTTCTTCAGTCTAGTTGTGGAGGACGTTGCTTCACTGGCCCGTGTTGGTATCGTCATTACACTCTTCCTGGGTGAGGCAGTCGCTCGCCGGCCTCTGGATGGCTGCTCACTGCAGCTCTTGGCAGCTCATGCCGGCTGCCTGCCACTCACACTGGCTGCCAGCCACTCATGGTAGCTCATGGCAGCCCACTGCAGCACAGGCTGCAGCCCACACCGTTGCTGGCCATCTTAGCTAGACAGGCAACCAGGTGGAGCTGTTGTTCACCACCTTAGCTGTAGAGGGCAGCGTCACTGGCCCTCATATGTGGGATCCAAACCAGGACCCCACTGCTCAGAGCTGGCATCCCAAGCCAGCTCCTAACCAATGTGCCACACGGCTGGCCCTATATTTTCTTTTATATTTAGGTTTTTATACATGCTATGTCTTAGTCCATTTGGGCTGTTATACCAAAATACCAATGACTGGGTGGCTTATCAACAACAAAAATTTATTGCTTACAGTTCTGGAGGCTGGGAGTCTGAGATCAGATTGCTAGCATGGTTGGGTGAGAGCCCTATTCCAGTTCACAGTCTTCTTGTATCCTTATTTGGTGGAAGAGGCTAGGAAGCTCAGTGGGATCTCTTTTTTATAAGAGCACTAATCCTGTTCCTGAGAGTTCCACCCTCATGATTAGTCACCCCTCTCCCCCTAAAGGCCCCTCCTACTAATACCATTATGTTTGTGGGTTAAGATTTCAACAAATGAATTTTGGGTGGGGTTGGGGTGGGTACACAAACATTCAGACCATAGTATGCTGTCTTCATCATGGAATATTTTCTCCCTCTCACCCCCTTTTCCCTCATCAGTTCTAACTCATGGCTTGGATTTAGATTAGCTGTCATCTCTTGATGAGCCTCTATATTTGGACTTGTTTTCCATCCTGTCTATGTCATATTATGCTTTCCCTATCAGAGCATTTCTATGATATTGTAACTGCCTGTTTGCTTGCCTGTACCCCACCTACAGACTATGAGCCCTATGAAGAAAAGATATGTTTACACACTTCAACATTTTATACCCAATGCTTTCCATACTACCCTTGACATATTTGGCTCTCAATAAATATTGTTAATTAATTTAATCGATATCTAAAGTGTTAATGGAGCTTTAGCATAACTATGTGGTAGAGTCCTATGATACTTCTCAGACATATTAAGAATTCAACTGTTTTTTTTTTAAAGATTTTATTGGGCAAGTGGGGGAGGGGAACAGACAAGTTGCTGTCCTTTTGTTCTTCAGCCTAGTTGGGGAGGACGTGGCTTCACTGGCCTATGTTGGTATTCTGATCATTGTGCTCTTCCCAACTGAGGCAGTCGGTTGCAGGCCATTGGACAGCCACTCACTTTAGTTCATGGCAGCTCTCGAAAGCTCACACCAGCTGCCTGCCAGCCCCATTGCAGCCTCCGTGGTTGCCAGCTACTCATGGCAGTCAAGCTGTTGTTCATCATCTTAGCTGTAGAAGGTGCAGCGTCACTGGCCCTCATATGCGGGATCTGAACCGGAGCCCTGCTGCTCAGAGCTGGTGTCCCAAGCACCACTCGGCCAGCCCTCAGCTGGTTTTTGAAGGGTTGGAAAGATGTTTCTAGGTTGGTGATAAGGAAAGATTTTCCAGGTTGTCAACCTAAATAAGAGGTAACCTAAGGCAAGCTCAAGTTACCAAAAATTGTGTTTATTTGGGAATAGTAGAGGAATTGCAATTCAGGACATGGCAAACTGTAGCAGGGTACAGGTGAGTCCATTGAGGGTTTGGGGCAGGCTGTATTTATGGGCCAGGAGTACAAAGAGTGGAGAGTTTAGCCAGAGTCCAAGTAGCAAGTTTATTGGCTGGAGGATGGGGAGAAGTTCTTGGCAGACATTCACTAGTCAAAGGATAAGTTTCAATTTTCTGTAAATTAGACATTGTTGAGAAATAAGTCTCAGTCCTTAAATTTCATTTTCATGAGGACACATGCATGAAACTCTCCATTTCATAGTCTCCAGTTCTATTTTAGATTGAAATCCTTTCACAAGGCAGAAGGAATAGAATGTTTAAAGGCCCTGAGGCAGAAATAGCATGGCTTGTTTAGGAAACAGGGTATAGTTTGGGTGGCTAGAGCACCTTGTACTTGGAAGGGCACAGCAGCAATGAGGCTGGTCTTACACATTGTGGCCAGATGGCAAAGGGCCTTGAATGATTTTAGATTTTAATGAGTAGATAAAGGTAGAACCACTGAGGAGATTTTAACAGGAGAGTAACATAGTCATTTGCGTTTTTGAAAGAGAAGACAATGGGGTAACTTTAGGTGGGAGAAAAATGGAAATAAAGCTTTCAATTAGGCCATAATTACTGTAGATAACAAGATCCACAAAGTAGTGGCTGTTGGGGTAAAGAAAAGAACTAGATTTGAGAGACCTCTTAGTTGGCAAAGTAATCTTTTGAAATGCATTTTATTGCTGGCAGAAAAAGTAAGGAATATATAGAGGCCAAGAACTAAATACAAGTGCGAACCCCAGGAAATAAGCAAAAACCTGGAGAGGCTTTTGCTTTGAGGGCATTTGTCAAATGAGTAAATGCAATGTTCAAGTTGTGCCCAAAGTGAGAAGTGTAATTATGGACCCCTCCACCTCTGCTTAAAACTGGATTCTCAAAAGACTGCCCCTTTTGTGTAAGGATGAACTACAAATAAACCTACTGTCTTGCCTCTACCCCCAGAAAATTGCAAGGAAAATTGCCTTCCTTAAGAATTGACTCTAAATGGAGGGAGAGAAAAAATATTCCTTGAGAATTTGTAACAGCTGTAACTCACATAGGCTTGCAGCCTCAATTCACGCTACACCTGCGAGTCCAAAAAAAACTCAAGTCAAGAATTCAGTTTAAACTTTCATGTGTTACTCCCAGGCATCTAGCAGAAATAAATGCAAATCTCTCCTGGAGGTATCCATGTTCAACACAGGCCTCAAAGAATTCCCATCAAAGAAATATGAATTCCATAAAGAAATATGAACATATGGCCAAAATCACAAAATACAAAAGGAAATATGACATGAGCAAGGGTCAACAGAAACAACAAACAGAACCAGAATGCAAAGAAAGCATCAGCTATTGGAATTACCAGGAACAAAATATAAAATAAATTTGTTAAATATATTTAAAGAAATAATAGAAGGGATTGACAATATACATAAAACATAACCCAGCAGATTTGAAAAAGACCCAGAAAACCACTAGAAGTTAAAAATATAATATTTGAAATAAAAAACACAATGGATGGACTTGATAGCAGAATAACTACAGCTAGAGAATGGATTAGGAAAGATCAAAAAAATTTTACATAATGAAGCCCAAAGAGACAGAAAATATGAAAGAGCAGTTATAAATCATGGAAATATTGTAAGAAATACAGTAATCATCTAATTGGAATTCCAGGCAGACAATAGAGGAAGTAAGGGCTAAAAGCAATAATTGAAGGGATAATGGCTGAGAATTTCCAAGAAATGACAAATCTCAGATTCAAAAAGTTCGACAATCCCAATAAGGATAAATAAAAGGGAATTTACACTCAGATATATTCTAGTAGAACTATTTACATGCTCAGTTATAATGCAAATATCAAATAATACCATAAACAAAGAGAAAAAAATTTAAAAGCAGCCAGTGAAAGAAAAGACAGATTACTTTCAGCAGGATATCAGCTGGACTTCATCACAACTATGGAAGTCAGAGAAAGTCTAAAATCCTCAGTGTGCAGAAAGAAAATTGCTGTCAACCTAAGGTTGTATATTATCTTTTAAATACAATGGAAAAATCAAACATCTTCAAAGAAGCAAACAAAATTTGAGAGTTTGTCACCAAGAGATCCTCAGTAAAGGAAATTCTAAAGGCTGCTTTCTAAGCAAGAAGAAAGTCGTCAGAGTTGAATAAAGGAATGAGGAGCAAGGAAAGTGCTAACTATGTGGTTAATTGTAAATAAATAATGGCTAAAAACAATAATAATAATCTCCTAAGAGGTTTAAAAAACTAGCTATAAATGAAATACACAACCATCTATATAGCATGTAAGTTGAGAGGAGAATGATCAGAGTTAAAGTGTTCTATTGTCCTTTTTATTGTTTGGTAGAATGATAAAAATATTAAGTATCCAAGTTAAAATTTCTAACATAACCATCAAAAGGATGTATAACTTCCTAACTAAAATGTTGAAAAAAGTGGAAAAATAAAAAACCATCAATACAAAAGTAGATGAGAACAGAGAAAAAAAATAAATATTGAAGGTTCAAGGCACATAAAAAGCACAAAATAAGATGGTAGAATTAAATTCAAATATATCAGGAATTAAACAAAAATAGACTAAGTGCCCAACTTATAAGGCAAGAATTTACAGATGATATATGTGTGTATACATATGCTTATATATTGTTTTAAAGAATGCAGCTATGTTCTAAGTCACATTTAAGACAAAAAGATTCAGAAAAATGAGAAGAGTGTGAACAAAATTACACCAGGTAGACACTAACCAAAAGAAAGTTTGTATTGCTGTATCAGTATCAGACAAAATAGTCCTTAAGACAGAAAGCTTTAAAGAGAATCATTTCATAAGGATAAAAGGCTCTGTTCTCTAGGAAGAGGTAAGAGTTCTCTAAACTCATAAGTACTTAGATCAAGCTGACAATAGCAGTAAAAAGATAGAAGATTAGAACAACACAATCAATGAGCTGGCTCTAAGAAAGTAAGTGTATAGAACACTGCACCTAACTACAGAATACACATTTTCTTTTCAACTAACATGGAGTATTTTTGAAAATTGACCACATGCTGAGCTATAAAGCAAATATCAATAATTTTCAAAAGACTGAAATCTTACAAATCACAGTTTGTGATCATAATGCAATTAAGTTAGAGATCAATAATAAAATGATAGTTAGTCGAGGTCCATATGTAGAAAATTAAGATATCCTCTTTCTTCTAAATAAAGTAAGATCTAGTGAGAAATTACATCCTTAAATGCTTTCATTAGGAAAGACGGAAGACTAGCAATTAATGAACTAAGAAGTTAATGAAATCAATAAAAGGGTGGAAATATAAAAATAACAGCAGAAATCAATGAAATAGAAAAAATACAAAAGAATTAAAAAGAGATATAACTACAGTTGATGCAGACAATTAAATGGTTAATAAGGATTACAAACAACTTTTAGACTGTGAATTGGAAAATTTAGTTAGAGAAATAGATAAATTCCTATAAAATATAACTTACAAAGCTTCTTTAAGAGGAAATAGAAAATAATAGTCCAAAAAATTAAAGAAAATAGTTGTTTCAAATTATCTCACAAGATAAAAACCAAGACCATACCTTTTTATGTTGTAGTTGTTTTCCTTTTACAAGTTTTTTATTGTAATAATTTCCAATCATGCAAAAACAGAGAGAGAATCATAAAATGAGGTGAGTACCACTCAGCTTCAATGATTGTCAGCATTTGCCTTTCTTTTCATTTGACCTCCTCCCCGCTTCACTTTAAAAAAATCCTGTATTTTCCAATAATTTTAGACATACTGAAAATTTCCAGAAAGTGCCAAGAGTTCCCATATATATTTCATGCAGCCTCTATTGTTAACATTTTATTTATTTATTTATTTATTTATTTTTAATTTATTTATTTTAATTAGCTTCAGGTGTACAACACAGTGCAATAGTTATACTTTTTACCCCTCAAAGTGACAACCTCCCTCCCCCAATTCTCCTCCCCACTTTACCCCCCCATATCATACTATCTATTACAATTCCTTTGACTCCCTTCCACCGTATAATCCACATCCCGTGACTATCTATATATTCAATTACAGTTGGCATACAATATTATACAACATCAATTTCAGGTATACAGTGCAGTGATCAAGCCTCTACTCCATCCATGAAGTGGTCTCCCTAACAAGACATGTGATCATCTGGTACCCCACAAAATTTTTACATATTGTTAACTTTTTAGATAACCATAACACAAGAAATCAAAACTAAGGAGATGATATAATAGTATTAATTAACCTTCAGACGGTATTTGAATTTCATGTTTCCCATTAATGTCCTTTTTCTCATCCAGAATCCAACCAGGAATGTCCTCCAACCTGCAATACTTCCTCCAGACCAGACAGTTTTACTGTTGAGTTCTAACAAATATTCATGGGACATATTATAATTCCAGTCTTTCACAAACTATTTCAAAGACAAAAAAGAAGAAACATTCCTCAGCTCGTTTTATGAAGTTAGCATAATTTTAATACTTGAGGCCAATCTCACTTATGAACAAGGTTGCAAAAAATCTACACAAAATATTAGCAAATCAAACCCTGAAGTGTATGGAAAAAAATGAATAAATCGTGACCAGAGTGGATTTACTTTAGGAATGAAAAGTTGGATGAACATTAGAAAACCAATTAATGAAATAAGTTAATATATTAAAGGCAAAAATCATATGATCACTCAATAGGTGCAAAAAAATGATAAAATTCAGCATACATTTCCTGACAACAATTCTTAAACTAAGAATAGCAGGAAACATTCTTAATCTCTTAAAGGATATCTACTACAATATATAATAAACACCATATTTGATGAAACATTGAATATATTCCCTATAAGATTAGGAAAAAGACAAGGGTGTCTGTTATTACTATTTAACATTGTACTAGAGAACCTAGCTAGCTTAATAAAACAAGAATAAAAAGAAATGAAAGTATATAGCATTGCTAGAATGGAGCAAAACTCTCATTATTCACAGATGATATATGACTATCCACATACAAAACCCCACAAATATACAAATTATGAAAATTAATGAGAAACTTTAGCCAGATTGCTGATTACAATGTCAATAGACAAAAATCAATTGTATTTTTATCCATAAGCAACAATGTAATTTGAAAATATACCACTTAAACAATATCAACAATATCAAGTACCTAGGAATAAATGTTGCAAAATACGTATAAAACCTTTATGCGGGGGCCGGTCAAGTGTTGCAGTGGTTAAGTGCTGCCTTAGGAAGCCAGCAGCCCCGGTTCGGGTCCAACATATGAGGACCAGTAACACTGCCCTCAAAAACAAAAAAAAAACAAAAACCTTTATGGGGAAAAGTGTAAAGTTTTATTAAAGAAACATTAAAGAAGATTTAAATGAGAGAAATGACTTTCATGGATTGGAAGGCAATATTATAAGGATTTTGATTTTCTCCTAAGTGATCCTTTGATTCAATGAAGAATCAAGAATATATACAAGTTTCTTCTATTTATATGAATTTCAAAAACACAAACCAAACCAAACAAAACCTTTTTAAAAATAATATAAATATATGTGGTAAAACCATAGGAAAAAAAAGAAAATTTGAGGAGACCGTTTATCTCTGTGGCAGGAAAGAGGTAGTATCAGAGAGGGGCTTACATAGGATTACATATACATTATATAATGTTTCTTTTTCTTAAACTAGGTAGTGGGTGTATGCTGTAACTCCTGCGGCTGGATGTCCTGGGCCTCTGCCGTGGGCCCGTGCTTTGTAGTACCTTCATGAAACTTGTTAAGTCCCTCGCTTCGGGGGATGTGCGGTGCCTTACTGCACCTGCATCCAGACCTGATTCCGCAGAGGTCCCAGTAGATAGAAGCGCCAGACTCAAGCGTTTGTAAGTCATCCTCTAGTGACTATGACTATTGAAGCTGGCATTACTGTCAGGGTGAGGTACCCAGGCCCAAAACCAGAACCCAGGTGGTACCAGGTATCCATTTCTCCCTGAGGTGCATTTCTTCTTTGGGGCACCCTCCTGCTCTCTACCCCTGGGCTGACTTGACTCTAGAAGGAGCTCTGTGACTTGTGCCTGTGAGGTGATGCCTGGGGCCTGGTGCCAGGGCCTGTTTGCAGGAGGGTGACCTGGTGAGCAGATAGCTCCCACTGCTAGCAAGAGGTATTTCTTTTGCAGGATGGCAGGACCACTCAAATGATACGGACACATTGGTTTGGAGAGATTCTTACCTGAGTTGGATTAAAGACAGGGTCAGGGTTTTGGGGTACCCATGGTCTGCCACCGACTTGGGCTTCAGCAGTGTGTATCAGCCATGCCCTGATTCTCCCCTATGTGTGTTCCCACTGCCATGCCACTTGCAGTATACAGCATCCAAGGGGAGTGGGGTTGGTTGTGGAAGTCCTGTACCCTATGGTATACCCTCCTCCCCTCATCACTGTCACCCCACCTCTACCACAGGCTCCAGACCTCTTTTTTTTTTTTTTTTTTTTTTTTTTTTAGAGGGCAGTGTTACTGGGCCTCATATGTGGGATCCGAACCGGGGCCACTGGTGTCCCAAGCCAGCTCCTAACCACCACACCATGCGGCCGGCCCTCCAGACCTCTTTTCAGACAGTCAGTCCCCTGGGTGGCCTTGCCTATCTCCTCAAGGGATTTTTAGAGGCCTGTTGCTCTGCAATGCTAATGGGCGGTTCTGATCCATTTGTCTCCCAGGTGGGTCTTAAGCTTTTCAGGGATAAGGGACTGCTTGAATGAGATTGATCTGGCTCTGCTCAGGGGCCCTGGGTCAGTTTCCTCACTTATCCTCCTTGCTGGCTGATGGTGTTTGGAAGACAGGGGTGCCTTTTCTTGAAGGAGATCATATTCTAGGAATGTGCTGATTACTGCCTAATGAGTTTATGAGAAGGCAAGAGCAGATGTTTTCCTGTGCTTTCGCTATAAAATTCTTATGAGTAGATTTACCATGACTAGAAAACAAATTACTTTTCGCTTTTTTCTGCATACTCTGGACTTGTATTTGTGGTCATCATCAACAAAGCACAGAAGCAACTTTTGAGTGAGTGATTGGCAGCCAGTATTCACAGGGAGCATGATAGATGATGCAGCCTCATGATATAACAAGCATTAACCATGGTAAATGGTGTTAGGGAACTGCAGGGGTAAGAAATCTATAGTGTTTAATTACAAGCAGGTGCCAAAGAGCTGTGGCACTGTGAAAAATAAGAGTGTTGCTACTTTTTTCCTGCTTGTGAGTGAGACATGAAATTAATCGGAAACAACTCATTTGTCAATAAAGAACATGAAGAGATGGTTTCTGGATCTGAACAGGAAGAGATGGTGTCTGGAATCTTATGAATAATCTTCGTCTGTACTGATTGGACAATAAATACCTTGTCTTTTTCATCTGTTATTTTAAATCTTTATTGATAAAACAGTATTGACTCAGATTGGGCCATAAATTTTGTAATGCAGTTTTTAAATCATATTGTGAATATTGACAGAGATCTAGCAAAAAAAAAAATTCTGATTATGGCCCCACACATGCTGGGGGGACCCTGGGTAACATTGCCTCTTTTATGGTTGACTATTAAATAGTCTGCTTATGGACATACTCAAGGAATGACTGTAATTTTTTGCCCTTATATTAGTTTGCCTCTTCAGTAGATTACAAACCCCACTCAGTGCGGGGGACCAGCCTCCGCGAGTCCAGGGGTTCCCTCAGGTGTGGACGGTGTTGGCGAGAAAAGAAAGAAAGAGGGAGACACCGGAGAGAATTTTGCAGGAGTGTCACACTTTTTTGTTACAGCAGGTCTCCTTTTATAGGGACTCTTGACCATTACCTCAATTACAAGTTAAGTTCCACATAGTTTTGATGTATTTTTCTTCTTTAGGACTTTTACAGTCTTTACTTCCTTGTAATAATTCTCCCCAGGGCACACTGTGAACTTTTCTATGTTTAAGGATAATCTCATCTATGATAATCTCTTTGTGACCCAGACTCAGTTTCTATATATCACCTAAAGAATGGTTACCATGACTACCTTGACTATCTAGTCCCAAATTCCAGCAGTAAGACTCACAGGGTGTATACTTGAGCTAAAGCTGCAGTGTCTGTTGCTACAACAGTGTACAAGGCAAAGAATCCAATTAAGGCTATTGATTAACATAGCTCATGGTCAGCAAGTCATCTCTTATAGGAACTCTCATGGCGTGGAGACTTTAGATTTCAAGGAGATCTCTCACAGCAATGACCCTAGGCAAGTGAGCTCAACAGACTGATGAGATCATCAGTTTCTCACAGCAGGCCTTTGGCCTCTGTGGCCAGAGGTCTGGGCCTCTGTTTCCAAGAGGCTTGAGTCCCATTTTTCTTAGTCCTGGGGTCCCCATGGAACTACCACTTGGCTTAGGTTGTCTCCCCTCTTTTCTAGAAGATCTTACCTGTCGTTGGCTGTGTAGTTATCTCTCATTGGGGTACCACAGGAACTTGCCATAAATGCAGTGAGGGTACTGTCTCCTATAGGATCCGATGTAGAGGAAAGGCACATGGGTTCATAGAGGCAGGAGATATTACATGCCCAACTATAAGGCAGTGCCCCAAAATTCCAGTGCTGAGCATGGCAATGTGACCTTGTCAGACACTGGGGGGCTGTCGGCCCCCAACAACTCAGAAATATCTTTTTTTTGAATGTAAAATAAAAAGGCTCAAATTTAATATTTCCATCATGTACTCTTTGTTACGGGTTCAGGATTTGTTTTCTAGCTTTACCAAGGGTTGTTTCCACTATGAAGATCAAATGGACCCTCAATACCATAGTAATCTGTTTGCTGAGTAATCTTCCCCTTGTAATGATCTTCAGTGGCTGTCCCAAACTTCAAGCTCTCTTCCCCAACTTTTGGCTAGAAGTAAAACCCTCCCTCCATCTGTTACCCATAGTAAGTGAATTTTTCTCCTGCTACCCCCCACCCCCAACTTCCTGGTAAATCCCAACTTTCACCACTATCAAATGATCTTCTCCTATCCTTTCCTTCCATTTTACAGTAACTAATGTTCTTCATTCAATTCACGATTAAATACTCCAGTGTTCTGATCAAACCCCTTCCTGCCTTTTCAGAAACCTCATGCTTTCAACCATTCTCTATCTCTTCACACATGCGTGTGCACACACACACACACACGACTACAACTTCCTCCTCTCTGGTAGTTCTTTCCTCACAATATATAAATTAAGTTAAAAAATTTGAACACTAAACAAATGCACAACTCTTTCTCAACCCAGGGTCCCATTCAAAACCAGGCCACCACATCCTATTGTGAGCTGTATGTCTCTGGCAGTCATCATTCACAGAATCCACACGGTGAATAAGGTCTCCTAGGACTGACTGTTACGCAACCTGAACAACTACATGTAGTGGCCCTCTTCAAATTGCCTCCTTTCCTTTACAGTCTCTCTTCCTGGGAGTGGTGTGGGGAGGAGCAATATTTATTCTTTCTTCTTCCTTGTCTTCTACTCCTTGACTGCCTACAATCTGGCTTCTGCCCCCACTACCTTTCTGTACCTTCTGGTGCTCAGGCTAACAGTTTCTTATCGCCAAATCTAATGGACATTCCTCTGCCTTTATCTTACCAACAGGAATTTGCAGTTATAGCCCATGCCTTTCTTTAACTCCTCCTTTAAGTTCCATCCTCTTCTGATTTTCCATCCTTTTACCTTGCTGGCCTGTTGCCCTCAGATTCCTTCAAGAACTTCAGTCCTCTGGCCCTCCTTAGATACTGGTGTTCTCTGAGGCTACATCCTAGAATCTCCACCCTCCTCATCGTTTCCAGTTTGTGTGGGTGACATAGTTGGAATACTTGGCTTTACTTATAGTGGGGTCACATTTTGAGACAGGGAGTTTTGTGGGTAGTGATAGAGTGGAAGGTTCTAAAGTCAAATGTAAGGTATAATATAACTTACCCTTAGAAACCCTTTAAATAGTCCATGAAAACAGTGTAGCACATAAATTCACATAGTGAGTTTTTCCTCCAGTGTTGGAAGAGATTATTGAATTTCAGCTGAGCACTAGGTTATATGTAGTTGATTTAGGTTTAGGACTATAAATGTAAGAAAAAAAAAAGGCAATAGTATCTGTAAATACAAGATCAACATTCAGCTGGGGAAATATTCAGCCCAGGGAACCTGAAATCTGCTGAGTACTGCCTCTCTTCTCATGTTCATTTTGGGACATATACTTTGTGAGAGGAATGGCGGGATAAAAAATCATTATTATTGATTATCCCTATTGATTTTCCTTTGTTTTACCAAAGGCATGTGGTTGGATTTGCATAAGCAAAATGTGCATGTGCACTACTATAATATTGTATGCAAGTAACTCTTCTGTCTCTATTGCCAGCATGGTGCGCTGAGGCCAGGCCCACATGCTGGATAAAGTCCCCTTTATAGGCCTATCAGTCCTTCATATTAATACTCCTTAGACTGAACTCATTATTTCTCTCCCATCCTTATGCTCTACCCTCACCCCAACTACTATACTCCTCCAGTCTTATCTAGAAGAATGATACCTTTGTTCAGTCACTTAAGCCAAATGACTGAATATTATCCCTGGGTCTTTTTTCCCCCTCAGCATCCACATTTCATCAATAGCCATGTCATATGCATTCTACTCTTTTTAAGTTGCTCAAATCCACCCCTTTCTCTAGCTCTCTATCCCACTGCTGTTGCCTTAGTCTATAGTCTTGCTATCTTCCATCTTTCCCTAGAATTATTACACTGGCTCTTAACCATTTGTTTTGTTTTGTTTTGTTTCGTTTTTGTTTTTTTCAGTTTCCATTTTACTCGTCTTCCATCCACTGTTAAGAAAAAGTATATAACGTGTGGAAATAAGGCCAAGATGGTGCAGTAGGTCCTTTTAATGTGACGGTTAAGTGTTATTTAACAGGTCTGCCCAGTAATTATTTCATTGGTGAATGTACCACCATTGGGATTTATTATTATTTGAATTTGTAAATTAAGAATTTACAGCCTGTGTGAATGCAGTATTAATTTATAGCTTTTTATGTGGTAGAGATTCAAATGGTTCTGTCCCACAGAAGAGGTAATCCCAAGATTTTATTGCTTAACACTAACCAGATCTGCCTCTAACGTAAAATAATATAAAGTTCATTTTGATTCCTCTCTTGATAGCCTATGTAAAACCCCCCAATCCTAAAGTCTCTTGGAACCAGATTAACAAATTACTGGTTCCCTCATTATTTAATGAGTTAAATAAAATCATTGATCAGTGTTCATTCTATATTAATGTAAGACATGATTTTCAATTTTTTGAAAATTATACTTTGATACGGTACTGCTAGTAATAAATTATTTCCAAATTGTTTGTCTAATCATGTTATTTCTCTTAATGTTTCCCTGTAACCTTAAGGAGTGATGTTCACACTCCTTAGCTTGACACTTTTATGTTTTTCATGGTTTTGGTCCTGCCTGCTTTTCTAGCCAAATCTCTTGCCATCCCCCCACAAGCACTCCATGTTCTAACCATATGACACTGTCAAATAAGCATCACTTTTTTCTCCTTGTACATGCAGCTTTCTTCATCTAGATCTCCTCCCCCTATCCCATCCCCACTAACCTTTTCTCTTTTCTCTTATTTCTGTCTTATTATTTTTCAAGACCCAACCCAGGTATCACCTCCTCTAGAAGCCTCCTCTGAGCCCTTGCTGGGCTAGATGGTCCTGTCCTGCACTCCTTGTGCCCACTGCTATTGCAACACCCACCATAGTTTCTACAATTCTGCAGTTACTTGCCTGTTCCTGAGACTAAAGCTAGAGTGTAAACTCTTGAACTGGGAACTGAATTAAACATCTCTTAAGTGCTTATGTTTTGACTGTACTATTAAGAAAATGACCTATTTGCTTCATGTGCCTCAGCAAAGAATACATTTTTATGGTACAGTTAATATTGAGTTCACTGACTCAATATACTAAGCATAAGCAAGTTAGATGTAGCCCTTTTCCAATGGCCAGAGCTCCTAAATTTAACTAATATTACACAGATTTTTTTCCCTTGATTCCTTCTTAATTATATAGTCAATGAAAGAAAATAAATTTTTAGTATACGTTTTTGTCTAAGAGATTGTTCCAAGTTTCTTCATCATATAGTCATTAAGATACTGAGAATTTTATTCAGACTTCAAGTGTTGCACAAAGTAAACAGTATTTATAAATGTGAAAGTGTTCCCATTTTCCCCCAAGAAATCTAGAGGAATTTATTTCTCTTTTGCTGGTTTTAAGGCTAAGGCTTCCACTAGTACATTGTGTTCATGGCCCTCTGATAATAGTGTGTACCATGGCTTTACCCGGTGTATTATGTGGGCCCTTGACTAGATTTTCCTCTTAGCCACCTCAAACTGTGGCTCATCTGCCCAAGAGTCATTTCATTGTGTGACTTCCTGTTGACAGCTGTCTTTCTTGTGCTTTTCTCAGTGCTGTTTTGTCTGGAATAAGTTGGTTTCCTTTGACAGAAAACACTATTCGTGAGAAAAATTTCCTAATGAAAAGAATCCTAGACTTCAATGCTGAGTATCAGCAACATAAGGAAAAACACAACTGTATGAGGATTAGAAATTTACACGTGTGATTGACTTCAGGCTCCAACCGAAGCAAAGGGTAAATTATCTTATGCTTTAACTCGCTCTGAGATGTCAAGGTTCATGGCCGAATGTGTTCAATCTGTACCCTGAAGTACATTGAGCTTCTAAATCTTTGAAAGAGTATGTTACTCTTTCATTCCAGGTTAGACAAGTATCATCAGGAAAGCTGAAATAGGGTTACTTGATGATCTCATGTTAGATTCCTTACTTTTTTAGATAAGCACCTCTTCCTATTAGTGGGCACTTCTTAGAAGATTTTAAAAACAAAGGTCTCAGGTGATAGGAATGTTTCTGCCTGGTTGCAGTAGGATTGGTTGGATAAGTGGTTTTCAAACTAAGTTCTGAGTGTCCTAATGGGTTACTTGGAAATCCCTCAGGATCAAGAGGGTACGTTGATGGGTTCCCCATCCCAGTTTTAATATAAGCAACTCTATTTTTGTCCATTTTATAAAAATTGGGCTCTAACATGTATTTATTTGTTTGTTTGTTTGTTTTGTTTGTTTTTTTGAGGGCAGTGTCACAGGCCCTCATATGTGGGACCCGAACCAGGACCCCTGGCTTCCCAAGCCAGCGTTTAACCACTGCGCCACTCGGCCGGCCCTAACATGTATTTATTTGAAAAAAGGGTTACACTGATTAATTTTCTTTTCCTTTTTTTTTTTTTTTGAGGGCAGTGTTACTGGCCCTCATATGTGGGACTGAACCGGGGCTGCTGGCTTCCCAAGGCAGCGCTTAACCACTGCGCCACCCGGCCGGCCCATAAAAAGGAAATAGAACTAGAAAACCTTTTTTTGGATTTAGTAGTTAAATTATACCACATGCAAATAAAGTAGGGTTAGAACACTGATATTGCTTCTAGTTCAAAGCAGTGACACTTTTTTTTTCCATTTATACTACAAATATCTATTGAACTTCTATATGCTAGGCACTGTGCTAGGTGCTAGGACATAACTGTAAAAATAGGCATGGTACCTGCTCTATGGACTGTAGACTAGTGGAAAGACAGGAAGTTAAATAGATAATTATCATGCTTGTGATAACTAAGTGTGTGTAGTGGGGAAAGGGAGTCAAGAAAGACTTCTGAGTGTTAGGGAAGTAGGAATGTGTAGGAAACAGGACTTATACATGTAAAAGCCTGTGGGTAAGAGAGACCACAGCTCTCTTGAAAAACTAAAAAAAAAAAAAAAGTGTTAAATCTGGAATGTGGAGTGCAAGTTCGAGGAGTCTTGTAAGCTATCTTAAGGTGTATGAACTTTAACTTAATAGTTAAAGCAGCAGTGTAAAATAATCAAATGTTTTAAAAGCTCATTCTGGCTGTAGGATGGAGAATGGAATAAAGAAGAGTAGAGTGGGGACCAGAGGAGAAGGCTGTTAGAGTGTTCCAAGTGAGAGTTCCCATGTGTTAAGGGGGCAGAAATGCAGGCAGTGAGATGAGGCTAGATTCCAGAGATAATGTAGGATTAGATTCCATTATATGCTGATTAGTGGGATGGGTGTTGGTTGTGGATGAAAGAGTGTCAAGGATGCTATTGAGTTTTTTGGCTCAGGCGATTGAGTGAATAGTGGAGCCGCTCTTGGAGACAGGGAATTCAGGGAGAGGGTCAGGTTTAGAAGGAAGATGATTAGATTCATTTTGGACATGTTGAGTCATAGATCCCTGTGGGCTATCTATGGGTAGATGTTGAGTAAGCAGTTGGATGTTTGGGTCTATAGGTTAGGACATAGCCTGGGATAGAGAGATAGCTGTGGGACTCATCAGGGTAGAGATGGTGATCAATGTCGAGAGTGGAATGAGTGACAGTTGCTGGAGAGACTGAGTGGGCCATGAAAAGAAGTAGAGGACAAAGAGAAGGAAAATAAGAGAATATGGTATCATAGAAGCCAAGAGAAGAGAGCAGTTCAAGGATACCGAGAAATAGTGTTCAATGTTACAGAGGCCACAGTCCGAAAAGTGTCTTCAAAATGCAGGTCTGCATTTTGTCAGTGACAATATTTGCAAGCTGTCTGTTATTAGCTTTGGTCTGGTTGAAAAGCTCTCTGTACTAGTCCAAGAATAAATTACCTCATGTGCAACTGTACAAAAATAACCAGGGGATAGGGCACCTTTAATTCTCAGTGGACTGCTACATCACGTGGCTTTTCTGTAAATATCTGAAGAGGTTTAAAACCCAAACAGCTAATGATTGAAAAAATCCCTCCCCACGTACATGTGGGCAAGCAGCTAAAGCTCTTTCTGATTTGATTTCCCTGAACACTTAAAACCAGAAGCAGGAGTTCTGCGTGGTTTACTCTTTAATGCAGTGTGATGTTTGTATTACATAAAATATAATAAATATAACTTGTAGATAAACAAATAGAGTGAGATCCACACACACCCTAAAAAACTTTGCAAAGTCATGTTATCCCACAATTACTTTTCCCTCAGACTTACTTTCACCTTCTACTCAGCTTCCCATATCTTCTGTCTTTTTTCTCCCCTTTTCCATCTGTAATTCTGGGAAACTTTAAGGGAGCTATGATTGCTGGAAAATACGTTGAGTCTGGAATTCTTCACAGAACAATGGGGAAGTGTTTTCCTAAAGTAAGTGGTTCTTTGCAGATGTTCACCACTCCATAAACCACATGGCTAGAAGGAAACCCTGGCAATGATCTACCCTAACATCTTCCTTTCATAGTCAAAGAAATTAGGGTAGAAAGAAATGAAGTAACTTGAGCAATGACACTTCAGACACTAAGTGGGGAGCTGATGTAGTTCCATGTACAGCCTGCCTATATGTATAAAAGTAATGCATCTTGGAGATGACAGAGAGAATTAAAATATGTTCTGTTCTATTTTATACTACCAAACTAAATCTGTTCATGTCAAGTTGTAAACCATTCAGATATAAAATAAAGAATAAGGTTTACTTGTGTATGTTCAAGAGACATTATGAGAACCAGTTCACAAATATGAATTTTCTTGTATTTCTTGTTTTCACTGCACTTTATACAAAAATTTTTTTCGAAAGAGATCCAAGATGGAGAGATATACACTGATCTATTCTGTGATAATCTGTGTACCCTGAACTTGATCCAGGGTCTTTTCTACCACAGCTCTCAAGTTTATCTGCCATCCCTTTTCTAATAAGTACTTTGATTCCTATGAGATGTCAGGGATTCATGTAGTGCTGGGATAGGACTGGCGATGGGGCAGGGAGAGACTGAGCCAGGAGAGGCTGTTAAATCCAGCTTGATGGGATGATAGAAATGGTAGCTCTTTAAAGATTGCAAATCCCAAACCCATGGAAAGTGATGGAGCATAAGAAAAGACCTCAGACTTTGGAGTCAATGTACTTGGCTTAGAATTCCAGCTATGCTTCGTGGAATCTTGTCACAACCCTATATATATGGTCATGGGATGTGAAGTATAGCATGGGGAATATAGTCAATGGTATTGTAATAGCTTCGTGGTCAGATAATTAAGTTCGCAAACTTTCCACCATGTAAGTGCATGGTGTCAGAGGGGTAGTAGACTTGGGGTTATCACTTCAGGAGGGATATAAATGTCTAATAATTATGTTGTTTTGTAAACCTGAAACTAATTAAATAAATAAATAAAATCAATAAACTATATAAATTTTAGTTTTTCTTTTCTTCACCTTAAATTCCTTAGAATCCTTCCATCTCAGGCCCTCTCTCTTCGCATCCTCACCAAATAGCTCTGCAAAAGAAAGACTCAAGCTTTTGCTGAACTACCCTTGAAGAAAATCTCCTTGGAATTTGGATCTACAATTTCAGAAGAAGTTGACATGGTAAGCCAACACTATTGTGTTGCTTTTTTTCAGTTTTATTAAGACATAATTGACATAGAACTGTGTAAGTTTAAAGTGTACAACATAATGATTGGATATATGTATATATTGTAAAATGATTGTCACAATAAGGTTAACATCCATCACCTTATATAGTTATAGTTTTTTTCCTTGTAATGAGAACATTTTTTTTTTTAAAGGTTTTTATTGGGGAATTGAGGGAGGGGAACAGCATTGGGGAATCAAGGAAGGGGAACAGAAAAGTTGCTGTCGTTTTGTTCTTCAGTCTAGTTGCAGAGGACGTTGCTTCACTGGCCCATGTTGGTATTGTCATTGCACTCTTCCCGGGTAAGGCAGATGGGTCACCGGTCTCTGGATGGTCGCTCACCGCAGCTATTGTCAGCTCACGCTGGCTGCCAGCCGCTCACGCTGGCTGCCGGCCACTCACTGTAGCCTATTACAGCCCACTGCAGCAGGGGCTGCAGCCTACACTGTCGCCGGGGCTCGCATAGCTCAGCTCCAGGTGGAGCTGTTGTTATCTGTGGAGGGCAGTGTCACTGGCCCTCACATGTGGGATCCGAACCAGGGCCACTGGCAACCCAAACCAGCTCTTAACCAATGCGCCACTCGGCCGGCCCAAGACATAGATTATTTTTAAAAAGCAGAATGAAGAAATAAACACTTGGGAACCATCATAATAGGGCCCAGAACAACATAGCTTAGCTCTGAAGGATGAAAGTAGAGTTTCATCTGTCATATATGTTGTATATATAATAAGACATACATGTATTCATATATGTATATATAAATAATAGAACATATATATGGCACAATTTCTTTATCCATTCATCTGTCAATGGACACTTAGGTTGTTTCCATGTCTTAGCTATTGTAAATAATGCTGCATTCAACATATGGACACAGATATCTCTTTGGGTCAGTGATTTTCTTTCCTTTGGATATATTCCCAGAAGTGGAATTGCTGGATTATGTGGTGGCTTTATTTTTAATTTGTTGAGGAAACTCCATACTGTTTTCCAGAATGACTATACCAATTTACATTCCTACTAGTAGTGCACAAGGGTTCCCTTTTCTCCAGCATTTGTTATTTCTTGTCTTTTTGATGATAGCCTTTCTTACAGGTGTGAGGTGATATCTCATTGAGATTTTGATTTGCATTTCTCTAATTATTAATGATGGTTCAACACTATGGTGACAAGGGAAAAATTATTTGTGACAGATAAAAATGACTTGCAATTTATAATACCTAACTGATTCCAAAGGAAATTCTTTGCTGAACAGAATGATGGGTTTGAGGATGCAAGGTTATGAGAGTTAAATAGTTCTGCATTAGAAAATTTTTATTTTTTGCAGGAGTTAGAGGGGGAGAGCAGGGCTCAGGCACAATGCAGTGAGACCCAGAACCAGGGAAAACTTCCACCCTAATGTGTGGACAAGATTAAAGGGTAAAGAGGAAGCCGAGGGGAAATTTCTGAGGAGACTCGAGATATTTAATAGTTTTTATTAAAGTGTGCCATGTGGTGCTTGATACAACCGTTTCATACATCACTCCATGAAATCTACAGTAAAACCTGTGTTTCTTGTTAATATCATAAGGAAGCTGCATTTCTTTTTGTTCAGAAGAGTGGAACTTCTGAGTCCTACTTCACAGTGTCTGTGAGCTCAGAACAGGTCTGCCTATGAGGCCCAGGCATACCTGGGTCTCATTACTTAGATATCAGCATCCTCAGGTGAAGACATAGATTATTTTTAAAAAGCAAAATGAAGAAATAAATACTTGGAAACCATCATAATTGGGCCCAGAACAACATAGCTTAGCTCTGAAGGATGAAAGTAGAGTTTCATCTGTCAGAAGTACACAAAAAGCTCTTGGCTTAACCCAGAACTTCCCTATGTACCACACAAAATTGTTATAGAGCTCCCAGTTCAACTATTTCCAACCTGAACAATGTCATTTGTTCACAACATTTACTTGATGCTACAAAAGTTGTGTGAAAAGTCAAAGAATAAAATATTGCAGCAGTATTCAGAAAATTCTAAGGCAGAGACTTTCAATTGACTGAGCATTTGTTCCATGCCCAGAAAATCAACAGGAGCAGCCTTCCGAGCTCATCTGTGAGGTAATGGGGTAATGGGTTAGCTTTTCAGAGCTTCCAACAGAGCCTGTGGTCACATTTAGCTTCATAGTTCTACTGCCCCACAATTCTCTTTGCTTTTTCACAGTGGAACAGGACCTATTAGGAAGCAAGAAGTAGCTTTTAAGAAAAAAGGTCACAGAAAAACACATACCTTGAAAAACTGATAAGAGTGGAAACTGGATATAGAGAAAAATGACAGAGTCCAGGAGAGACTCCAGGAAGCTTTGAACATTTGAGAGCAGTGCGTAGTGTACTGCTTGGAAATAATGGCTACTCAGATGAATTAAAGCTGTAGGAATTTGTTGTGGGAGCTTACTTGCTTGAAGCCTTTGGAGCCACTTTCAGAACAGCTACCTTTTTAATTGGAAAATTGATTTCTACAGAATAGGTAGAAATGAATGGATGATGCTCTACTGCAAGGATAACATAAAGATATCCCTGAATGTGCTACAATGAGCCATCACATAAGTCAGCTCTAAGAATTGAACATTATAATTTAGAGGAATGCATAAGATTTAGTATCAGATGGCCTAAACGAAAACCCAAGCTCTAATACTTGCTGGCTATCAAGTAGTAGGTCACTCAATTTTTATGAGACGCAATATCTTTTTTTATAAAATAACATACAACGTTGGACAATTAAGTTCCCGAACTCATCCTGGAAAAAGTGCTACATACCTCATTGCTGAATATCCCTATGATTACCTTTGAAGTACTCCCCTTGGGAAGCTATGCACTGACACCAGCGCCTAGTCCACCCTTCAAAGCAGTTTTGGAACTCTTTTTCTGGAATGGCCATCAGAGCTGTCATCGTATTACCCTTGATGTCCTGAATGTCATCAAAATGTCTTCCTTTCAATATTTCCTTTATCTTTGGGTAAAGAAAGACGTCATTGGGGGCCAGATCAGGTGAGTAGGGAAGGTGTTTCAATACAGTTATTTGTTTACTGGCTAAAAACTCCCTCGCAGACAGTGCCGTGTGAGCCTGTACATTGTTGTGATGCCAGAGCCATGAATTATTGGCGAAAAGCTCAGGTCATTTTTGCCTAACTTTTTCATGCAGCCTTTTCAGCACTTCCAAATAGTAAACTTGGTTAACTGTTTGTCCAGTTGGTACAAATTCATAATGAATAATTCCTCTGATATTAAAGGTAGCAACATCATTGTAACAAGTTTGCAAACTTAATTGTCAGAACTCGTCTATGTCACATGATATAAGGCTCAATGGATATTAAATGCAGATGCAAGCACTTAAAATGTTTTTATTAATTACAAAAGCAAGACACATTCAATGCAAGATACTTGGAGAATAGAAAAAGACAAAGGAAAACACCAAAGAAGTACTCATAATTTTACCAACCAAGGACAACAGATAGCATTTCAATTTTTTATATGCATGCACACATGCACATACACACACACACAGGGCACATGCTTTCTTTTATTTTATTTCTTTTTTTAAATTTTACTTTTAATTTTTTTTTATTGTGAAATAAACATTTTTTTTTAATTTGTGTTTTTTTTTTTTTTGTTTTTTTTTTGAGGGCAGTGTCACTGGCCCTCACATGTGGGACCTGAACCGGGGCCGCTGGCCTCCCAAGCCAGCGCCCAACCACTGCACCACTCGGCCGGCCAACATTTTTTTTTTTTTAAATTAGCTTCAGGTGTACAACACACCTGAATAGTTAGTTATACTTTTTACATGTTTTCTTTTAAATAGTAGCATTTTAACTGTGCATACATTTTGTAGCTTGCACTTCCATTTGGCAATATATTGCAAAATATCGGGTCCTCGGAAAAGTCATGATGTATTTTTACATTTTTCGTTGCAAAAATGCGTCATGACTTTTCCCACGACCCAATATTTCCAGTGTCAATAATCTTCTACTGCATGTTTAGGAAAGCATTTTTTAAACTGTAAAGGGTCATTCAAATATGAACAGTTATTGTTAAAACATGAATGAATGGAAATATTCATATTTTCCTCAATATACACAAAATCCCAAGCCCCCCAAAAGTCATCCTGCATCATTCTATTGGCAATTCTCTAAACAAACCTTATGGCAAATGGGATCATTTTTGTCTATCTTTTCTTATTTCTTTCCTTATTTTTTTCTAATCACTAGGAAAACAAAAGTTACAAAACGAGATTATGTGTCAGCATTTTTTACTTTAAATTCCTTCGATGTATTCTCTTCAAATTTGCTTTGGCAATGGTGCATGGATTCTGTTGAGACATGCTATGTGTGTGCCATGGTGCTTTTCATTAACATAATTTAAAAACTAATTATCTAGAAATCTGGACCCACTGCTGCTTTGTTTTCCATGTTCAAGGTCTTTTACTCTTGTGAAGAATATATATGCTCTTTCTATGTACACAACTAAACCTAAGTTGCAACTCTGATTTAGAAATGGTTTAAAAATGATGATGGGCAAGTTAATTTGCTGTGAGGCTATTTTGCCCATTTTTCTTTCCCTCATTTGGCCTGGATTGAAATTTAGGTGATGAGAATCCTGACTTTGTTACTATTGGTGCATGTGGGCAAGTTCACCCACCCTTCCTCAGCCTTGGATTTCTCATCTGTAACTGTCAGGAGTAGATTAGATAATCTCTGAATCTGTAAGATTTTCAGGCTACATTTGGAAAGCTAGGTGAACATTCTGATGGCAAACCAGAGATAATGTAGACAAATATGCCCTGGAACAGCTCTAACCAGTTGCTAAAATATTAGAATCTTCTGTATCACTCATTATCAACACCCCTGCTGGAGCTTCCAAATGCCCTTATTCCCTAATACCTACCAATTTAACTTCCCTGGCCCGCCTTCCTGGACTCACACTCCTCCAAATTCCAGCAGCTAAGAAGCCTTTTAGTTTGATGAAGTCCCACTTGTTGATTTTTGCTTTTCTTGCTTGTGTTTTTGGTGTCAGATCCAAAAAAATCATTGCCAAGACCAATGTCAAGAAACCTTCCCTCCATGTTTCTTTCCTTCTAGGAGTTTTATGGTATCAGGTCTTATGTTTAAGTCTTTATTCCAATTCAGTTAGATTTTGTCAGTGGTGTAAGATAGGAGTCCAATTACATTTTTCCACATGTATTATAGTTATCCAGTTTTTACAGCAGCATTTGTTGAAGAGACTATCCTTTCTCCATTGAGTATTTTTGGCCCTCTTGTCAAATATTAGTTGACCGTTTATGTGAGGTTTTTTCTGGGCTGTCAATTTTCTTCCTCTGGTCTATGTGTTTATTTTTATGCCAGTACCATACTGTATTAATTACTACTGCTAACTATAGTAAATAGTGGATAGATACTATAGTATAGTTTGAAATCAGGAAGTGTGATGCCTCTGTCTTTATTCTTCTTTCTCATAAGTGCTTTGGCTATTTGGAGTCTTTTGTGGTTCCACACAAATTTTAGAATTGTTTTTTCCATTTCTGTGAAAAATATTGGAATTTTGATAGGAATTGCATTGACTCTACAGATGGCTCGGGTAATCTGAACGTTTTAACAATATTAATTCTTTAGACTCATGAACATGAGTTATCTTTCCATTTGTGTCTTATTCAATATCTTTCATCAAAGTCGTATAGTTTTCATTGTTCAGATATTTTACTTGTTTGGTTAAATATTTTGTTGTTTTTGATGCTATTGTGAATGGGATAGTTTTTAATTTTTCCCCCAGATATTTTATTGATTTCTTTGTCCCATTCGTTGTTTAGGAATGTGTTGTTAGTTTCTACATACTTGTAAAATTTCCAGCTTTCCCCTTGTTGATTTCTAGTTTCATACCATTGTGGTCAGAAAAGGTATTTGGTATGATTTCAATCTTGCTAAATTTGCTAAGACTTGTTTTGTGGCTTATCACATGATCTACCCAAGATAATGTTCCGTGTAGACCTGAGAAGAATGTATATTCTGCTCCTGTTGGATGGATTGGTCTATAAATACCTGTTCGGTCTATAGGGTCTAATGTATGGTTCAAGTCCAACGTTTCTTTGTTGATTTTCTATCTGGATGATCTAGCCATTGCTGAAAGTGGAATATTGAAGTCCCCTACTATTATCATACTGTTATTTATTTCTCCCTTCACATCTGTTGGTATTTGCTTAGTATGTTTAGGTGCTCCAATATTGGGTGTATATTTATTTAAGGTTATTGTATCTTGTTGATGAATTGATCCTTTTACCATTACATAATGACCTTCTTTTTCTTTTGTTACTGTTTTGGCTTAATTATTTTGTCTGATGTAATTATAGCTAATCCTGATTGCTTTGGTTTTCACTTGCATAGGATATCTTTTTCCATCTTCCATCTCTTCACTTTGAGCCTATATGTGTCCTTAAATCTGAAGTGAGTCTATTATAAGCAGCATATAGTTGGGAGAAACTTTTTCACTTAAATGTTTTGGGAAATTTTCTGTCATATAGACAAGCAGAATAAGACAGTTTATGCTTTCTGTGGGAAATAAAGTTTGTATATATCCATATTTAATCATTTCTCTCTCTTTATATATGCACATATATGTGTGTGTATATATATTCATTCATACATACATATATGTATATGTATGTGTGTGTGTATGTATATAAGTTCCACAATGAAATTGGGCCTGGTTTCTGAACTTTTGATTGTTCATGGACTTAAATTTATTGCAAAGGGTCAAATATCAGAAATTTTAACTTGTCATATGTTCCTGCTTCCTCACACCAAACTAAGCCAGTTTTGATGAAAAAAAAATTGTATAATATGAGTGTAGAGAAAAGAGCAAACAGACTTCCTTTAATAACATGAGATTTAGGAATTAAACATAGCAGGCAGAAGATCCTGTAGGAATTTAAAGTGATATTTTATAGTCATTCGCTAAAGGATGTTTTAATCCTTGGTTTACATAGCGTGCTACCTTATATAGTATTCTTTATTCTTGGGATCTCTTCAAGATGAGATATTGTACTGATATAGATAATCATCTCTGCTTCCTTCTTATCTGTCTAGGTGGGATGGGAATAAACAAAAATAATATCTAGCTCATTGGAGAAGTAGGAAAGAAATTTTAGAAGAGTAAAGGCCAACATAAAAAGAAATGCAAAGCAGTGAATATTTTGAGCAGTATCCTTACATTATGGATCTCCTAAAAGATAAATACAAGTTGAAAATATTTCCAAATGTTTTAATGAACTTTTTCAGAATTACAATTTTTATGGCTTTGGCATGTAGATATCTACCACATCTTACAAAGTATCCAATTGTCTTATTATATTCATTCACTTACTCTTCTTTTAGTTGTATAATTAGTTGTTGCTTTACACATTTGTGAGGCATATGCCAGAGACTAGGCATTTAAAAGCTACAAAAAGGCTGACTGCTTAACATTTGGTTGTAGGGGCCAGATGCATAAAATGATTAGAGAACAAAAGCAGTACAATGACCATGTTTCAGTGAGGAAGAGATAGCAGGGACATAGAGGAAAAAAACAACAGTATTTCTATTGCTATTTAAAAAGAAAACTGCCTCCTAGAGAGGGTTTTTTTCTACTAAATGGAAAACCTCTTTAATAAGATGAGCACTATGAAAAGATTGCCCATTTGAGTTTGAGAGTAAAAGCTGGGAAGAGCTGAGCTGTAATGCTTAATAGGGGAAAATAATTTGAAGTTCTTGATTAAATCCAGGGAGCAGCAGGTAAAGTTGAAGAGTGGAAGGAGAGAAGAGAGAAGCTAGCGAGGTAAAGAGGGGCTGGTGTCAGGCCATGAAAGGCTACAATGATGCTCACTCTGCCGTTTTGATACTGTTTGTATCCTTATGATTCAAACCCTTCTTTCTCTGACCTTCCCCACATGTGATCTATAGCAAATCAGACTCTTCTCAAGAATGCTTTGTGTGGTGGAGTGTTTTGTTGTTATTATTTGTGTATGACTACCAATGAAGGAGCTAGGTTTCACATGATGGATCTCAAAGAGAGCACCTGGGGAAACAGAAGGCAGAAGAAGGCAGGAGAACCTAAGGCTTGGAGGAGATCACAGAAATCTTAGAGGATTGTGGGCCATGGAATTTTCCTCAGGTTAGGAGAAAGAAAGCCCTAGCTGATATCAAGTTTGCACAAATAAAAAGGGACATAAGGGGCCGGCTGAGTGGCGCACTGGTTAAGAACTGGCTTGGGACGCCAGCGGCCCCGGTTCAGATCCCACATATGAGGGCCAGTGACACTGCCCTCTACAGCTAAGATGGTGAACAACAGCTCCATCTGGGGCTGGGCTGCTGTGAGTCCCCAGGACAGCATAGCTGCAGCTCCTGCTGCAGTGGGCTGCCATAGGCTACAGTGAGTGGCTGGCAGCTGACGTGAGAGGCTGGCAGCTCGTGTGAGCTGCCAAGAGCCGCTGTGAGCGGCCGTCCAGAGGCCGGCGACCGATCTGCCTCACCCGAGAAGAGCGCAATGATGATACCAACATGGGCCAGTGAAGCAACGTTCTCCACAACTAGACTGAAGAACAAAAAGACAGGAACTTGTCTGTTCTCCTCCCCCAATTCCCCAATGCTGTTCCCCTCCCCTAATTCCCCAATAAAACCTTAAAAAAAATAAAAATAGATAAAAATAAAAAGGGACATAAGCCACACAAGTGGGGTGTGTGTGTGTTTTATGAAGGGGATAGATAGTTAGAAAAGGGGAATTTTAATTCAAATCTTGAAAGAAATGGTATCTTAGGGTTGGTTACAAGATAACAACTGGGCATTACAGGGTGAAGCCTAGCATGAACAAGGCTATTAGCTGACAAACACACACACTGTATAAATGAGAATATTTTGGCTACGACTGTAGAGTCACTGTTTAACATCCCATCTTATTTGCCTGGAAGGAATACATTTTCAATTTCTCTTCAAGTTGCTAATGGTTCAATAAGAAACAAGGCTCAGGCCCATGGTTTGCAAATTTATTTTAACAACAGAATTTTATCTTCAAATAAATCTTACCTGAAAGTGCAACATGTGAAACAGACAAAAAATCAATTGCCTGGTTAAGCAGTTAGAAGATCCTGTGCTTTTGTGCTCCCCCATATTCCATCCCTTAGAATTCCTGGGGCTCCATAGAGTACAGACTGAAAGCCACTGCCCTACAACAAGAGAAAAAAGACTGTCACATTGGTCTCCTTTCTTGATTAAAATATACTGACCTTGCCAGGAGAAATTTCATTTAGGAATTTGTGCCAGAAAATGAAAAAAAGTCGATAATATCTAATATTGGCAAGGGAATGGGGAAATGTGCACTCTCGAACACTGCTGGTGAGAGTATAAATTGATGCAGTCTTTTTGAAGACAGTTCATCAAAATTTTAAATGTATAAGCCATGTGATCTTGCGGTTTCACTTCAAGAACTCTATCCTATAGAAATAATCACATATCTTTACAAAAGTGTATATGCAAGCATGCTTATTATTTATAAGACTGTAAAATCAGAAACAGGGGAATGGTTATATAAATTATGCTACCTCCATATAATGGAATGTTATAGTCAGTAAAATGAAAGAGGTAGATCTATATATGTTATATAGAAGAGTGTCCCTAATATACCACAAAGTGAAATCCAAGTTACAAAAGAACATAATCTGATAAAAATTTTAAAGCAAATGAAACCCACATTCTGTGAAAGCTGTGTAAATACTTCTAATTGAAAAAAATAAAAAAAACAAAAACAAAAACAAAAAACAAACCTCTAGAAATAAATGGTTAGACTCAGGGGTTAGGGTTTACTTCTGGAGAAGGGAAATGGAGGTATATGTAAGTTGGGCATACATGTTGTGTTATTTGAATTTTTTACAAAAGATGCATTAATTTTATAATTAAAAAAGCAATGAAAAGAAAGGTCAAATATTTTGCCTGTTTTCAAGAACTGGTGAGTTTCCTCTTTTCTATCAACAGAATTCAAATAACATCCCCAACTTCTCTTTTAGCCCTGGCTGCCAAGGAACACAGAGTCAACTTTGAAGCGTTAACCTAGCAATGAGATTGATCTTTAGACCTAAAATATTTACTTTTCTCTTTTCCTTTGGTTCCAATTTTCTATTTCTAATTAACTTTTTTTCTCAAAGCTTCCTGGCTCATTTTTCAAAAGAGATAGGAATAAGTTCTAAATAAAGAAATAAACTATAAACGCCTCACTCTAAGCAGCCCACATTTGTTTCTGAGCACCACACTCTTTATGGTCAAGTGTGGACTGAGGAGGGAAGAATTAATTTACTGTTTATGCTTTATACTCTGAGTATTCTCACATAGGACTCCAGGACAAGAATTGGCACTCCTGCAGCTATGTTAAGACACCTGTTGCTACTTTGGGGCTTCACTTTGTCTCTACTCCAAATTTAAAGAACTGCAAGGACAGGCAGGAGGCCCTCATGTGACAAATCTTGTCTTCATCCTGTAGATGGTGGGAAATCAATGAGGGTTTTTAAGCAGCGAAGCCATAACTGGATCTTAACCAAGTTTGAAAAAAAAAAAAAACCTAACAAAGGAGAAAGTAGATTGGTGTGGTGAAAGGCAGAGATAGTCATTAAATACCTGTGAAGCAGTTGGATAATTGATGGTTAAAATGGCCAAGGTAGTTCTAAAGTCTGCATTTACTGGAAGGGAGTGTGCACCATTTGTCAGTAATGCCTGGTTGGATCACTTGGTCTGAACATGGTCTAGTTAGGCCCATATCATAGGTCCAATTAGATAGGTCCAAATCGAGTGTAATAGGCTGCAATCTTATAACCAGTAAGCCATTTCATAAGGGGAGTGAGTAAACAGCTCAAAACAATGACATCCTTGTGGTCTAGGATAGAAAGGCAACAGTTTTCCCAGGTAACTCAGCAACTGGCATCTTTATTTATATAGAGAGGGTCTTATTCTCTTTGCTAAGGAAGATGAAGATAGAGCTGCCTCACCTCAGAGAAGGGAATGCAGCATCCACAAAGGACACTGACCTGTCCTTTGTTTAGATCTTGATTCTGTCACTTATTAACTGTGACCTTAAGCAACCCCTCAAGAGCCAGTTTCTTCATTTGTAAAAACACCCACTTTTGTTGGTGAGAGGGTAGAATAACAGAAGGCAAATTAATCCCCAGGACCAAGTGTGACTTTTTTTATATTGTTTTTATTATTTTTTAATTTTTTTTTTTGAGGGCAGTGTCACTGGCCCTCATTTGTGGGACCCGAACCAGGGCCGCTGGCTTCCTAAGCCAGCACTTAACCACCATGCCACTTGGCCGGCCCTTTTACGTTGTTTTTAAATATTCCACTTTGTACCCCCAGGAGAACTTAGGATGCAGTTGTTGTCATATTAATGCAAATAGGCTGGGGTATCTGTTTCAAGTCTTTCTACATTGAACAGTTTACAGAATTAATAGATGGTCGATGTTCTCGCTTAGTACTGTGGGTGTGTGTCAAGTAGAGGGATAATAGCTATCTGCCCTGTAACCCCAACTTCACAGGGAGTGGGGCAGGCCCCTCTCCCTTGAGAAGCTCAGCCTAGCCCCGAACTCCCAGAGGAGAGTGGACCTCAAACTTAACCACAGAGGTTTGGGAATTGCTGGCCTGGACTTCCAAATTCACCCGCCTACCCAGCACATGTGCAGTCATGGCTCAGCAAGGTCTTAGGGTTAACTGCAGTGTGCTGGGTCCAGTCCCATCCACATGGTCTCTGTGGGTCCTGACACCATGGGACAGGGTGTCAAAGGAGTCAGTGACTCAAAGAATGTTACTCAATTAATATTAGTATTATGTGTGGGTTTTATTTCAAATGCATTGGAATCAGAGACTTCCTCCTTTAAAATAAAGTCCATGTTAAACCTCACTCTATCATGCCTGACCCGTATAGGGGTTGTCATCTACTTTTCTGTCCTTGCCCCGCCCTAGACTCTCCTCCACTGGGCCTGGCAGGATGCATCTCAGGGAGGAGCAAGAAAATGATCTGGATTCCAGTGAAAAATCTTGTCCCCGCAGCTGGGAGATACAGTAGTTGTCCTCCAGTAGTTCTTCTAAAGGGCGGGGTTCTTCCTTGGCTCATCCAGCTCCCTCTCCTCTCCCATCCACAGGAATACAGGGAAGTGAGAGCCTCCACAAGCTCCCAGAGTGCCACCCGCGCGAGGTGTCAGGCTGTTGTCCGCCAGCAGGTGTGTCCTGGGCTTCTGCTCCATGACTGGACTCACCAGAGTTTGCTACTCACTCCCAGGGCTTTGGGAACGGCAGAAGGGGACTAGCAAGGGCGAGCTGCCCTGACACCTCCACTCATCCCCAGTGCCAACTCGATCCTCAGGTGGCCTGCTAAAATCCAGCCTTCATGGAGCCAGGTGGTGCTTGCCAGTCTCTTTACTTATCAGTAGGTGGTGTAGGGGTGCAGAGGAGAAGGACTGCAATGAAATCAAAGTACTTGTGTAGGTTGGGGTTTATTAATATGACACCTTGGCTTCAGAGGATGGGCAAACTCCTGCAAAGTGTAGTTGTGTGAATACACATATTTTTTTTTTTTCTGGGAAAACTGTCAAAGGGATCAGTGACTCAAAAAATGTTACCAAACTAATGTTGATGTTATATGTGAGTTATATTTCAAGTGCATTGGGATCAGGGGCTTCCTGGTTAAAATAAACAAGCAGGAAAAGAAGTTAAATGATGTTAAATCTCCCATCACCCTGCCTGGCAGATATAGGGGTTCTCAGTTCCCTTTCCCTTTCCAAATAAAATTCTGTAAGGAGTACCCCTCAAAGATCCCCCAGGCTGCTGGTAGATGAGTTTTGCCTTTGTGGATAAGTCCTCCTTTAACACTCCTGGGAATATTTGCTGTACAGAACAAGCTGTACTATCTCAATGCTGTTGCTAACAGATGAGGAAAATAGGGGACAAAGTCACATTTATAGAGCTTAACCACATGCCAAGCACTTTTTAAAAAAGCTTTTTAATCTCTGTGCCTTTAATTCCCATTTAACATGTGATGAAACTGGGGCAAAAGAGATCAAATAACTTGCCCAAAGTTACAGTATTTGAATATAGATCTCAAAACTCTTTGGATCCAAAGTCAATACCTTTTCCACTACACTAAGAAGTTCCTGAGGGAAAAATGTTAATTACTAGTAAAATTTGCATTTTAATACTAAAACACTTTAAAACCCCTGTCCCTTAAAAAAAAAAAAAAGTGTACTACTCCTAAATTGTAGCTCCTAAGGTGGCCAAGCCAGGAGGCTGCTAGAGGAGAGCGGAGAGCGCTGAACAGATAATCCTATAGATATTCCCCACATCAGGTTACTAGCTGAAGCCCATTCTTGGGATTTGAAGGTTAGCTGTCATTACCATGGCAGTGCACCTGCAACATAATCAATATATTTAGTTAAATAAAAACAAGGTATGGGGCCGGCCAAGTGGTGTGTTGGTTAGGAGTTGTCTTGGGACCACAGCTCTGAGTAGCAGGCCTCCAGTTCAGATCTCACATAGAGGACCAGTAACACTGTGCCCTCTACAGCTAAGATGGTGAACAACAGCTCAACCTGGAGCTGGGCTGCCATGAGTCGCCACCAATGGTGTAGGCTGCAGTGGGGCTGGCCGGCAGCTGGCGTGTGCTTTTGTGAGCTGCGGAGAGCAGCCGTCCAATGGCCGGTGAACTACTGCCTCACCCAGGAAGAGTGCAATGATAATACCAACATGGGCCAGTGAAGCGACATCCTCCACAACTAGACTGGACAACAAAATAAAAGGACAGCAACTTGTCTGTTTCCCTTCCCCGATTCCCCAACACTGTTCCACTGTTCCCCTCCCCCAATTCCCCAATAAAATCTTTAAAAAAAAACAAGGTACAGCAAGTTCCTAAAAAAAGTTTATGAGAACTTTTCTTTTTTTTTTTTGAGGGCAATGTCACTGGCCCTCATATGTGGGACCGAACCGAGGCTGCTGGCTTCCCAAGCCAGCGCTTAACCACTGCGTCACTCGGCTGACCCATAAAAGACTGTTTAAAGGAAGCCAGTGGGGTTCTGAATTTTGATGGTGGATTGAATACATGTATCTAATTTTACTTCCTCCTGAAGCACCCTAAAACTGCATTAAAGAGATTTTTACGAAAGACATAAACACGTAAGTACAGGGGAAATAGGATAGAGAATAAGAGCAATAAAATTTAGAAAGCTGGAAAGCAGATGGACAAGTGGTAACTGCCTTAACAGGCCCAAAAAACCTGAATCCCCAGCTTCAAACCACAGAATCCTTAAAAGTCTCAGGAGTTGGCAGCATCAAGCATGCCTAGAACTGGGGTAAAGGAAAGACTTCAAACAAGGAGGAAAATATTACTTGAGGAGCAGTTGGATTCCTAGCTGCCTTTTCCTTCTTCATGGCACCAGGTTATTGTTCCCGCCCCCATCCTCTCAGAAATCTGGAGGTTTTGTCTCTGTAGAGAGTAAAATAGATGGTCTTGGACTGAAGGATGCCAGGCAGAGTTGACTGCAGGGCTTCCTCCTGGAGAGGGAGCGAGGCACGGGGTGGGACAGAGTTAGTTCATATATTGACTATCTATAGATGTTTAGATGTTTTCTCTCTCTTGTTTCTCAGCCAGACTTCCGTCCAGCAGGCAGGAGATTAGAAAATTCTTTGGGAATTTGACCAGAACAAGAAGAAACTGTAAAAATACTAACTTCAGTGGTCCCCCAAGAAACAACCTATCCACATCACTTCAGAGTAAAGTTTAAAGTTGGCAAGCCCTGCCCACATGCTCAGTACTTTTTGATCAATATTTCGTTTTCCACAATTAATCAAGAGCAAAAAAACAGGGATTACTAGATATCTGAGAATAGTCCCCAATGAAAAAGATAGAGACCCAAATAAATATATGAAAAAGACAACATAGAGCAACAGCAACTCTGCTGGGAGGAGAAAACAAACAAACAAATAAGAATTCCTCTATCAGACAATAGACAACACTGCATAAGTGAAACAAGAATAGGATGCTGTAAGAAAGATTCATTTAGAGGACAAAAAAGCTCTTAGAAATTAAAAATAATAATGAAATTAAAAAGTAGAAGGGCTAGAATGTGAGATAAAGGGTTTTCTCAGAAAGTAGAACAAAGAGTAGGCATAGAGGAAACAGTAAGAAAGTGACAGGTGTCACTTCACCATTCAAATAATAAGAGCTCCAGAAAGAGAGAAAAATGTAAATGAAGCAGGGAAAATCACCAATGAAATAATTCAAGAGAATTTCTCAGAACTGGAGAACATGAGTTGTCAGATCAACAGGGCCTATAGAGTCCTAAGCACAATAGATGAAAATAGACCTTCACAAAGGCACATTTAAAATTTTCAGAATTCAGCAGCAAAGAAAATTTATATAAGATTCTAGAAAGGAATAAATACACAGATAGAGAATTAAGAATCCAAATAACTTCAGACCTCTCCACAGTGACACCATAAACAAGAAGACAGTGGAGCAATACCTTTATAGTTCTGAAGGAAAATTATTTCCAGCCTAGGATTTTATACCCATCAATCCATCCATCCATCCAGCCAAACCATCAATCACGAAGGGCTATTGTACTGCACAACCCAAAGGAGCAAAATTTAGAATACAGTATTGTTCAATAAAGTGCTTACATTGAAGTACAAGGATAGAACAAAGATGTTGTCAGACATTCGAGTCTCAAAAACTTATCTCCCATATATCCTTTCTCAAAGGACTACTGGGGAATGTGCTCCACTAAAACAAGAGAGTAAACTAGGAAAGGAAGACATGAGATACAGGGAGGAATGGCTTTGAGGGCATCAACCTATATGGTTACACAGGGTCTCACATGTAGAAGGGCCCCATACTTGGTTTAATGTTGCCATTTTGAAATTATTAATAATTTTTAAACAAGGAACTTTTCCTTTTTTATTTTTTCACTGGGCCCACAAATTATGCATTCTAGTCCTGAATATAAGAAACAGGTTATCTAACTCAGGACAAATGCAAAGGGAATCCCTGTGAGGACAGTGAAGGGAGATTCCAGTAGAGCTATCAAGAGACAGAGGACAACTATCCCAGCGAGGAGCCTGACACTCAAGAGACAGATATGTTGGTGACAGTCATAGGCAAGTTTCCATTGTTTTTTTACTCTCTATTTCAACCTGAGGACAGGATGCTTGACTAAGCCCTGCCACAATTCTTACCTGTGTTATAGTCATTTGTTGATAAATTTTCTGCCCTCTCCCCAATGCCATGATGCCTAGATCAGCTGAGGACACTCATTGTAAATCACCAAACTTTCTGCTTAATCCTTACATCTGAGAAAATAGAGGGCATCTCATACCCTCTGACCATATTTCTGCCTGACTCCAGTACCAGGCTCACCTGGCAAGCTCCCAGATGCCCTGAGTGTGCAGAACCCTGTGTTTGCTAAGGTCTAGCTTACAACCTTGCCCACTGACTTCCCCAGAAAGGGCTCTTGTAAAGTCTCAGGAAAGCTGACAGCAAGAGATTCTGTTGTGTTCATCCCTGAGTTTTCAATTAATAGTGTAACTTTGATCTTCCGTTATGCAGCTACCAAAATTTCAAAACTAAACAATATGTTGTTTGGGTATATAAATATAGGTGGTAAAACCATAAAGAAAGCAGGGAATGATTACCATAAAAGTGCGAACTAGTGGTAACCTCTGGGTGGCTATGGATGGGGGATGAGCAGAGAAGAACCCAGCTGTGGCAGGTGCAGGGGACTTACAAGGTACTGTTAATATTTTATTCTTAAACTAGGCTATATGGTGAATACCTGGGTATTGTGTTTGTAGTCTTTAAACTGTACCTATATTTTAATAAACTTCTGAATGCATGATACAGTAAAATAATGAAAGTCTATCATTATCATAGAATAAAATTTCATCAAAGCCCACTTTTGGCCCTTGATCTACATCAGTACACATAGTCCTTTCGTCATGGAATTTCAAATAAAAGACCTTAGACCATCCAGTCTAACCTCCTTTTATTTGTAATCATTATTATTTTAACTGGCTTTCGTATATCATTATATATGTTGCAACATAAACGTATAAGTTTCAGAGGTTAGTAAGTTGTTAGATTTTCCTTGTTTCCTACTGGTGTTTCTGCCTTTCTCCTTCATCTGGGTCCTTTATCTTTTGAAGGGTATTCTTAATATTTTCTTCACTGGCATTGATAATTTCATTTCGCTCAGATAACGGGGTGAGGGGGTGGATGGGGAAACCGAAAGAGCAAAATTTTAAAAGAGCAATTTTTTTTTTTTTTACTATTAAAGCTTTACTGTCTTACTTCTCCCCCAGACTGTATCCATTTACGGTTTACTCAGTTCAGTGCTAACAACTTGGGGACCTGGGATCTTTTTGCCACACTGAAAATGAGCTGACTCACTGATACATCTCAAGTGATCCATTGGACCAATGAGTAACATCCTGGAAGAAACATGAGTTATTGTTAGTCATAATTATTCCTTCACCTTTCCTGGAATGCCTTTGAAAGCACTAGGCATCAGAAATATCTGTCATCAAAAGCTCTTTTGTCTGCAGTTTTTGTGATTGCATTCAGCTTGTTCATGGCAGAGAACGAGTTTTTCTTCCTAAGATGATGACTTTCTTTCTATAAAAGGTATCCACTATTTATCCTGTCTGCAGAAAGGAAGTTGGCACAGATTCTGACGAGCCAATCAATTCCTTCGCTGTTCCTCTTGAACAAGCAACCCTTTCTTGATAGCTCTAGAATTCTGCTACAATTGTAGAAGTTGAGTAACTTGTCAGCTGGTCATTTGTAACCAATAAAACTGAAAAGATTATCCACCTTTATTTAAATTTTGGATAAATAGAGACGATGTATAATTCTAGAATTGTGTCATAAGGGATGAATGTACTATGAAATTTTCCATCTGGACAAGATTTTGCTGTAGAACTTGGCATTCCTGAAGGAATTAGAAATCCAAGTCAGAACTATACCTATTAATTTGTTAGTTCTTTTCATGGTATAATAAATTAAAGAATGAGATGGGGGTATTATAACATCTTTTGGTTGCAAAGGACAAAAACCTCTTTGATACAGGCTTACTAAAAACAAGAAATTTAGCATAATAAGGATACAAGAGAATCACAGAAACCAAGGACAGAAATGTGATTTGCCTTCCAGAAGAGATTGGAACCAGGAATTGAAAGGACCCAGGGACTCTTTTTATCATCCCTGCTCCTCTCTGCACATGTATGTTTTTTTTCTTTTGCTTTGCCGATCAGCTTTTCTATGCTTCTTGGCAGAGTGAGGCCATTCCTGTGTTGGTGCTGTGTTAGAATAGTTTAGGTTATACTGAAGCAATAAATAAATCCTAAACTGTAAAGATTTCTTTTTTCATTCATGTCACAATTTGCAGGGTGGGAGGTGGGGGTGGGGTGGGGAGGTGGATGGGAAGCCCTTCTCCATCGTTAGCTGTGCCATCTGGAACATGTGGCCTCCAAGGTCACTGTTGTGGGGAAATGATATCAGGGATATTTTCAACAGCGAAGCATAAAAGTGGTTTGAATCACTTCTGTTAATTTCCCATTGGCCAGAACCTAGTTACATGGCTCCAATCTACCTGCAAGGGAAACTGGAAAACAGGAGGAGCATATAGATATGGATAGTTGGTGAGCACTAACCGTCTCAGATACATCTCCAACAGACAACCCAGATCAATTAGTCAAATTCCTTGTTTCCTGGAAGTTTTTCTATTAGTCCAAACTCCACATTCCTAGGGAAGAAACTCTGGTCCAGCTTGGGTCAGATGTTCACTGTTATCCACCCTGCTTTGCCTTGGAGAGAGGGTCATGTTGAACAGAATGGCTTCCAGATTCCCACCAGTTTGTTTTTTGTTTTTTTTTTTTTAAAGATTTTATTGGGGAATTGGTGGAGGGAAACAGCGTTGGGGAATCGGGGAAGGGGAACAGACAAGTTGCCGTCTTCTTGTTCTTCAGTTTAGTTGCGGAGGATGTTGCTTCACTGTCGGTATCGTCATTGCGCTCTTCCCGGATGAGGCAGATCTGTCGCTGGCCTCTGGATGTCGCTCATCGCGGCCATTGGCAGCTCACGCTTGGCTGCCAGCCGCTCACGCTTGGCTGCGGGCCACTCACTGCAGCCTTTGGCAGCCCACTGCAGCAGGGGCTGCAGCCCACACCATCACCGGGGCTCGCACAGCCCAGCTCCAGGTGGAGCTGTTGTTAGCTGTAGAGGGCAGTGTCACTGGCCCTCATGTGGGATCCGAACCGGGGCCGCTGGCATCCCAAAACCAGCGCTTAACCAATGCGCCACTCGGCCGGCCCTCCCACCAGTTTTAACATGTGACTCAAATGTGGAAGGGAAGGACAATACTCAGAAAGAGTCATCCCTTCAGGCAGTTAGTGTCTACTACCTGGAGTTGTTTCATTTCTGAAACCTCTGAGAATCAGTCTCTTTCTCTTATGTTGCTTCTCAATAATGGTATGTGTGTTTTATGGAATTCTTTATTTTAAAGATGAAAAATTTAGTAAACCTGCTTGGAATAGTTAAGATGTACTGCTTTTCTCTCTAGATAATTGTACACAAGACCTATCTCTGGAAATAAGGAGTTGTGAGGGTGGTTACCAGACATATGAATGTGGACATTCTTTTTTCTGATCTCTGTAGAGAGCTTCTAGAACACAAAGGTAGCACTGGAGTTCTTCCACATGGACCCCTAGTCGTAGTCATTAATGTTGTTCCAAGTATGTCCATTCTCTCTTCCTTCCAAATATGTGGTACAATTGTATTTCCCTGCCTCCTTTGTAATTAGGTGTCGACATATGACTTGCTTTGGCTCATGAAATGGAAACAGAAGTGATATGTGTCACTTGCAAGCAGAGGCTTTAAGAGCTAGTGTGTGATTCACTGTATTTTCTTCTCCCATCTGGAGTATTTGTAAAAGCACATGCTGAGATGGACTAGCTCAGCCTGGATCTCCCTGCCTACCCGTGCTGGGCATTTAGCATAAGTGAACAATCAACTTTCATTGTGTTGAGCCACTGAGACTTTGGGGCTGTTGTTTGTTACTGTAGACAGCCTAGTCCATTCTTTCTACTGTCTCATTTGTAGCCATCCATACCACAGGGGACCCCTACCAATATACACCAATATACCAATCATGTGGCAATCCTGCTCAAAGCAGTGTGCTCTCTCTCCTCTGTGCCATCCTTAGGTGGGCCAGCTGTGTGGTTTACATAAGTTTGGTAGTGATTGTGACACTTGAGTCCATTTGCATGGCTTCTTATTCCACACGCCATATGAATTATTCAGCCACAGTTATTTTAATCTGGAAAATCTTTGCATGTGGAGGACCACAGAGTAGATTATATTTGAAATAAATATTAGACACTCTCTACTGTTGTCACTTTCCAGAAGGACAGGCTGATTCACTGTGCTTACCACAGACTGCCGGCACAGACTATACTTTGTTAAACATGAGATAAAGATGAAGTGCTAAATGGAGAGCAAGGATGAGCATGAGACACTGCTGTGGCTCAGGACAGACAAAGCCTGCTTGTCTTGCTGCAACAGCTATAACATCCTTCACAGGCTCCAGGCTAATGAGCCACATGTTACTTACTTTCTTCTTCGGTTTTTTTTTTTTTTTTTGTAAAAAGAGAGAGATTTTATTTTATTTCTTTTTCTTTTTTTCTTTTTTGAGGGCCATGTCACTGGCCCTCATATGTGGGACCCGAACTGGGGCCACTGGCTTCTGAAACCAGCGCTTAACCACCATGCCACTTGGCCCGCCCACTTACTTTCTAACAAGCTTTGCTTAAAGATATTCTCAGATTAAATCAAGAATCAGGCCAATCTGTTTCCTTGTTAAAGAACCACATTTTACTTTTATCATTAAAGACAAGAGAATTAAAGATGTACAGGGAGATAAAGAGGAAATTCTAAGAGTTCCTTCAGTGCAGGTAGGACCCGGCATATGACCAAACTGAAATTTCTAAAAATCTTAGGTAAGGTATTAATGGCACAAGCTAAGGAGAATCCTGAAGATACCAGAGGTGAAGGTAATGGAATGAAAACCATCTGAAAGCAGCAAGAAGGGAGCCCCTCAGCTAAAATCATAGTCCTGAACCTAAACATTTGATTGTGCTGCTCCTCCTCACCATTCCCCCCAAATTATGGTTTTGGAACTTCTCCAAAAAGGCTTAGCATTTTCTTTGCTTGTTCTTCCTCACGCTGGTGATTAGTACAAGGCCTGTCTTAGGCTCAGGGCCGCAGCTAGCCCGTAGCCTGTGTGCAAATGGGAAAAGATATCTCATCTTCTTTGCAGATGCTGCTGTAAGCCAAGGTGTTCTGCCTGGAAACCAGAGCACAGACAGGGTTCAGCATGCGCTTACCCTCCTGGCCTGACCCTGAAGTACAGGGCCCAATCTGTAATCTGTACCCAGTAGCCCTGCCCAGTTACCCACTATCCTTAAATTTGTTCCTTGTCCAGCCTGGGACCTGCAGGGTACAAAAAAGTTGGCACAAAATTCCCCAAAGAAGCTTTGATGATGATGATTAGGAAGAGGAAGAAGAGGAAAAGAATGATAATATTATTATATGATTATTATGATAATAATACCACATAATTATTATATTATTAGTGATAATTATAATTATGTAACAATAATAATCATTATTAATTGCTAGTCATTAGTAATATGATTATTACTTATTATGGCACTTAGGTATATCATAGTATTCGAAAACCAATTTTTTTTAAATTGGGGATTTGGGGGAGGGAAACAGCGTTGGGGAATTGGGGAAGGGGAACAGACAAGTTGCTGTCTTTTTGTTCTTCTGTCTACTTGTGGAGGACGTAGCCTCACTCGCCCATGTTGGTATCCTCATTGCGCTCTTCTGGGATGAGGCAGATCTGTCGCAGGCCTCTGGATGGCGCTCATTGCGGCTATTGGCAGCTCACGCTGGCTGCCTGCCGCTCACTGTAGCCTATGACAGTCCACTGCAGCAGGGGCTGCAGCTATGCTGTCCCAGGGACTCACAGCAGCCCAGCTCCAGGTGGAGCTGTTGTTCACCATCTTAGCTGTAGAGGGCAGTGTCACTGGCCCTCATATGTGGGATCTTAACAGGGGCCACTGGCATCCCAAGTCAGCTCTTAACCAACGCGCCACTTGACCGGCCCCGAAAAACCAATTTAATGAATAATGCTGCTAAATTCTCATACTAATCATTTTGGTTTAAATTCTTGTTCCTGGGAGAAGGATTAAGCAAGGCTCAAATCTCAAATGGGAGGTGAAAGGAAAGCATGAGGAGAAGGAGATGAAGGAGGAGGAAGAGAGGCAGAGTGTTAACTCCTTTCTTAGGCCACATGTTGAAATTCGTGATGTTTACTTTGGGCATTTCTTTGCCCTCTTTCTACACCTCTGCTAGGGTGTCCTATGCCCTCATTACACACACACACACACACACACACACACAAACACACACACACACACACACACCCTGCCCCACTTCCAGAGGGCACTATGCTCTAGAATTGTCTACGTTTCTTTCCCCATTGTGGGAGAGGAAGAAATTTTCTTCTACCCTCAAGGTTATTTTAGCTGATTTAATAATCAAATAGACATGAAACAGATTAGAAGAGAAAACCAAATGTAATACATACATGTATGGGAAACCCACATGCATGAGAGAGTCAGAGACCCCACATTCACGAGTGGTTCAAAATCAGAAAGGAAAAGTGTGGTGTGTATGACATTCTGAGCTAAGGATGAGGTAAGGTGTCTTGGGGGCTTCAAAAGGTCATTGAAGGATGATAAGAACTGTGGATATTTAGTAATGAGAAGTTTGCCCTGACCTATAGATAGGTAATCTCTGAAAATCTCCTATTATGGGCACAACCTCTAATTCAAATTCTTCCAGGTAGTTAAGTGAGGGCAGAAGTTTGAGCCCGCAGGGCATTGGCTACCTCTGGCTCAAAAGAATCCACATGCCACAGAGGCACATCTTGGGGTGACTTGTTCTAAACCCCCACACCAGCAAACAAAATTCCATCTTCCTGGTGCAGCTGGTTTGTAAGAAGGGAAGCATCTGGCTGAATTAGACTATATTAAGATAAAAATAACTGATGATCACCGAGCTTACCTAGAAGGCTTTCCCCTCTCTTTTTATGTTATATTTATTATTATTTGTTTTCAAGGAGATGTTTGTCAAAAAGAATGCTCATTCATCCCTGGCTGGATATTTGCTCCTGGACATAGCTCCCTTGAGCTGTTCCTGCTTCCTATAATTTCTTCCCTCTTTTCCCTTAGGTACTTCTGATTTTCTAGAGGCTCTAATTTTTTTTCCCTATAATGATTCCCTTACAAGAAAAGCAGGGGCCCTGGTGGTGGGGCCATCTCATGGAGGGGGCAATAGAAGTTGTGTCCATTTTCCATTTTTTAGTTAGCGATGACACATATTAGGTACAAGGCAGGTTCTGGGGTAGGCGGGGGCCTTATGTGGATATCATACATCCATACCAGGTAGCAGTACACACTCAAGGTCCAAAAGAACAATCTGTAAGAAAAGTATTTTCTGTAGTCAAACACGAATCATTGCAGAAAATGAGAGTAGTACAATGCACATAATATTACTGTCAGTGTATCCTTCAACTGACGTTGAGTTGCCTGAAATTCTACATTATGGGAAATTCTTTTTAATTAAATGACTTCATAGTGAATAGCATTGTTCTATAGTGAATACTAATGATACTCCCACTTTAAAACACAGTATGATGTGGGAAAAGAAAGTTGCTTTTTAATGGATCCCCAATTATATATGAGTCAATATTACTGGAGGTTAATAAAGACAGACTCATTCTTAGAATATCGATCCTACAAGTCTGTGGAAAGTACCAAAAATACAATCTTGGCATCTGAAGCAAAGTAAATATATTTTTTTAATTCACATTTCAGGACTTCAGTAGGAAATCACTCCAGTTTTTGGTAGAGTTTTCCCAGCTTCTTGTCTCTGCTTCATTTGCACAAACATAAAAGGAATGTGCTGATCTTTTTATTTTTATTTTGAAAACAGAAATTGGAAGAACTTGTTGAGAATATTTGATACAGCTAAGTTGAAGAACAAACAGTCAGAGGAATTGTCTCCTTGGAATCAAGTTTGGGTTGAGGAAGGGCTTACTCAGCAGCTTTCTGCCACCCTGGGTACTCAGCACTTTCCAGAGAGACCAATATCCGCGGGCTGTTCAGTGGGAGGGGTGAGCTAGTCATTAGTCCTTGGGTTTAAACAAAGGGGGCCTACAATGGCTATTTTGTTTTCTGCTTTGCAGTAGGACAAAGCTAAAGAGTGTGCTACTCTTGATTAATTCTGAAGAAAAAAATTCCATGCAACTGGAATTTTTTCCAAGATTTAAAACAAAATAAACAATATTTTCAACCCATATCCAAACCCGCTTAGGACAACTGACATTGTGCAGTGTGGAGAGTGCTAAGGATAATGTGCTATTTGTTCTCATACTTTTCAGGGCCTCGCCCTCCTGGCAAATTTCAAGGCCAACAAAAGACAAAGACAGAAGCAAGGCTGCCCCTGGACCAATGGTGAGTGGGCAGCGTTGGGTGGAGCACAGAGGGAATTGAGGGGTGCGGGGTGAAAGGCAGCTCACCACTCGTAAACTGTGGAACCCTGAATCAGGCAGTTAACCTCGTAGATCTCAGCCTCTGCATCTGTAAAATGGGAGACTGGACTAGATTGGGGGTTTCAACCTCCTCTGTGAGGCCTTCCCTGATTACTCAGGTTGTATTTCTACTTCCTGTTCAGTACACCATTTACTACTTCCTAACCATGACATTCTCTTAAGCATAATTCTCATTCAATTTTCTTATTCATAATTCTTATTTATATTTTTTCAGCAACTGCACAATTTCAGGCTTGCTATATGTAAATTGTAGGTCACTCCCTCCATGGATAGCTGGGAAAAGTGAGAAATGGAGGTCGAACATAGAAAAGGGATTAAAACACAGACAAAGTGGAGATTTTTGACATGAAAATTTGGGCAGGATCCAGGAAGACAAGCAGTAATAATCCAGAGCTTTGGAGTACCCCCTGTGGTCTCCGTGGGGAAGGAAAGGAGAGATATACATGTACCAGGCACAGAGTTACCATGGGCAGATCCAGGGCTGCAGAACTCTGGGTATTGGGGCAGATCAATTCTCAAAGGCTTTTCCATCTCAAGCCTCTAACATTTCTGTGGGCCCCAGATATTTAGGAGGCAGGCCACGACTGGAGTCAAACTTCATGTTGGGCTTGGTTCTCCCCCAAAGTAGACTTAAAACAAAGTTTTTAATGCTAGCAGCTTGTCTGGATGCCATCCTAGGAAATGAACACGAAGTGTTAAGGAGCACATCACTGTTGCGGTCAGCTGGAAACCCCTGGTTCGTGGTGTAGGGCCCACCTGAGTCTTCCTACCTGAAGGGTGAGAACTGGTGCATTTTCCCTCCAACTCTCTTTTGCTCCTGGAAGCATTAAGTGCCCAGCACTTCCAGCCTGCCCCCTTACTCGTAACTCAGTCTGTCCCTGGAGCCAAAAAAAGCCTTTAGGCAGAGTCACAGATACTTGTTTGTAGTAGGAAGTCCCTGGTGTGTAAGCAATATGGACAGGAAAATAGTGTGTCTGATAGAAACCCCCAAATCACAAAATAACAAAGAACTTGAACATTCAGAGGACCAACCCCAGAAAGAGTTCTCATTATGGTCATTTTCAGCAATCCTGTAAAATGATTTATAAACATCTTATTGAAACTCCAAAAAAAAAAAAAATCCTGCAAAGTGTCTTGCTAGTGAGTATAAATGGTAAAGGGTTGAATATTTCTGTAGTAGTCAGGATTACTACGTTAAGATGTATAAAAGTCATTTATTTTGGGCCGGCCGAGTGGCGCAGTGGTTAAGCACTGGTTTGGGAAGCCAGCGGCCCCGGTTTGGGTCCCACATATGAGGGCCAGTGACACTGCACTGAAAAAAAAAAAGTCATTTATTTTAGTATAAAAAAATATAATTCTAATGACCTTCAAAGGTTTACTCCAAACATCATTTTCCCTAGTGTGATTTTTCACCATAGGGATCTAAGTTTGTGAACCACAGGTCCTTCTGCCTCAGAGTTCTTTTTTTTTTTTCAGTTTTAGGTGTACAAAACAATGTAATATTTAGACATTTACACCCTTCACAAAGTGATAACCCCTTGTACCCAATCTACTTTCCCTCTGATATCGTACATAGCTGTTACAATTCCATTGACTTTGGTAAATGTAACATATAGCTAAGAGATAATTCAAAGGAAAGAAAAGGCATATGGATATGTATACAAGCACTGGTTAATATATCTAAAAACTAGAAAAAGCCCACATGCATAACTGTAGGGAAATAAGAAGACAGCAAATATGATACACTTATACAATAAAACAGTATATTTCTGGTAGGAATGAAAAACATGAAGAACATAAAATGCAAGAACATAAAAGGACTATCGAAAACAATATTGAGAGAAAGTATAATTCAGAATGATATAGACTGGTTTCTAACAATTATGCACAGTTTTATGCAAGCAGTAGAATATAAAAAGTCTTCAGGATTTATAAAAGCATGGAAATTTGAGGGTTTTTTTTTTGTTTTGTTTTGCTTTTTTAGTAAGATCATGTGGCTATTGGGACTTAGGTATTGCTATTTCACTTTCATTGTAAAGTTGATTAACTGCCCAATTAAAAGCAACCTTATTAAACATTTAAAGTAATATTAATAGAAGAAAATAAAGTGAGAAGTTTGTGAGTTTAGAAAAGATTTATTAAGAAAGCCTCATTTGAGGAATATAAATAAAAATGGTAAAGACTGTATAATACACTAAGGAGAGAAAATGGTAAATAAAAAAGGTAAACTCACATCTTCTTACCTGTGGTACTTCATTTGTCTCTTTCATGGGCTTGCATCTTTTCACCTTGTTTTATAGCTGTGGACTTGTCCCTTTCTCAACCATAAGCTCTACAAAGATAGCAACCATATACCTGCACCACCTTTGTAGGCCCAGTTGTCCCACATAATGCTACATGTGGGTGCCCAACATGTGTTTGTTAGATGAATAAGTATTCTTGTAAGAGTAAAGAGACAAAAAGACTTGAAAGGCACAGTTTTGAACAATAAGCAACTGTGACTGAGAATGTTAGAATGTTTGTCCTTAAGTTATTTCTTCTGCCATATTGAGGAGGTGAGTGGTGTAGTTTTGCTGAGCTTCAGGAGGATAGCAGAAGCATAAGGTGATTTGGATTTGATGAACTCTGAGCCTGATATATCTGGAGATGATGAAAACAATCTTAAACCCTGATTTATGATGATAGTTGGCAAAGAACACTGAAAAGAGAAAAGTTGAAAAAGTAAGTGGGAATAGAAATTGGGGAAATTTCAGAGGTGTTATCTCAAAGAAGTCTTATGGCCTTTCCCTCATAAAGCCCAAGGTCCCTTTTTTATTGTTGTTAAAAAAAAAAAAAGCCAAGTTTTCTGTTTCCATTTTCTTTAATTATAGTATGTTCATTGGAATGAGCAAAGTGGATTGGACATTCTCTCTCTCTCTCTCTCTCTCTCTCTCTCTCTCTTTCTCTTTCTTCCCCCTCCCTCTCTCCTTCCCTCTCTCTCTTTCTCTCTCCTTCCCTCCTTCCCTTACACACACACACACACACACACACACACACACACACACACACACACACTTTCTCTGTCATGCGAATGACTATATTAATTTTTACCAAATAGGAACAGAAACACAGTGTCAAAAAAATTTCTATTACTATTTGAATTGTAAAGGCCTAAGGATTCTTATGCTTCTTCACCCTGATTGTAAGCTGGAAGGCAATATAGCTTTGATTCAGATGGTATACAAAATATATCTGATGGTTCCTAATTTACCTCTTTGCCTGTGTGATGTGCAGATCTTGCAACTTGGAATTGTAAACTCTTTGAGTTCAGGAACTAGGTCATAAATTGTATATAGTGCCTGAGCAGTGCCAAGCTTAAATATTTACTAACATGATTTTGTTGACTACCAATCACAAAGGCATAAATCCTCCCAAAACCTACTCTGCTGTAATCAGATAATTCCTCACCCTTGCTCATTAAATAGAAAGAGTCCTCTTTAAAGGAATTTTTCCTTTGGGTAATTTTTGACTCATTGTCTAACTTCCCTCACTAGAATGTAAGTTTCATGAGAGTATAAGTATTGTCTGTTTTGTTCAACTATGGTATGCCCAGAACCCACAACAGTGGTTGGTGCTCAATAAATATGGTGCTGAATAAGTGAATGAATAAATGATTGAACAAACATTGTTCTGGTTTTGGCTTTAAAGTCTTTTGTAAATATTAACTTGAATATTTTACATGAACACATACATGGCTGTTCAGTCACTTGCCCTCCCCTACTACCTTTCCCCACCAACTCGTAATCATTGGCTATGATAAGGATCCATCTGTCTTCCACTGATTAGAAAATGAAAATGCTTTTTCCAAACAACCATTTGTAAATATGAAAAAAAGTCTTGAATCAGAAATACAAAAACTAAGAACAGAACGGAGAGGGTGAGGAAGAAATGGAATGCGAGTTGATTGAACTAAAAAAAAAAATAGAAGAAAAAACAAAATCATATCAGAAATGAAGACTAAATCACAAGGTGCTCAAGATTAGACCTGAGTGAAAATTTAAAAAGGAAGAGATAATTTCCAATATTTTGTAATTATAAATAATGCTGCAATAAATACCTATTCTGCACATACAGAAAAAATGAAAATGCTTTGCTTTTACAAAAACTTATGTGGGCAACTTGCATCTCAAAAATGTTTGTAATACCAAAATGTATTTTGTTTTATTAAATCCAGATTGGTGGGTGGAGTCCCTTAGCTAAAAGTCACTCTCAAGCAAAATGAATTGCTTGTTATTCTCTCAAAGAATTTACAGGAAGCAATTTATAAAGGTTGCCATCAGACTGAAGTCATTGTTGGCACTAGGAATCAGTGTTTCATCAACCTCAGAGCAATTATTTAACCTGGTTCTGCTCAGAGAAATCTCCATAATGTAAGAAAAATTGAATTCTACTGCCTCAGATTACAATCACTTTTGATATTATTCCGATTTGATTTTGGAGTTTAAAATATTTGACATATCAGTTTCTCTCATCCTCCCGCTATGTAGAAATAGCTATTTTACTGTGCTTAACACCAAACCTTTCATTACCAACTATTTCACAAAGAGTTTTTTTAAAAAAAAATCTATTCTCCTTTCCTCATTGTACCCAGGAAATTTCTATAGGAATAGCTATGAAATGAATGGTTTGTCAACTTAATCTGGCCCATTCCATCTAATAGACTGCCTGCTGGTCCAGTAATAATACCAAAAGAATTTCTACTCATCTTGAAGGTACCATCTTCCAATCTAGGTGACAGATGAAACAATTGTTCTAGGTAAGTCTGTGTAGGCATCATCATAGCAGAGAAACACTGTATCTAAGCATGCAGTGAGGGTGGATAGTTTTATGCTCCCAGTTTCTCCCAGTGTGTTTATTTTTATCTCTCTGGGAAAAGAGGGTTAAAAAGATGGAAATATATATATATATATATTTTTTTTTAAAGATTTTATTGGGGAATTTTGGGGAGGGGAACAGCGTTGGGGAATCGGGGAAGGGAAGCAGACAAGTTGCTGTCTTTTTGTTCTTCAGTCTATTTGTGGAGGACATTGCTTCACTGACCCATGTTGGTATCGTCATTGCGCTCTTCCCGGATGAAGCAGATCAGTCGCCGGCCTCTGGATGTCACTCACTGCGGCTATTGGCAGCTCCTGCTGGCTGCCAGCCGCTCACTATAGCCTATGGCAGCCCACTGCAGCAGGGGCGGCAGCCCACTGCAGCAGGGGCTGCAGCCTACAGCATCGCCAAGGCTCGCACAGCCCAGCTCCAGGTGGAGCTGTTGTTAGCTGTAGAGGGCAGTGTCACTGACCCTCATATGTGGGATCTGAACCCGGGCCGCTGGCATCTGAAACCAACTCTTAACCAATGCGCCACTCGGCCAGCCCAAAAGATGGAAATATATTAATTCATACCATTAAAAAAAATTAGATCAATTCCTTATGTTTCCAACACTAAATAGGAAAACAAGGTCTCGGCAAAACCAAAATGATCATGTTTTTATCCTGGAATATAAAACTCTTTTTAATTCAAGTATAGTTGACATACAAATTATATTAGTTTCAGGTGTACAACATAGTGATTTGACATTTATATATCTTACAAAGTGATCACCATGAGAAATCTAGTAACCGTCTGTATTGTACAAATTTATTGTGATATTGACTGTATTCCCTATGCTGGAAATCTCTGTGACTTATTTATAAGTTTATACCTCTTAATCCCCTTCACCTTTTTTACCCATCCCCTCACCACCCAACCCTCTGGCATCTATGGGTCTGGTTTGTTTGTTCATTTGTTTAGCTTTTTAGATTGCACATATAAGTGAAATATGCAGTATTAGTCTTTTTCTGATGTATTTCAATTAGCATAATACCCTTTAGGTCCATCCATGTTGTTGCAAATGGCAAGATTTCGTTATTTTTATGGCTGAATTATATTCCATTGTGTATATACACCGTATCTTCTCTATCCATTTACCTATCGATGGACATCTAAGTTGCTTCCATATCATGACTATTGTAAACAATGCTGCAACAAACATAGGGGTGCACATATCTTTTCAAACTAGTTTTTTCAGTTTCTTAGGATAAATGCCCAGAGCTGGAATTGCTGAATCGCATACTAGTTCTATTTTTAATTTTTTGAGGAACCTCCATACTGTTTTCCATAGTGCTGTGCCAATTTACAATCCCACCAACAGTGCACAAGGCTTCCCTTTCCTCCACATCCTCACCAGCATTTGTTGTTTCTTGTCTTTTTTGATGATAGCCATTCTGACAGGTGTATGGTGAGGTATTATTGTGGTTTTTCACTTGCATTTTCCTGATGATTAGTGAAATTGAGCATCATTTCATGTGTCTGTTTGCCATCTGCATGTCTTCTTTGGAGAAATGTCTATTCAGGTCTTCTGACCATTTTTGAATTGGATTATTTGTTTTGTTTTTATGTTGAGTTGTTTAAGTTCTTTGTATTTTTTGGATATTAATCCCTTATCAGATATATCATTTGAAGATTTCTTCCCTCATTGAGTAGGTTGCTTTTTTGTTTTGTTGATGGTTTCCTTTGCTGTGCAAAAACGTTTTGGTCTAATGTAGTCCCATTTGTTTATTTTTTACTTTGTTGTCCATGCCCAAGGAGACACATCCAAAAAAAATATTTCTAAGCACGATGTCGAAGAGTTTTTTCTTCTAGGAATTCTATGGTTTCAGGTTTTACATTTAAATCTTTAATCCATTATGAGTTTATTTTTATATATGGTATAAGAAAACGGTCCAGTTTATTTTAGCATGTAGCTGTCCAGTTTTTCCAAAACCATTTACTGAAGACTTTTTCCCATTGTATATCCTGGTTTCCTTTGTTGTAAATTCAATTGATTATATAATCATAGGTTTATTTCTGGACTCTCTATTCTGTTCCATTGATCAATGTGTATTTTTGTGTCAGTACCATACTGTTTTGATTACTATTACTATAGCTTTGTAAAAGGGAGAGGGCAGTCTCCAACTTCAATTTCATTTACTTCTACTCTGGTCTTTATTTCCTTCCTTCTACTAACTTTGGGCTTTACTTGGTTTTTTTCTAGTTCCTGTAGGTGTAAGATTAGATTATTTGAGATTTTTCTGATTTGTTGAGATAGTCCGGTAAATTTCTATAAATTTGCTGTAAATTTACCCATTAGAACAGCTTTAGCTGTGGGCCACAGATTTTGTTATGTTGTTTCCATTTTCATTTGTCTCAGATATTTTTTGATTTCCTCTTTGATTTCTTCATTGACCCAGTGGTTGTTTAGTAGTATGTTGTTCAGCCTCAAAATGTGTTTATTCCAGTTTCCCTCTTATAATTGATTTTTAGTTTCATACTATTGTAGTTGGAAAAGATGGCTGATATGATTTCAGTCTTCTTAAATTTATTGAGATTTGTTTTGTGGCCTAACATGATGCATCCTGAATAATTTTCATGTGCTCTTGAAAATAATGTGTATTCTACTGTTTTTGGATGGAATGTTCTGTACATATCTATCAAACCCATATTGTCTAATATGTCACCTAAGGCCAATGTTTCCTTGTTGATTTTGTCTGGATAATCTATCCATTGACAAAAATTTTAACTCAATTAAAATTTTTTAACTCAATTCGCAAACTGATTCAGCAAAAATATATTGAATTCTGTGAGCCATGAGCACAAAGTATTCTAAAAATAATGCAGAAACATCTTATTGCGTAGACTCCCCAACTACTAAATGATTTTGAATGAATGTTTTCCTTACTATCCATTGAGAACATCATATACTGATGTTAAAAAAGTTCCTCTGGCTGTCTCAGATAGAAGATGCAGCAACCATCAGGTCTAAGTACTTAAGGATGCTTCACTCTATTGAGTAATTATCCTAGAAAAAGATTGACAGTTATGTGGTCCTTTCTCTCTCCTTTCCAAACACAATCACACCCTTTGTTTAGAAGCTGAGATTGCTGTTTATAACCCCTGTCTTTCAGCACCCTGGTCTCTTGGCTTCCCAAGTTGAACAAGATTTCTTGATTAAGTCAAACCACACATTTGTCAATTGTCCTGGACCAGCGTGGCCTGTTGGCTGCTATCACTTTCCAACAGCTGATGCTTATAGTGTGACATGATTTGTCCTGATAGCACTTCTATAGCCCACCTATTGTTCCCATCACTTGTGCATTCCACAGCTGATTAGGCAACCTCCTGTCAGTGGTTCTTGTGCATCTGGGCCAAAGAAATTAATTTGCACTCATCATTTTTAGTTGCAGCTGGCTAATTGGACTCTAGGGTCACTTTTTGTCTTATATAATTAATCAAAGTCTACTTAGTTAATTATTACAATATTTGTTCAACAGGTATCTATTAAACATTTACAGTGTGCCTGGCACTTTGCAAGATGCAGAGGATACAACAGGCCACACAAATTCCAGTAGCCTAAAAAAATTAATGCACTTCTCTAGTTCCTACCTAGTTTTCTATTGTTAAATTGAATGTGTTTTTATAAATTAAGTATGAAACCATGATCCCTTCCTTTGTAACTTTTTCGAACTAAAAAAATTATCGTCTCTCTAAAGATCTGATTAACATTTATTTGCTCACTCTTATTTGCTTATTTATGAGTTTAAAATTATTTAGCTACCTAAAAGACTTCTAGAATATATTTTGAGGGATGGTAGAGTATTTTATCTTAAATAATTTAATTCAAATTTCTAACGATGATTTCTACAAATAGGTATTTTTTAAACAGTCTCTATTATTTTGTATTGCATTTGGTCTTTTTTTTTTTTTTCTTGAGGGCAGTGTCACTGGCATGTGGGACCCGGGGCTGCTGGCGTCCCAAGCCAGCTCTTAACCACTGCACCACTTGGTGGCCCTTGGTCATTTTTTTATCCTTACATATACATGGGCCTATTTCTGAGGTTTCTCTTTGTTTCACCGATTTATATTTCTATTTTGTTTGCTCGTTGTCCTTTCTCCTTTTTAGAATATTTTTGTTACCCTCACTATTTTGCTTTTTAAAATGAATATTATAACATTCTTTTTTTTTAATTCTAAAGAGGATTACATTTTTATTTTGATTGGAATTGCATTACATTTAAAATCATGTTAAAAACTGACATCTTTGTATTTTTTTATTTTCCTAGATGTTATTGCTCCATAAATTTTATTATTCTGTTTATATAGCCAAACACTTCTTATTAAGTGTATTACTCTTTATGTATATTTTATTGCTATTGTAAATTGAATCCCTTTTTTATATTAGGTTTTTTCTAGATTTCAATTGTTGGCATTCAAGAATCATAATGGCTTTTTTATATTTTGTATTTTATCTAGTAATTTATTCTATTAAGTTTAAAAATTTTAGATGATTCCTTGGGCATTTTGTTAGATGCATAATCAATTGTCTTTAAATAGTGATGTTTTTGTTTCTTCCATTATTTATTCCTCTTGGCTTTGTTTCATCTCTCTTCTTACATTGGCCTGAACTCCCATACCAATATTAAATCAAAATGATGATAGAGGACACATCTCTAGTAATAATAATTTTAAATACTTCCTCTCATGTCTTAAGCTAATCAGCAACAGAGTTCAAAGAGGAGGAATGGCAGAAAGTTTGAAATCAAATATTGCTTTATGGAAAACTTGGCCTTTCATAAATTTAATAACAGTGATTAACTTAGGCTTCTTGGTCTTTTGGAGAAAATCTAGTAATTATGACATTGAGATGCTATTGGTAAAATTGAATTAGGAACTGGAAATAGGATTTTTGCCTAAGTTTAAGCTTTATTCTAATACCTTGATTTGACATTGTTATAATTATCACAAAATTATGTTGAATGTCAGGTTCCTTCCAAAAATAATATCACACGCAGATTTAAAAGGCTATGTAGCTACTAATGAATAAATTATAATTTTGAATAACAATATCAAGGACGTTCATTCTTCTGGTGTGCTATGTCCCAGAAAGGCTACTAGAAATCAAAATTATGTAAGAGAAGCTGAGTTTTTCCATAAAAATAATGGTATAGTAAATTCAGAATAAAATTCATAACTAAGGGTCAAATATCCAAATTTTTGTAGCAATTATTACAGACATAATATTAACAAAAATGAAAATGTTATATAATATAAACCTTTGTTAATCTTACCTATAGACTAACATTAATTTATCAACTAGGGCAACAGTTACCCATCCTATGTCTTTGTATTTCCTAGAGCATCATCATGTTCTGTAAGCCTTTCTCGGTTTCATTACCACTTCTTCCTATTTTAAATGAAGTAAATTAAAAGATGAAGGAACACATTTATCAAGTTCATAAATTGCAGAAGGGCTTCTTTGGAGTTTTGAGTTAGAGCAAGGGTTTGAAGCAGAGGTTTTGGAGTAAGGCATTCTTGGGCACAAAGCCTGGTTCTGACTATTATTCATTTAAAAATATTTAGTGAGTTCTAGATGCTAGGGATACAACAGTTCACAAAACAGACAACATCCCCACTCTAATAGAGTTTACCTGTTAGTACCACTTTCTAGCCATGATGTAAAAAAATTTTGTTGTTCTTGTTTTAACAATTCTGGATTTCAACTTCCTCATTTATTATGTAATAATAGCCAGCACCTACCTCGTAGGGTCATTTTAAAACTTAAATTAGGTAATGTCTATAAAGCACCTAGCACATGTAAGAACTCAATAACTGGTAACTGGTTTTCATATTTTGAATATCTACTCTAAAAAAAATGTAAATAAATACGCATTGTAGAAAAGGAGAATGTTTAAATGATACATAATTTTATCACCTGGAGACAACTATTAATGCTATTTTAATATATACTTCTAGATTTTTTTCTATGCATGTATTTTTTAAAAGATAATCTATGGCACATATTTTTTTTACTTGCTGTGATCCATTTTATCCAATTGTCCTTCAGAAAGGTTGGACCACTGTGTATTCCCACCAGTCATATGTGGAAGTGCCTGTCTCTCTTTGGGGAGATTTAATGTCAATTGAAAACTTTTTGAAAGAATAGTGCCCTCATTAGATCATGCAGATTTTTCTCTGGCTATTGACTATGACTTAAAAAAAAAAAAAAAAGAGATCATCAAGCCCATATCATAAGTAGAGATCTTTTGGCTGCTAGGAACCCACTCAAGTCACTTCAGAAACAGAGTAACTTCTAATGCTATGTGGGGACTGGAACCAGAGTCAGAAAAGTCTCAGGGCCCCAAATAGATATTTCTTCTGCTTCCCCCTCAGAAACGTCATCAACAAGCTGTTGGTATCTGCTTCTTTCCATGCATCTGCTGACACCAGCCTCTAGAGGCTGGCTGGCTGGTTTCCAGCTTGTTCTTGGTCCATTATGGCCACCTCATGAGCTTTCAGTCCAGCTCTTATGGTTATTTAACCTCACCCAGGTTTTCAATTCCAAGTTCCTGAAAGATGAATCTAATTGACCTCTAGCTTATCTTCTTTTCAACCAGTACATCCAAAGCAGTGGTCACCGAGCTGCCTATGGATGGGTGCTTTAGGTGAGGTGTCTCTCCTTAGTTGATCAGTTGTGGCCTGCGGACAGGATGATGTAATATAGATGACCATTGGAGCATTAGGAGCAGGGAAGAGTATATGAGAAGGTGGGCATATCCAGAATATACTAACCAAGGATCTTTGCCAGATGTAAGGGGTAATATAATAGATCTAATTTTGGTGGTCTAGTATTTGGAAGATATTTTAATGATTTATGGGTATGGGGACAATAGTTTTGAATATTTGAAATTTGAATGGTCCTCCCAAATTTAGAGTGTATAGTCACCATTTCTAAAGTAAGGTATACACTAGAAAAAGAAATCATAGCATCTGACATCAGATGATTTTATAGTACTTTATAGCAAGTATTCAATAAATATTGCCTATAAGTAATAGAAGGTTTAAAGATCAGGTTGCCTGTCATTCTACTGCTTTGAAAATAGATTTTATACTTTTTTTGAACTACCCATTTCATCAGGAGTAAGAGTTTTCCCATGCAATCTGATGTTATGCAGAGTACATCTGCCTGTAAAATGTATGAACTCATATTGACTGGTGGTAAATTGTCATCTTTTGATCCTTCTTAGCATACTGGGACATCAATGTATCAAGAAGCCTCAAAATTTGGGCTCAAATAATGGCTGAAGTCAAAGGCATACAGACTTGAATGTAATCCTGTATCTACAAAATCAGATGTCTTCCCACCTAGGTTCAGTTATGATTTTTACTTTATAATAATGAAATGGTGGGAGAAAATATTTGCAAACATATAACTGACAAAAGCCTTGTATTTAGAATATAAATGTATATTCAACAATAAAATAAACCAAACAATCCAATTATAAAATGGGTGAAAGACATAAAGAGATTTCACAGATTCTCTTCACAGAAGAGAACGTAAGGATGGCAAATAATCACATGAAAAGATGTTCAACATCATTAGCCTTTAGGGATGTGTAAGTTAAAACCACAATGAGATATCATGACACACCCCTAAGACTGACTAAAATGAAATAAAATAATTGTGATAATACCAAGTGCTGAATATTTAAGTCAAGGAAACATTTGATTTTTTTCAAAAATTGAAATTTTCTTGGCTCTTGGTCTTTTGGGAATTAAACGCCTCTGTGAGGCATAACTTGAAAATCCCCATCGTGGCTCACAAGACTGTATTTTCTTAATGATGTAGCCAGAAGGTGAGGAAATACAACTTGAAGCTGGGGAAGGAAAAACAAATATATCACTTATCTGTTCAAGGACATATAGGCTCTGAGACTCAAACTGACCATGTGGGTTTTGCAGGTATTACCTGAAGTCTTCATTTATTTCCCATTGAAGAACTGCTGTTGGCTTAGTGAAATCACAGGTTTTGAAACATTATATGACAATTCATTAGAAGTAAAGTCATAATATCAAAAGGAATTCATAAATTTTAATGAGCATGACTCTTGCAAACTCTGAATTAAGAAATCATCCCTAGCCAAGTTGCTTAATTTTAAGAAAAGATTATTGAACTGGAAGCAAAACCAAATCTCTGAAATTTTAGAGTCAAATGTATTAATCCTGGTATTATACTAAATTTTATGGCCATGTACAGTAAGACCCCAAATTACATATGAATTCTGTTCCCGGAGAACTGTTCGTAAGTTGGATTCGTTCATAAGTACGACAAAGTGAGTCTTATGCACCTTTGACACAAATATACAATGTAAAACCAATGGTTGAACAATTCCTGTTATAAGAACGAGTGATGTCTACCATCTTTTTGCCTTGGTCCAATCTCTCAATTATTTTCACTTTTGTTTCCATGGTTACTGCTTTGTGCTTCCTAGCAGTCCCTTCCACATCATCACTGCCTTTCCCTCTTGCTTCCAGACATCCTGGGCTCTGATTGAACAATGTACTACTGTACACTATTGCACGATATGGTAAACACACAGCAGCACAACTGTGACAATGTCTGGCAGACATATGAGCTACTTTTGCGATTTGTTCACATCTACGAATGTTTGTAATGCGAGGTCCATTCGTATCTGTGAAAGTTGCAACTTGAATGCTCATAAACCAGGGACTTACTGTAGTCACTTTTGACTGTTTTGATCTATCTATGAGGTTGGAAAATTAAGTTCATGAACTCATCCTAGAAAAAGTGCTACATACCTCATTGTTAAATATCACTATGGTCACCTTCGAAGTACTCCCCTTGGGAAGCTATGCATTGATGCCAGTGCTAGTCCACCCTTCAAAGCAATGTTGGAACTCTTTTTCTGGAATGGCCATCAGAGCTGTCATCATATTACCCTTGGTGTCCTGAATGTCATCAAAATGTCTTCTTTTCAATATTTCCTTTATCTTTGGATAAAGAAAGTAGACATTGGGGCCAGATTAGGTGAGTAGGGAGGGTTATTTGTTTACTGGCTAAAAACTCCTTCACAGACAGTGCCACGTGAGCTGGTGCATTGTGATGCAAGAGCCATGAATTTTTGGCAAAAAGTTCAGGTTGTCTAACTTTTTCATGCAGCCTTTTCAGCACTTCCACATAGTAAACTTGGTTAACTATTTGTCCAGTTGGTATCAATTTATAATGAGTAATGCCTCTGATATCAAAAAAGATTAGCAACATCATTGCAATAAGTTTGTGAACTTAATTGTCACACTGCATATTTTGAAAAAGTGTATATTTTTTGAAATAAACTACTGAAATAAAAGCAAAAAAGCCACCATATTTGATGTCAATCTGGAGTTCAAAATTGATACCAAATATACTTGCAGCTTTAGATTACATCTGTAGACCTGCGTACTTTGGAATAAGTGATATTCAGTTTTAGAACTGTATTTGTGTTACAGGTCAAAACTGTTTTCTTCTGCCCTCCTCCTCCTCCTCCTCCTCCTCCTCCTCCCCCTCCAGCTCCCACTCCTCCTCCTCCTCCTTCTTCTCTTCCTCCTCCTCCTCCTCTTCCTCCAGCTCCCCCTCCTCTTCCTTCTCTTCACTCTCTGAGTAAGCTTAAAATGAGGAGTAGTTTTCCTGGAACGAAAAGGTAGATCATAATCTGGATGAACTCCAGAGGCAAGGCACCAATGTCTGTGGTGGTGTCCATTTGTGTGGGTGGGCCCAGATCCAAAACAGAATGTGTGAATATTTAAATGTTCCACTGTGGTTTTGTTTCAGGAAATATATAGGTTTGGTTCTAGTGCCAAATAAACCCCTAAATTTTGTCATTGTTTTTGCAATTCACACAAATGCATAAAAAAAAATGGAGACAGTACAATTCCTTCTTGTTTAGGGTTTTGGGGAGTCAAAATACATTTCCATTCTACTCAGCTTTAAAATGTACATTTCTGTGAAATATATTTTGTACAATTGACCTTATCGGCTAGACCCTTTCGTATATGTTCATTTTATTTTTATTATTTTATTGCAAAAGTAACTCAATCAAGATAGAATTATTTATGGAATATATATTTAAATAATTTGTAAAGTAGAAAGTGAAAATATCCAATCGCTAATATATCCCCCCACTCCTTTCCACATCCATTCTCAAGTAGTAGACACAGTCATATTTTTGGTATCCTTTCAGATTTTTTGAAAAACATTCAGGTGCATGCATTTTTTTCCCCAAAATTGAAATCATATTTTCCATATCATTACATAACTTTTAACTTAATTATTCATCAGACTTACCTCTAATCTTTAAATGAGTACAGAGGTTTCCATTTTATGATTTTCATCATCTATCTCTTCAACCACTTTCTTATTGTTGACATTTAGATTGTCTCATGTTTTTAGCTATTACAACTAATGTTCCTTATATGTATATCTTTCCACACTGTGCAAGTAGTACTATAGAATGTAAATCTAAAAGTGAGTTAAAAATATTTTTAATTTTGATAGTTATTCACACATTGTGATGCTAGTCATTTGTTATTTGACAGTTATTTGTCACTCCAAATAGCTTGTTACAATTCACCCTGCACCAGAAATATATGAGTTTTTTTCCCATGCCCCAGGTAACTCTGGATGCTATCAATATGTTTAATTTTAGATAATCTGATGGATTCAAATGGGGTCTCATTTTTAATTTGCATTTACTGAATTGCTACTGAAGCTGAACCTGTTTTCATATGTTTATTAGGTAATAACATTCTGTTCTTTTGTGGACTACTTATTCATATTTCTTGCCCCTTTTCTTATTGGGTGTTTGCCATTTATTTTTTAAATTAATTAATTAATTTTTATTAGGGACAGTCATACTTTCTCTGTTATGAATGTCTTTTTCAAAAGTTTTATATTTTTATATAGTCATCAGTCCACCTTTTCCTTTATGACTTCTGAGTTTTGTGTCTTACTTAGAAAGACCTTTCTACTTTAAGCTTAAAAAATATTTTCTGTATTTTATTCTAGACTTTTGTAATTTTGTGTTTTTACATTTAGCTATTTAATCCCTTTGGTATTTAGTGTTTTAAATATGTGGTATGAAGAGAACTCTTTTTCTTCTCTTAACTGGGCATCCAGTTGACCCCAAGCTCTTTTTGATTTGTCCATTCTTTTTACAATGGTTTGAAATGACGTATTTTCACATACTAAATTTCAATTTTTGTGGCTCTGTTTCTGGACACTATTCATTGATATATTGCTGTACCAATATTACACTACTTTAATCACAATCTTTTTATAGTAAGCTTTGTTACTTAAAGGATTGAGTTCCTTCTCATTTTTATTCTTATTAGTTGCTTTATAATTGTTGCTAATTTACTCATTCCAAATGAACTTAGAATTACTTTTACCAACTTCTATAAAAAATTCATTGGAGCTTTTAAATTTGAGGTGATTCATCTTTACAACTTCACATCTTCTCATCTAGAATTATAGCATATTTTTTTCTTTCTAGGTCTTTTAAAATTCTTTCTAGAAAGTTTTTTAGTTTTCTTCACCTCTTGTATATTTTTATATAAGGTTGTTCCATTATATTATAGTTGATAGTTTTGTTGGTAATATAAATGGGGTCTTTTTTTCATTATTTCTAATTGGTTGTTGGTATCTACAAAGGCTGTTAGTAATTAGTATATCAATCGTATACCTGTTTTCCTTATTAAAATCTCTTAATAGTTTTTTAATCAATTCTTTTGTATCTTTTTTATACATAAGCATGGCATTTTGTTTCATATTTTATATTATTTCTCTTTTTATGTATTATTTGTATATGTATGTATATGTGTGTATGTGTATATATACATATGTATGTATGAGGTCTCACAATTATGTTCATGAACTTGTTGTAGTGATGTTGCTAATCTTTTTTGATATCAGAGGGATTATTCATTATGAATTTGTACAAACTGAACAAACAGTTTACTACTTGGAAGTGCAGAAAAGGCTGCATGAAAAACACAACCTGAACTTTTTGCCAACAATTCATGGCTTCTGCATCACAACAATGCACCTCCACCACGACAAAGCTCACAATGTACTGTTTGTGAGGGAGTTTTTAGCCAGTAAACAAATAACTGTATTGGAACGCCCTCCCTACTCACCTGATCTGGCCCCCAATGACTTCGTTCTTTACCCAAAGATAAAGGAAATATTGAAAAGAAGACATTTTGATGACATTCAGGACATCAAGGGTAATATGATGACAGCTCTGATGGCCATTCCAGAAAGAGTTCCAACATTGCTTTGAAGGGTGGACTAGGCACTGGCATTGATGCATAGCTTCCGAAGAGGAGTACTGTGAAGGTGAAGGTAGTGATGAGGTATGTAGCACTTTTTCTAGGATGAGTTTGTGAACTTAATTGTTTGACCTTCGTATGTATGTATGTGTCTATCTATAGTGAAAAGAATGAACAAAATTTTTTCTCCTTATTACATTAACTAGGGTTTCCAGAACATTGTTGAACAATATTAATGATGACAGGTATTTTTGTACTGTTTTGGATTCCAATGGAAATCTTTCTCCTAGGGCTTTAAGGTTTCATATAAAGTTTGCTATTGATTTTTAATAGATACTCTTTATCAAATTAAGTTTCATTCTCTTCTTAGCTTTCTAAAATTTTTGTCAAGAATTGTTATTGCCTTTTCTAAATCTATAAAAATGAATAAGTGACCTGCACTATATTAATGTCATAAATTAAAGTAGCAGTTTTTCTGATGAACCATCCTGTGTTTCTAAATTCTATTGGGTTGTCGGAAAAGTCATGATGTATTTTTTTCTATGTTTTTTGTTGCAAAAATGTGTTATGACTTTTCCGACAAACCAATATTTGATTGTGATGTATTGTGTTTTCATATACTGCTGTATTTCACTTGTTCATATTAAATATAGATTCTTTGTACCTATATTCATGAATGAGATTAGACTATAAATTTTCTTTTCTATAATTTGTGCCTGGTAGCGATATAAATATTATATTAAACTTATTAGGGGAATTTGACAGATTTCCATCTCTTTCCATTCTCTGAAAAAATTTAAATAATGTAGAATTTACCTGTATCTTGAATGTTTGAGAAAATTTACACACAAATTTGGGCCTGGAACTTTTTGTGGAAGAATATATTTGACTAACTTAAAAATATTTTAAGGATATCGGTTTATATTTTACCTTTTCCTGTACTGTGTATAGTTTGGCAAATTTACATTTTCCTAGAAATTTTTCCATTTTATCTAGTTTCTCAATGTATAGTAAAGTTGCCTATATATTTTAATATCTTTAACATAGCCTGTATTAATGGTTATACCCCTATTTTTTGGTGTTATAATTGTGTTTTTTCCTCATTTTTTATTTGAGTTGGTAGAGATTTTTTCATTAAATTGTTGTTTTTAAAGAATCAGTTCTCAGGATGTAGATTTTATTTCCATCAAATTTCTGTTTTATCTTTATTATTCCTTTCTTCTACAGAAGGTGCCAAAAAATGTATACTACACATTTTAAGAAAGGAAAGAACTGTATTAAAATTGTAGTATTCAATATATACCAATAACAGAATATGAATGCAAGTCATGTGTATACATTTTTTGGCACATCCATGATTTTTTTTTTTTGTTCTTTTTCCAGTTTCTTGTGTTGAATATTCTGTTCATTTATTTTCAGTCTTTTTCTTACCAATAAATGCATCTAAATAAACTATACACTCCTTCGAGTAATATTTTGGTCATACTTCATAGCTTTTTTTCTTTCATATTTATTTTATTAAGGTATAATGTATACACCATAAAACTCACTTGTCTTAAGTGCAGAATTCAATAATTTCTAGTAAATTTATAGAGTTGTACAACCATCATCACAATCTAGTTTTAGAGCATTTGCATCACCCAAAAAAGAAACTTTCTATCCTTTTGCAGTCACTCCTAATTCACCTGGGACCAATAGTCCCAGGCGTTTGGTTATTTTTTAAAACAAAAATGTCCAAATTCCACTGCAGGGCTACATTCCTCTCTGGAGGCTCTAGGAGAGATAAGTTTCCTGCTCCTTCAGACTGTTACAGAATTCAGTTACTTGCGTTTGTAGGACTAAGGTCCCCATTTGCTTCTTGGCTATAACCTGAGGGTTGTTCCAAGTTTCTAAAGGCCGTTGCACTTCTTAGCTCCTGACCTCCTTGCTCTATCTTCAAAGCCCACAATGGCAGCTTCTCACATCACATCTATCTGACTCCCATAGCTTTTAATATGTAAAGTTTCCATAGTCACTCATTTCCAAATGTTCTATAATCTCATCATTTTTCTTCCTTCTTAATCCATGGGTCACTTAGAAACCTGCTTTAAAGTTCCAAATGGTTGGACTTGGGTGTGTGTGTGTGTGTGTGTGTGTGTGTGTGTGTGTGTGTCTTTTTTACAATATGGTAGAGAAAATAACTTGTATGGTTTTAACTTTGGGAATATCATTGGAGTTGTCTTCGTGGCCTAATATATTACCAGTTTTTGTGAAAGTTCCATAGACATTTGAAAAAGATATGTATTTTCTGCTTATTGGGTATAAAGTTTTATATGTCTATGAGATTTACTTTGTAACTGTGTAAATCAAATTCCCTATATCCTCATTTACTTTCATTGGTTTGATCTGTCATTTCTGTCTAGAGAGATGTACTAAAAGTGTGCATTTTATTTTAGATTGTGAATTATTTTACAGTTTTCTTGGAGAGAAAAAGTACTCTATAGACATAAATCATATTATATATGGCCAATGTTCCACAGTAGAAATGTAAATAATTAGAACTGGAGAGATTTGTTCATATAATGTCACAAAAGGATCCCAACAGGTTTTTGCATTTCTTCTTCTTGGGGTTAATGCCCTGTAACCCCGCTGGTACAGAACCACTCATTGGTTCTTCTTTATTCCTCATCAGTTTTCCTGAATATGTAGTATTTGTTGCTTCCCAGGGTCTATAGGCTAGAAACTTTGAAAGAATAAGGCAATTCAAGAGTCTAGTGAAGTATTCTGAGAGTAACGTGAGGTTTTATAACCAATTTAGTCCCCAAATCCCAAGAGAGGAAAGTTGGGAGACAGGGCAGCTTCCAGGACTCAGGTCTCCATTTTGCTTGCAACCTTTAGTATGGAATAGACTTTCTTTCATTATTATTATTTTTTAAGATTTTTATTAAAATATAGTTAACATACAATAGTATATTAGTTTCAGGTGTACATCTAGTTATTCAACAGTACCCTGATGGCACTATATATGGTTATTACCATATTGTTGATTATATTCCCTATATTAAAGAAGTGATCACCATGATAAGCCCAGCAATCATCTGACACCATACCACATTATCACAATGTCATTGACCATATTTCCTATGTTGTATATTAAATCCCCAAGACTTATTTGTTTTATACCTGGAACTTTGAACCTCTTATTCCCCATTATCTATTCCCCTCTTTTAAAATTTTTCAATCACAGTTGACATTCAGTATTATTTTATATTAATTTTGGGTGTACAGCATAGTGCTTAGACATGTATATAACTTAAGAAGTGATCCCCCTGACTAGTACCCACCTGGCACTATACAGTTATTACCATGTTGTTGATTATATTCTGTATGCTTTACTTTACATCCCCATGACTATTTTATAAATGTAAATTTGTATTTCTTAATCCCTCTACTTTTTTCACCTGTCTGTAACCCCCCTCCCATGTATCACCCCAACAAACCTAGTACCTATCTGACACCATACACCATTATTACAACATTATTAACTATATTCCTTATGCTATACCCTACATCCACATTACTACTGTGTAGCAACCAATTTGTACTTCTTAACCTCTTCCCCCTTTTCACCCATCTCCAAATCCCCTGTCAACCATCAAAATGTTCTCTGTATCTATGAGTATGATTGTGTTTCATTTGTTTATTTTGTTCTTTAGATTCCACTTATAAGTGAAATCAAATGACATTTGTCTTTCACTGTCTGACTTACTACACTCAGCACAGTACCCTTTAGGATTATCTATGTTGTCACAGATGGTGAGATCTTATTCTTTTTTTATGGCTGAGTATGAGGGATACTCAGGTTGCCTTCATATCTTGGCTATTGTAAATAATGCTGCAGTGATCATATGGATGAGCACATCCCCTCAAAGTAGTGTTTTGGGTTTCTTTAGACGAATACCCAGAAGTGGGATTATTAGGCCATTCTTTGTGTCTTGTTATATAGCCTTTGTTTTAAAGTCTATTTTGGCCAGTATAAGTATCATTACCTCAGCTTTTTTTGTTTGTTTGTTTCCATTTTTATGAAATATCTTTTCCATCCCTTTACTTTCAGTCTGTGTGTCGATCTGAAGTGAGTATCTTGTAGGCAACATATATAAGGGTCTTGTTTTAGTATCCATTCAGCTCCCTCATCTTTTGATTGGAGCATTTAATTCATTTACATTGAAAGTAATTGTTGATAGATATGTAGTTATTGTCATTTTATTAATATTTTTTATTTATTTATATTTTGTCTTAAAGAAGGCCCTTTAATAATTCTTGTAATACTGGTTTGGTAGTGATGAACTCCTTTAGCTTTTTCTTATCTGGGAAGCTCTTTATCTGTCCTTCAATTCTAAACTATAGCTATGCTGGGTAGAGTAATCTTGGTGGTAGGTCCTTACTTTTCATCACTTTGAATATTTTGTGCTAATCCCTTCTGTCCTGCCACAAAGTTTCTGTTGAGAAATCAGCTGACAGTCTTATGAGAGCTCCCTTGTAGGTAACTAACTGCTTTTCTCTTGCTGCTTTTAAGATTCTCTAGTTGTCTTTAAGCTTTGGCATTTTAATTATGATGTATCTTGGTGTGTACCTCCTTAGGTTCATCTTGTTTGAGACTCTGCATTTCCTGGGTTTGTATGTCTATTTCCTTCACCAGCTTAGGGAAGTTTTCAGTCATTATTTCTTCAAATAGGTTTTCAATTCCTTGTTCTCTCTCTTCTCCTTCTGATACTCCTATGATGCAAATGTTGTTATATTTGATATTGTCCCAGAGGCCCCTTAACTATCCTCATTTTTTTTGGATTCTCTTTTCTTTTTGCTGTTCTGATTGGGTGTTTTCTGCTATATTATCTTCTAAATCACTGATTTGATCATCTGCTTCATCTAGTCTGTTGATTCCCTCTAATATATTTTTTGTTTCCAGTTATTATATTCTTCATTTCTGACTGGTTCTTTTTCATGTTTATTCTCCCCATTTTTATGTTTCCTATCTCTTTGTTGAAGTTCTCCCTGAGATCACTGAGTATCTGTATAACCAGTGTTTGGAACTCTGTGTCTGGTAGATTGCTTGTCTCCATTTTGTGTAGTTCTTTTTCTGGAGCTTTGTTCTGTTCTTTTATTTAGGACATGTCTTTTTGTCTCCCCAATTAGCTGCCTCCCTGTGTTTATTTCTATGTATTAGGTAGGGCTGCTATGTCTCCCAGTTATAGTGGAGTGGTCTCATGTAGTAGGTGTGCTGTGGGGCTCAGTGGTGCAGTCTTTCTGGTCACCTGAGCCAGGCGCTCCAGTTGTGTTCCTTGTGTGGGTTGTGTGTGCCCTCCTGTTGTGGTTGAGCCTTGGTTGCTGTTTCCACATCAACAGGAGGGATTGGTCCTTGGGCTTATTGATTGTGAGGAAGGGCCATGCCTACAATAGAGGAATTGTGGTACAGGAGATGACCCTGAAGAGAAGGACCTGCCTCAGCAGGGCTCTGGTGCCTGCCCAATCCACCCCTTGGGTGTGTCTTCCTTAGAGTGCTCCAGCTCATTTTGAAGCTGGCTACTGAGCCCATCAGCCCCAGGGCTACCTGGGAGGGGACCCACTGCAGGTCAAGTTCAGCTGCAGCCCGTAACCCACCCAGGACCACCCAGCAGGAGCTACAAAGCAATCTGTAGATGGCTGCTGCCTGTGCTATGCTTGGAAGTGCCCTCCAGAGACCAACTTGTGAACCAAGGCCAAGTATTGCTAGTGCCAGATTTAGGGCTGCTCAGCCAGAGGTACGGGACACCCTTAAGCCAGATGCTGCTTGTCTGGGTTCTGCAAACCTTGAGGGACCCTAGGAAAGTCTGCAGCATGAGCCAAGGCAGGTGGTTTGTACAAAAAAAGCCACTGGCAGCAGCTTGGGTATGTCCAAAATTTGGGTGGGGTAGGGTCTCAGAATCACCAGGGTGTGGGGAACAACTTGTGTTAACCAGCTTGTTGGAGACTCAGATATAATGGCCGCCTGTGTCTGCACGCTAGGAACAGGGAAGGCTCAACAAAGGAACAATGGCTTTTGCCAGCTCCTCCATCTGGGAGAAAGCTGCTCCTCCAGCCCTCGTCCTGAAGCAGACAGTTCAGTTCTCCCCAATATGTCCCTGTCGCCTTTCCAGCTGCTGCCCCAGCACTGGCACTTAGAGCCAGTGATTCCATTGGTGAGTAAGTCCATATACGGTCTCTTGAAGAAGAGTGCCTGGGACTGCAGCCACCTTGTGTCTCACTCAGCCACAATCTCCACTGATTTTCACAACCAGAAATTATGGGGACTTCTCTCCCTGGCATTGGAACTGTGAGCTGGGCAGCCTGGTGTGGCTCTGGAAACCCTTGTTCCTTTGGTGGAGGGGGGAGGGACCTTCTGCAGCCAAGATATCCCTTCTGAGTTTTAATGATCACATGCAGGTGTGGGACCCACAGGTTCCATGTCTCTGCCCCTCCTATCAGTTTGGAGGCAGCTTGCTCTGTATGTCCTTAGTTGTAGGGCTTTGGTTCAGCAAGATTTCAGGTGATTTTCAATAATGTTTTTTTTTGTAATTTAGTTGTAATTTTGATGTGTCATGAGAGGAGGTAAGCACAGCATTAACCTATTGTGCCATCTTGACTAGAACTCTCTGGAATAGACTTTCTATTGCATTTTGTAAAATTAAAGTTTAGACAGTAGTTCAGTACTGGCCTGATGAATTAATTTTGTGAGTTTGTTGGTTTTTATTTTTATTTTAAATCTTTTAGATTAGTCTAGTGACCACCATCATAAAGAAATGTGGCATATTACTTTCTTATTATAAATTAACATCCCAAGTGCTGCCTTAAAAGGAATTGAAAACATTTTTAAAAATCACATAATCCCTGTTTTTAAATGTAGAGCACTCTAAATTCCTATGTGAAGACCTAACAAGTGTACACCCAGAAAGAATTGCTCCCATTTTTTTTTTCAAGATTTGTGGGTTTCCATTGTAAAACTGTTTTTTTTTCATAACTTAATCTCAAGGACCTTAAGTGTCCTGTAGTTAAATATGCTTAATTTGGAGAGTTAAGAAAATGTAAAACCTATTTTAAGAACCACACTCTGCTAACTTACTTTTTAGGAAAACAAATTCAACAGGGTTCTATGTGATAATCGGCCAGTGAAGATTTACTGTCTTAGTCATTTCAAGGGCTGAACCTCTTGGTTTTCTGTGCCTTACTAAACTAGTTACTTTGCTGAACTTTGAATTAACAGAATAAAAACCATAAGCAGCATAAAAAGAAAGCTGCTGCAATATCCTCTTATCAGAAAAGAGAGACAACGCATAAAATCTTCGGCTTTAGGAACAAATAGTAAATCATTTATGCAAGAGAGATTTGGGAGAGGAAATGTGACTTCCAGGCAAATAAATAAAATACTGACAGTGCAGTATTAAAAGGAATTTAGCTAGCATTTAACCGAAGTTAAAATAGCCTGGTTTTAGCTTGAGGCTGGTTGAAGAGCACCAACTTCTTAGACTGTGTACGCTGACGCTGACCTATAGACAGAATTTTCCTGTCAATTTGCATTTCACAGGCTTTCCTGAGAAAAACATTGTCAAATTTTAGATGCACCAATCATGTTTTAAGATCATGGGAATACACATATCTTCGCAAGAAGATATATAAAAGGGGCAGTCAAAGTTCAGTGTAAAGGGTGAGATTTATCTGTCCATGCCCTTTCATGTCAACAGCTTTAAAAATGCCCCCTTTTCCTTTTCCCTTTTCTCAACTAGAACCCTAGAGACTCCACAAGAGCTCAAGTCTAAACCTTCAACTTTCCACAACTAATAAGCTTGGCAGGTGCCCCTCCACCCCAGCCTTTGACCTTGCCAGCTCAAAATAGTCTTTCTCTCCTGCTTTTGAATTTTTACCCTTTAGTAACCATGACTTGTGACTTTTTCCTTTATTATTTAAAAAATAATTATTTACTTCTTTCCTGTTACTGAACATTCAACATTTATATTTAATGATTTATATTAGTTTGTAACTTCCTTAAAGTCAAGGTCGATATATTCAGATATTATTCTTATTTGAATAAGAGTGGAAGGAAGGAGGTAGAACAAGTAGTAACCTCTACCTGCATTGGGGCTCTCAGCTATTGCAAAGCCATGAAACCAAAGAAATATACCCATTTCTTTTCATGACAATGTACAGAACCAAACCAGGCTGTATGATATAACATGGTTATTATTATGATTACTGTTATCCTGGAGTAACCACCAGTGGTTTAACAGTCACATCCTGTCAAATATACTTTTCTGGGGAAGCTGAGGGAAAGTGAATAAAAAAGAGTAAGAAAAGAAAGGTCAATAAGATAGAGTAGAAGAACCCAAAGAGGAGCAGGGCCTGAAGCAGACCCAGGGGATGGAATACAGGCCCAGGGAATAGCTGGTCCAGTGAACAAACAGGGAAGAGGTCTAGGCAAGCATCAAAAATTAGAATGGGGACAGAGTCTGCTCTCTGTACAGTGATGAAGCCTGGACCAACTTAGATTAAAGAACCAGAGACAAAGCATACATATCTGAGCCTCGATATATTCAGGGCTTCAAACAAGCTATCTCTCCACATCTACAGCTCTTTTATGCTTTAGCTGAGAACAAAATCTGTTCTAGAACATAAGGATCTCTAAATCCAGGTATCATATAGGCTACTGGGAAAAGTCCCGTTTGCTTTTTCTATTTTGTCTATACTTCCGGGCGTGCCTGCACTTTCTTAGGGCCCTGGAATGGTCCTGTATCATTCCCATCAACTCCACCTTCCACACCATGTCTTTTATTTGTATGCTTATCCTTATCTGAATGCTCCTTCCTGTCTCCTCTGCATTCAGGCTACCAATATGATTTCCTTACTGCAGTGAACCACATTCTCAGGCATGAGTTGCACTGTGATGTTCCCAGTTTCTAGCTGTCTTAGCATGTGTTTGCAATATCAGTGCCTGGAGTGGCAATAAAGCCCTATTCACAGAAGATGCTATGTCAGACTCCTACACTGACTTCTATTATTACAATCCTTTGGGCTATTCTAAAGAGCTTTATCTGTTCCTCCCACTTTCCTCAGCATTAGCTGTGTGCCCATTTCTCCTGGCTATTTGTTTAAGTAGAGTGTACCTGTTTGGTCTGTTTGAACAGGAATTAGGAAGTCCTGTTGATAGTGGCTTACAGGGTTACTTGGGGTCTGTGCAGACTTGCCATTTCTCAGATTATTTATACAATTTATTTGTCTGCATTCTCTTACCTCTGTATCTCTAAAATCCATCTTAATGCAATACAGCCCTTAGTGCCAAACCAATTCTTTTCTAATACATGTTTTCCCTAAAGCCGCAATACCTTCATTCCATTGTTCTGATTTATTGCTGCTGCCTAACCACAGCTACAAGGCAGAAAAAATAATAATAATAAAAATTTTAAAACCTGAGTAACAAGCACATCAGGATTAACATACTAGGTCTATGTTAAATCACCCAACAATGAACTAACTCATCTTTAATTTATTAGCTTGATTCTGATATAAATTCTGAGTGAAAAGTAAAAGGTTATGTAGATTAATAATATTAAAGTTGCAAAACAAACTCTTGAAAAATAGGAAATGTTAAGCAAAGGGAGCTATGCCATCTTTAGTTCATTGCTCTGTTCCTAGGCAATTCCATGCATCCAGGATGCAGGCTCATAACTGCATTTTTTAAAAGACGCTTCTGTACCCACAACATTCGGGCAAGATATAAACATTGCAGCATATTACTCCAAACTTTAGGGCCTAAATTGCAAGTCAAGGACTAGATAAATCTCCAAGTGGCCTAAAGAAGCCTTTCATAGTATTCCATTTGCAGCCAGGGATTAAGCACTGTGGAGTTGAGGAATCTAATAAATCAACAATCTGTAGGGGAGGAAGAAATTTTACTCCCCCCTTTTAGGTTCTTATGGCTGGTCTAATAAATCTGAATGAGACAGATTAGCAAGAGAAAATTACCAAATTTAATTATATACATATGTATGGGAACTCCACAAACATGAGAGGTTCAGAGAACAAAGGGAAAATGAGGTATATATGACATTCTGAGCTAAGGATGAGGTAAGGCATTGTGGGGCCTCAGAGGGAGAAAGGTCATTTGTGGGACAATAAGAAGAGCAGATGTTCAATAATTAGAAGTTTGCCCCACCCTACAGATAGGTCACAAAAAGTTATTTCTGGGGATAACTCTTTTGTGGACAAGGCCCCTAATTTAAATCTTTAAAGGAGAGGTAAAAATTTCTCCTGATCCCACAGGGTCTCAATTGCCTTCAGCTCAAAATAATTTACATGCCAAAGTGGCACATCTTGGAGAGACCTGTTCTGAACCCCTTCAAAGCTCAGAAGGAAAAGGGCATCAGTTTCAAGTGACTTGGGTTTTCTCAAAACTTTTAATATTCTGTAAAATCTTATTTATCTAACCTGATTGGGGAGCACAGCCTGAATATGTAAAATGGACACAAGACAAACAACTTCTAGATCAAGGAAATGATTTTTTGCTTTCTAGCATAGATGGCTTCTTCAGTTCAAGCTCTCAGCACTACCAGATTATGGTTTCTGTCCCTCTTGCTGGGACTAACAAGAGAGAATGAAATTGGCATGTTAATTTTACAAACATTAGGAAAAAAAGTTATAAACAGCTTAATTAATAATTAGCTTTGGGCTGGCGAAATGGCTCGTTGGTTAAGAGTTGGCTTGGGAGCGCAAACTCTGAGCAGCAGGGCTACCAGTTCGGATCCCACATGAGCCAGTGACATTGCCCTCTATGGCTAAGATGGTGAACAATAGCCCGACCTGGAGCTGGGCTGCTGTGAATCTCTGGCGATGGCATAGGCTGCAGCGGGGCAGCAGCGGATGCCATAAGCTACCTTAAGTGGCCGGCAGCCAGCATGAGCAGCCGGCAGCGTGAGCTTCTGTGAGCTGCTGTGAGTGGCCATCCAATGACTGGTGACTGATCTGCCTCAGCCGAGAAAAGCGTAATGATCACAATACCAACACGCGCCAGTGAAATGACGTCCTCCACAACTAGACTGAAAACCAAAAGGACAGAAACTTGTCTGTTCTCCCTTCCCCATTCCCCAACACTGTTCCCTCTCCCAATTCCCCCAATAAAATCTTAAAAAAAAAAATTAGCTTAAACCTTCTCCCTTCAGTATTTACATCAGCAGGTCTCAAAAGGACACACTGATACCTAATACCAATTATAGCAAACGTATCAAAGGTTGCAAATGATTGGCTTTTAAAAACAAACCAAAGAAAGTTTAAGATTATTACAATAATAGCATGGCCATGCGTTTGCATTTCAATACGCTTTTTTGAGAGAAAAACAGAGGTGGGTTTCAGAGATGAAGCCAAGAACTACACATGGGCCTGTGTTGTGAATGCCAACACCATTCTTATAAGGCACAGAAAAAACAGAGGAGAGAACTATTGCTTTACATTTCAATTTTCTTAACAAACCCTTTTATCATACAGGGGTGGCTCACCTCCCTTTATAATTGGAGTCAATGGTTAGAATTAATTAGGTTTTACTTACTGTCTACACCTACATGTAATAAAGAAAGTGGACCTTGGAGATTTTCCCACCGCTTGTGTATTATTGAGTATTATAGCGACATGAGACATGGTGGTAAAGAAGAGTATAATCTGGAGAACAGTGGAATCTCTGCTAAACCCTACAGGGTGGCACTATCTTGGTGAGGTCACCTCACACCAGCCTTAGTCTTGCAGGTTGAGAAACTCAACTTTGTTAGGGCTCCATCATTCATCAGACCGAGGCAACTGATTTGGACTGTCCAAACTGTCAAGAAGCTGCTGTATAATGTTATTCATATACAGATGATACACACTTCCTTCCTGATCTCATAATACTTTTTGAATTGAATTTGTGATTGGAGGTTGGCTGACAAGCATGGAATCAGAAAAGAGTGGAGGATGGTCTTTGGAATATCCTCCAGGCCATGATGAGGCCTGAAGAATTATCCTTGACCCACAGTAGAGAACACCTTTCTAGTCACCAGCCTGGGTGAGTTCTCAGAGGAGGCACACCCTCCCCTAAAGAGTACTGGACAAACACTGCCAATATCTTACTCTTTGGATTTCTTTGCTCTGGGCTCTAAGCTTCCTAAGTCTTTTCCACTCAGACAATTGGTTCAGCTTCAGTATATTTCTGTAACTCTTAGGGTTCTGTGGCTATATGGAGTAGAAATGAACTTTTGCTAACTCGAGCACAAAAGTAGAATTTATTGGAAGGAGCTGAGCACTCTTACACAATTGAATGAAAAGCTGAGGTCCTTGGTCTCTAAAAGGACCCGTGGAGCTGTCCTTAGAATGCCTACCTCTTCATATGAGGAAACAGACATTTAAATAAAGAGAAGCAATAAAATGTATAACTTTACACTCAAATTAATGGGGATTACCAAGGAGGGAATGGTCAATTGTCTCTGGCAGAGGAAGGGATAAGTTTCAAGGTAAGCAAAGTCTTCATAGGGGAGGTGATATCTGAGTTGACTCTTAAAAGATGCATAGTTGTTTGCCTGGTGATCAGATTAAAAAAGGGAACTCAAGGCACAGAATCATGGGAGGTGTGAAAGAGCAGGGTGTATTTAAGGAATTGAATGTCTGTACAACCTTCAGCATGGAACAGGGATTGGTAAAGTGGAGTTTGTGAGAAAAAAACTGGAGAGGAAGAAGAGTGACCATGAAGAATTACATTGCAATAAACTAATCTTTTAACACTGGTATCAATTCAAAAAGTTTTATGTGTAAAACTCCTACAAACCAGAAAAATTTTAAAAAGTACTGATGAGGATTATTTTTCAAAGTTCAATAGATTTCTTCCTTATTTTCGCAGAGGTCACTGAGTCCCCCCTCACCAACACTTCACCATCAACACCTCCCTACACCACACACACACACACACACACACACACACACACACACACACACACACACCCTACCTCCAATCAAAACTGCTTTTCCTTCAACACAGCAGAGCTGTATGTAGCAAGATTTTCTTAAAGGCTTTCAGCATGCTCAGCTAAGAGCAGCGTTGGGTTTTTTTTGTCTTGCTACACTGGTGTGCTGGTTCCTTTTATCATTCAGACCATCTGTGATGAAGTCTAACTCAGAAAACCTCAATTTCTGTAAGACTTTAGGATGAAGCATTAACATACTTTTATGGATTGTGCTACTTTTATGCATTGTGGTTTTGGAGGCTTCTCATTTCTGTTATTAAAAAGAAAAACCCTGCCATCTAAGCTTCTCATAATAAACTATTTTTACATTTATAATCTTTAAAGATGCTTATGGAAGAAGTGCTTTGAACTCTTTCAGTAAGATTTAGCTCAGCCTAAAGCTTAACAATAATGTAATTTGAGTGAGGGTGTCTGATCCTACCTGTCAGAGATGCTAAGAAAGATACATAAATCTCAGCCAGAATCTCATCTGAAACCAGTTTAAAAATTCATGTGATGAGAGTCATTCCTGTGTGATCTGGCTTCTTAATACCATACTGTACCCTGAATTTTGGGAATTCTGAGCTGGAATGTACCTTAAAACTCATATTATCCAGCCCTTTGTGCTATAGATGAATAAACTGAGGCCACACATTCTAACTGGAGAGCATAGCTGCTTTTCACTATCCTCTTGCTAGTCAAAGTGTGCTTCCTAGAACCAGCAGCATTGCCTGGGAGCTTGTTAGAAAATCAGGATCTCAGGCATTTTATTAGACCAATCACATCAGAAGCTCAATTTTTACAATATCTCCAAATGGTTCACAAGCATATTAAAGTTTGAGAGGCGCTGCTACATACCAACCACATTGTTTTCCAAAAGAAGGACAAGGCTTTGGAATCAGATTTATTTAGATTCAAAAATCCAGATTTTCACTAACCAGCAAAGTGTTATTGAGCAAATGACTTAACCTCTCTGGTCCTCATTTTCCGCAATAGTTAAAGGAAGGTAATAATACCCACAGTGGAAGATCACCATGGAGTTTGAATGAAATGTTTGTATAGTTTCCAGTCAAGTGCCTGACAGTAGATCCCCAGTAAATAGAAACTGCTGCTACTACGGCTGCTAGTACTGCTACTATTGCTGCTGTTACTACTACTGCTGTTGCTACTACTACTGTTGCTACTACTGCTGGTCTTGCTGCTTCTACCACTGCTGCTCCTATAGCTATTACTACTGCTATTACTACTGATGATGATGCTACTTCTACTGCTGCCACCATTACCATGGTTATTAATATCTCAGAGAGAGAAAATAACCTGTCATACATTGACAAGTGACCAAAGTGCAACTGTAGCCCAGGTCTCCTGACTGTTATTGCAGTACAGTTTTCCTGTACCTCATAATTTCCCTTCTCTTTTAAATACAACTAAATGCTAGACTGAGCATTCTTGTATAAAGCCACCTTAGTTCTTGGAGTAAGAAGTAAAAAGGAGACAGGCTTTCTAAGGTTTCCATTTAGACCTCCTGGAGTCATAAAGTCAATTTGCCCAATCCTGTGTCTTCTCAAACTGTCATAGCTTCAGCTTGGTCTGAGTTTCTTCTAGGTGGCAGCTTTGGTTTCCTTCAACTGTGGAATACTTCCTTTCTCTAATATTGCTTCTGGCCTCCAAAAGTGTTCCACAGAAAGTTTTATTGGATATGATAGTACATTTGTTTTCTTAGAAAATAGGATATGTATTAAATTACGGGGTGACCTTGATATTTTAAAAGATGAATTTTGTGTATTTCAGTCTTAGTCCTTTCAGTATTGAAGCGTACCCACCTCTCCAGATACGTAATTGCACTTTGAGTCATTTTAAAGAGAGGGAAAAATCCCCATTGTAGAAAAACAGGAGTTTGCCATTTTAAAAACTGAAATAGATGTTGACTTCTTTTTTTGAGGTCCCAGATGACTTCTTGTCCCTGTTTGTTAGAACTGAATGTGTGGCTTAATTTGAGAACCCTGACTAGAATGCTAACTTCTAAGCTTTCGGTAGACTGGATTAAAAACTGTTATAAACCCTCTGGGTGGTAGAATATCATATTTATGTGGAAAGTAGCCAAACATCCCAATAAGATCTGTGAAAGCACTTCACAACCATTGATACCTAACAAATATTCCTCTCTCATTTAATTAAGGAAGTGTAAAGAGAAGATCAAGCTTATACAGTAAAGTCAGTTTCAGGCTGGCCCCACTGTAGAAGGTAGTGCAATTCCATGCTTTATAACAAATTACCTGTCCTAAGTTGGATGGACACCATGGGCATCTGAGCCCATGAGTGGGTTCTTCATACCAGTGGAAGAGTTCTGGGATGAACCAGAAACCCTTGAACAAGCCCTAGTAGAACTGATGCCTGTCATTAATAGCCAAAATATATAAGGAACTAATACAACTCAATAGCAAATAATAATAATAATTCTTAAATGGGCGAAGGACTTGAATAGACATTTTTCCAAAGAAGACATTCAAATGGCCAACAGGTACATGAAAAGATTCTCAACATCACTAATTATCAGGGAAATGCAAATCAAAACTACATGAGATATCATCTCATACCTGTTTGGATGGCTATTATCAAAAAGTCAAAAGAAGATAAGTATTGGTAAGAATGTGAAGGGAACCCTTGTGCACTGTTGGTGGGAATACAAATTGGTGCAGCCACTATGAAAAACAGTATGGAGCTTCCTCAAAAAATGAAAACTAGAACTACCACATGACCCAGCAATCTCATTTCAGGGTATATATCCAAAGGAAATGAAAATAGGATCTCAAAGAGATATCAGCACCCCCATGTTCACTGCAACATTATTTACCAACAGCCAAGATATGGCAACAACCTAAGTGTCTGTTGACAGGTGAATGGATAAACAAGATGTGGAGAATATTATATATATATAAAATATGTAATATATATGTATATACACACATATATACACATATATTTATGTAAGTATATATATATACATATATATAGTGTATACACATACATGTACATGCATACAATGGAATATTATTCAGCCTTAAAAAAGAAGGAAATCATGTCATTTGCGACAACATGGATGAATCTGGAGGATGTTATACTAAGTGAAATAAGTCAGACACAGACAAATATCACATGATCTTATATGTGGAATCTAAAAAAAAACCAGTTGTATTTATGGTAACAGTAGGATGATGGTTACTAGAGGCTAGGGGATGGGGGAAAGAGGAGATATTGATCAAAGGCACAAACTCAGGTTATAAGATGAATGAGTTCTAATGTACAGTGTGGTGACTATGGTTCATGTATACTTGAAAATTGCTGGGAGACATCTCAAGTGTTCTCAACACACACGGTAACTATGGGAAGTAATGGATATGTTAATTAGTTTGATTGTGGTAGTCATTTTACAATATGTATACTTATATAAACATCACATTGTATACCTTAAATATATACAATTTTTGTAAAAAATAAATAAAAAGAAAAAAGAACAAAAAAAGGGAGGGAAATTATGTACCTCACCCTACTATGGAGGTGAAAGAGCACTGTGTTTTCCATCCCCAGGAGCCTCAGACTCTTTGGCCGCTGCCAGAGAAGTGGGTACAGTGATGGGTTTCCCAGCCTGAGGGCTGCATCTTACACCTGATCAGTTTAGCAAGCACTGTGCCTTATGCTTTTAACAAAAACTGAAGCATCTGTAGGGATCCAAATGAATCAGGAGATACAGTATATTTTTTTTAAAGCACATCCTCACTGCGCACACACTAATTGGCTAAATTCACAAAACTGCTTTATAGGGTCAAGGAGCCTTAAGCATGACTTTAAGTGAGTTACAAGCTATAGATTTAAATAAGTCTAACATTTCCTGCATAGAGATATAGGTACATAAATATACTATGCTGTCCTAAATTTCAAGACAGTGTTTCCTAAAATCCTGAAAAAAGAGATCATTTTAAATTTTATTGATTAATTGATTTTCGAATCACTTATACAGTAACCAAACGCTGTTCTAAGCTCTTAACAAATGTTAACCCACTTAATACTACAATATAACAGTCTTCACCTGGCAGGTACTAATTTTATACTCATTTTACAGGTGAGGAAATAATCAGAGATTTTAAGTAACTTGCCCAAGATTACACCGTAAATAAATGGCAGGATTGGAACTCAGGCACTTTGACCCTAATTTATGCTACTATTTACTATACTACCTCATAAGGTTATTATGTTACAGTTTTCTTTGTACTTAGCTGGTAGATAAATTTGTTAGCTTGTAGTACTCATGAAACCAAAATGGTGAGTTCAGTACTTGAATGTGCCAATTATTGAGGCTCTGCATATATAATATACAAGCTATAGGCTATATTTTTATTTTAATGTCTTTAATTAATAATTAGCTAACTTTTTCAATTCACAAAAACTATGATAGTTTTTCCTTTTAGGGCTATGTGTTATTATAAACTACAAATATAAAAAACAAGCTAAGCATTATTTAAAAAACATCCTAAAGTTGCTATCCAATGGACCAGGTACAAATACCCAGAGCTTACTTGAGATTCTGTAATAGAGAATTTAAAAGAGGTTAGAAATAAGTTATTTGCCTATTGAATGAACACCTTGATGCTTTCCTTTCATGCTGCTATTTGTATGAAAATCTGTCCCTTAGGTCAGGGTTTATTATAGGTTAGAAAAGTTTCCAATAGCCAACCAAAAACCCAGGAATCAAAAATCTCCCAATATACATAAAAAAACCCTCCACCTTAATCTGTAGCCAGAGTGCTTCTGGGCCCTGGAATCTCCCCATTGTGCCTGACCACCCAGCACAGACGCAGGAGTGTTGCCATGGCGGCAGTGACCCAACTGTGTGGGCTGGTTTCAATAACCAGCAGCTGCTCACTTCAGAAAATGCAGGATGACAGCTCAGTTCTGAATGAGCGTTTTTTTCTCTAGGCTTCGACCTGACCTGAATATTGTTTTCTCATTGAATTTCCTTTTATTTATTTATTTTTAGATATCAACTTTCCTTGAACTTTCCTTCTCATTCCTGTTGCAGTTGGCAGGACTGCAGACTTCGCTTTCCTTTGGTAGAAAATGTTTTCTTTCTTTTTTTTTTAATTTAACAGTTCCTGAGGGTTTTTTTCTGTGCCTTCCTTAACTATCCCATCCCCCGACATGCATTTTACACACACACACACACACACATACCCCTTTGCCTCATTATATAAAGACCCAGAACAAATCCACAGAGTTTATTTACTCCAAGAAGTGTGAAGGCTCAGATAGCCCCCCAAAAAACTCTTTGTGATTTAGCCATCCCAGGCACATTTCATTTGCCCTGTGACAATCTGGAGTTGGAATAGAAAGTATGGCTCTTTACTCACATTATTCTAACATAATCAGAGAATCTATGTTTAATTCTAAACCTATTCTCATAGTTGATTCGCAACCTGTTTTTTTCTCTGTTTACATGTTGGCAAAATGCAAAGAATATAAAAACTACAAATATTATTTCTGATCCCCTGCTCACAGGGATTGCAAAAAAACTATTCTTGAGGCAAGACAAAGTCTGTACTACATTTGATATGAATTTTGCCCCCTCCAGCTCTTAAGGAGTTTGGAATAACTTGGAAAGGAGATTTATATGCTATTGAACTTTAAAAAAAAATAAAATTGAAACAATTTGTTTACAAGTTGTTACTAAAGACTGTCAGAGAAAAATGTTTGTGGACATGGTATCCAAAAGGCTGACAGAATCCAGAACTTGCTTGGTATTCAAGGAGAGCTCATCCAACATTATCTGTGCAGTGTATAATTACTTGCATGTTGGGAGCCAAAAAAGGGAATGCAATCCTGTGAGTTTGTGTTTATACTAAAGAGTTTGAGAAGCAAGACAATTTAGCAAGCGTTCTTTAACCCCAGCATCTGGAAATAATTAATTTGCTTGCTATGGTTTATAGCATGAAGTTGATAAAGTTGTCTGCAGCTCTGCGTTGAAACCATTGGCCTTACTTAAAGCTTTAAGGGGTTTAACATTGTGGCTAATTCTAGTAAATCTTTTTATTTTTAAACTGAAAATGCTATGATAAGGAAGAACCTTCTGCTTATGGTTTCCCAATCATTTTCTTTTTGGTTTTATTCCCAGTGTGTTCAGGAAGTAGTCATGCGCACACCTCCAGCTCCCTCTTTCCTTGCAGTGTAATGCTGCAGGGCCAAAGAACTCTCAGAATTGAGGCCCTGGAAATATAGGGTTTTTGTATGTTGTTTCCAGTACATATATTTGAGCTCTGAAGAGTTCCTCTGGAATATAGAATGTACTTTTGTTCCATTTTACAAACTTTAGGCCAGATTGTCATGTGAGACTCTTGATCAATTACATATGAAAAGTATGGTGATAAGTTCTGATGGTTTATGTTAGGTGCTACATTTCCTTAATTGTGACTTTTAGGAAGAAAGTACTATATACCAGGTGTGCCAAAAAATGTATACAAGTGGACATTTTGGTCAACGTTGCTCAAGCAGTAGTTTGCCATAATCAGAAATGACTGGATGCTGCTTGTAACTATTTTGAGCACCTTTTGTAATTGCAAAAGTCAAACGTGACTTGTATTTACCTTTTGTTATGGGTACATAAGTATGTTGAGTATTACAATTTTAGTATAGTTATACTTTCTTAAAATGTGTATGCATTTTTTGGGCACCCTCTATATGCATATAATGTCCTCTTCATCCAATCTAACAATTCAGAATGTTACGGGAAGCTTATCAGTGGGGCTTCTCCTTCAATTTCTCACTAAGACACCCTGGAATGAAACACAACTGTTACACTGACCTTAGTTTGTTTAATTTGAGATTTCAGAATAAGAACAAGTGTCTTATTTTTCTTGGCTGTTAAGTTTCTTTTAAACTTAACAGTGTTAAAAGTTTTCTATAGCACATTTGAAAGCTCATATTTCACAATATCCAGCTATTTGCTTTTGAATCCTGATGAGAAACAAACTGAGGAACTCCCCAAATATAGCCAGGTTTTCATCTTGCGTCTCTCTTACCCCAGGGCTTACCTTCATACTTTGACAACTGTTTCCAATTGCTTGCGCCCTGTATCTCAAGTTTCCTTCGATTAAATGTTGTTTTCCTTTATGGTCAAAAATGATAACTTCTCGAAGGATTTCTGTCCTCAGGCTGCCATACGCACTGCCCCAGAGCCAGACGCTCACTCAGAAGAGCTACTTTTGTTCTTCTGCCTCTACACTCCCAGTCTCGGGATAGGGTGATACCCGCTATCCTTCAGGGAATAGAAGCAGAGACTGGATCCTATGTCGGTGACTAAGTACTCTCATGCCATATTTCTCAAAAGCCAGTGTGTGGTCCAGTGACTGGGTTGGTACTGGGAAAATGAGTTTTCCCAGATCTATTTTCTGATACCAAAAAAAAAAAAAAAAAGTAAGCTCCATTAGTACAGGGACCTTCTCTGTAATGGGTACTACTGTACCTCATCACATAAAAACATTCCAGGTGCATATCACTTAATAAATATTTGGCCAATGAATGAATCAAACGATAAGTGGTTGTGTATGTGAGTGAGGTGAGTTTTTCCTGAAGCTGAATATATTCATTTTCAGAACAAAACCTTCTGCTATTACCTTTTTGCCTTTACAATATGTTTATTTAAAAATAGTATATAAAGTAAAAGTGTTATTAGGGAGATTTTAGGGAGAAGGGAAATATTAAGCAACCTGATGTCAGTTCCCAAAATTCTTATACTGGCACAAAAAATTCAAACTCTGGAAATCACAGCCCCAAAGCATATTCTTTCTTGCTGTTCCTTTGTCTCTCACAGTGTCATCCATTTCTTTATAAAATTTGTCTCACAAGATGTCATAAAATGTTAACTCATATGGACCAAAGTGAAAAGCAATTCAGATTCAGAATTACCAACATTGCTGTGCATCCCCTTGTGCCAGGCCCTGTGCTGTGCACGTCCCTGTGCTGTGCACGTCTACATTATCCTACTTAAGTCTTGAGAGGTATACATTATTATTTTCCTTTTACAGATGAGGTGACAATGAGCTAGATTTTGGGTGGTCCATATCGTCCTATAAAAAGGAAGATCTAGAGGGCTGAGGAGGTTCAGAAGAGGGTAATAGAAGATGTTGGACTGAGCTGAGTCTTGCTGGTCAAGGGTGATTTGGTTGGGAAGAGAATGACCTCATGATAAGATGAGGAGGAAGAATGAGCACCATGTAGTTTGGAACAGAGTCCTGGCAGACCTGAATGGAACACAAGCAGTAGATAGGAAGATCGGAGGTGCACAGATGATTGGCTAAGGTCATCATTTCACAAGTATGATGCTTCAGAGATTGGTATGTTCTGGAGCTTGCTAATTTCTCAGGTTCCTACTTAGTCAGTCAATGCCCTGAAAGACATGTTTGTCCTTTTGAATTTGTTTACATGGTTGTTTTGGCTTCACATGATGTTCCTGGGGAAGATGATTAGGCTCGTAACTCCTGGGCACAGTTATAAGAAAGACTCTCCAGACCTTAGAACACAATTTTGTTGGTCTTTAAGCATAATCAGTGAATAGCCCTGTTGCTGAGTGTGCGATGCATTTTTAGTTTTCTAAGAAGTGCCCAGACTATAGAGTTAGAAGTTTCCAAGAGAAGGAGAAGCCCAGCCTATGACAAGTTTCCAGCCCCATTAATGCATCCTTAAGCTTGATGTAAAAATTATATGATATGAATCATATAAAGTCCTACTTTTTCCAATGGCGATAGCCTATGGATCTAAGGATATGTCCACCATTGTTAATTCTGAGTCATCTCATTTGAACAGTGAAAAGTTGATGAACTTTTTTAAAGCACACATATGGAAATATGAATATATGTAAAGCACCGAGTTGAGTGCCATGTGGTAGATGTTCAGTAAAGTGTGGCTTCTCATTATTAATGGATTCTATGTTTGCAAATTCACCTATTCCCTAAAATTTACTTGTAACCCTCAAATGAATAATTATGGCACTTTCCTGATCATCCATGGACTAGGGCAGAACAGTGAAAAATCTGTCACCTGACATACACATTCCCAGCTAAGGGATGTTTGAACTCACACACTGCAAACAAGTATCCTTTGTGTGGTCTATTTAGTACCACATTTTTCACATTTTTATGCTGTTTGTTAGTGATTTCACTGTTTAATATTCCAAGTGTAGTCTGAAGTGCTTTCTAGTCCTCCTAAGTGCAAGAAGCATCTTATGGAGAAAATATACTGTCAGATGAGCGTCGTTCAGACATAAGTTACAGTGTTGTTGGCCATGAGTTCAATACGAATGAATCCCTAAAGTATATTAAGGAAGGAAATAAGATTTATTTAAATAGAATTACACGTAAAACAAGGTTATGTATTGATTGGTTGATGAAAATGTGACTACAAGCTCTCAGGAACCTAACCCTACATTGTCCCTAGGAATAACAACTCTGTGTTTGCTAATTAGTGTTTCCAGCAACTTTCTAGAATATAACTACCACAAATAACAAAAATCTACTGCATTTATCACTGCAGCCATTCAAGAAAGCAAACTGGGTGGTTTCTGCCTAAGCCCAATCTATTAAGAGTGTCAATAATTTGGTTGTATCAGATCTCACCTTCTTTCCTCTATTTCAACCTTCCTAAGACTCTCAAAGTGGTCCCCATTCAATGCAATATCCTTTCAGTTCTTGAGCCAATCTTGGCTAGTGCAGGAAGTTAATAAACCACTGCCTCAGGCCCACCATTTGTTAAGGTTGGCATGAAGTTATACAACGCTCTACCCTGCCAGACCTGGATGCCCACTAGAGTGATCTCAGGTTGAACCTTCAAGTTTGCTTCACAGCCCATCATCCTAGAATCCTGAGGTTGAGGAAGAGCCCTAAGTCTCCACATAACCACCAAATCTCATCACCTCAGCGTTTCCTATAACTGAGCATCTTCCATGTAGCATGCATCCACCCAGTCCAGTTTTTATTCTCAGTGGAGAGAAAGACCCATAAAGAGATGGAATATTATGTAGTCAGTGATGTGTAGGTGATGATGCTATGGTAGTATGGAGGAGAGATGTCACATCTAGCAGGAAGCTTCCGTTGCCTCAGGCCCAAAGTCTCATGCAGGACAGTTCTTCTAAAGCCCCTCCTGAGTCCTAGCCTAGCCCTTACTCACTAGCCTCCCTGCCAACTAAGAGAGCTGTGGTCCCAGCTTACCTCGGGCCATGCCCTTAGGAATTCCAGAAGGTCAATATAAGCAATGATCTTGTGTGTTTTTCCCTGAAAAGATTTACTACCAATACAGAATGAAATTTCTCGGAGACTCATGTAAAGTTGGATAGATTATACATGAACAAGCCTGGAAGCATTAAGGTGATCAGTGGAGAGGTCAGTTTGCTCCCAACTAGACATGGGACTCCATGTCCAGAGTACATATATCACAGGGGACCAAACCTGGGGAAGAAAGAATAGTCAGGAAGCTCACAGAGACTTCAGGAAATAGGTCAAAGCTGCCATCCTCATCCTCACTCTGCAAGGAGGGGACTAAAATTCTAAGATCAAGTCTATAGAAGGACACAATAGATCCAATGTCACCATAGGAATCAAGATTTGGGGTCCAGAGAAGAGGAGCAGCGCCATGGTTTCAGGAATGCCAAGAGTCAGGGTCAGGTTGCAAAACCACATTATTCCAGGAGTTCTGGTCTGAAGAAGGCAAGGGCTAAGATGGACAGAATCTAACCCCTCCCACTCTGAGCCTGGAAGGCTGGCAGAAACGAATGTCGACGACGTAAGAAATGGCCAAACCTGTAAAGAATTTTTATATGAGTTTATTTGAGCCAAACTGATGACATAATGCCAGTGAGCAAAATCTCAAGTGCTCAGAGAATAACAGTTTTGCAGCTTCTTTTATGCATTTGAAATTGAGAGAATGGTAGGAAGATTACATGGACAAAATTCTTGAGGGTGGTTTCCGCTTATTTCAAAAGTGGGTTAACCTAAATGCTCAGAAACAATGGACAGGGCTTGCTTAAGGCAAGGATAAGCCTTTCACTAAAGAAGTTGTAGGCCTGGGGCGTGACTACCCACCATGATCTGCCCAGTTAAGAATTCATGATCAGATCACCCTGTGAGGTTACTTTCTATAGAACCACCCTTCTCCTCCCTACCCCCGCACCCCGCACCCCATCCACATAAAGCAGCAGGCAAGGAGAGGCCTGCTAGGGACATGGGGCAGATGAGGCCTTCTACAACGCAAGTTGAAGTTTTGAGACCCAGACACATGGGAATCAGGTAGGCAGTCTCTGCCTGCCAGGAGTCCCGCAAGGGCTACCTTATCTGACAGAATCCCTGAAGCATTTGAGCCTCTCTTTGACAACAGCTTCTTCCAAGCTCCCATTGGAACCTGGGTGAGAGCAGTAACTGATGCAATACAGTCAATATGCTGGTGTGACAGGGTGGGGGGTAGCTTGCCTGTGACTGGAAGCTCACTGGATAAACTGGGAAAGGGGTAGGGTGTAGACAAGAGCTAAGCTGAAGCCCTGTGTAACTGCCAAAGCTGAGGTTCTGTTACTCGTTCTAAAAGATGAATATGTCTATAAATCATCCCTAGGGTGCTCAAGTTCACACTATTGCTTAATGCAATTTTTTAAAGGTAACAAATATGAAAACACCTTGCATACTGTAATAGTGAATAAATGCAGAGCGTTGAGACTGTTTAAAATCTAATCATGTGAAATAGGCTTTATAGCCCCAAGTGATGGAGAGGTGCTATGCTAAATGCTTTGTATACAGTATTTCATTCAACCCTTCCTACAACCATAAGAGCTAGGTACTATTATTATTTGCGTTTTATAGATGATGGAACCCAAGGTCACAGAGTATTTAACCCAGGTCACACAGCTAACATATAAGAGGCAGAGCTCATGGTCAAGCCCAGGTCTGTTGATTCCAAAGACAGTGCTTCCCCCAAAGGCTGAACGCACTGCTATGTCTTATTTCAGAAGTCTTCACTCATTGTCTGCAGAAGTTAGCCCTGCAGCTCCAGCTCTGGCCCCTTCTGTCAGCCAGAGAGCAGCATCTGGGGTCTTGAGGGGACCTGGGTCTGGGAAGGGCTCCCTCCCCAGCAACAAGCCCACTACTGCCAAGCTCTGGGCCTTATCTGGCAACCCTTACATTCCTGCTAAGCGCCCCAAGCAGAACACATTCCTGACTGGGTGGAGGGAAGAATTCCTAGCATTCTTCAGCTGCTGTCCTCCCAGGAGCTCCTAATCTCGTGTGGGATGGAGAGAAAAAAAAACAAAACCCTTCATTTCTAATGGCTGGAATTAATCTGAATTAGGTCCTCCTCTCCAAGCCATAAGAAGGGGGTAAAAAGGAAGGGAGGATGATTCAAGACCAGTGAGACCGTAGGTCTTAAAACATGCTTCAGGGTTATGGAATCAAAAACTCACACTTTCTCAATAGTCTCTAGGGCCTGTAAGGTCCTTGCATTTGACCTTCATAGTTGACAGCCGGTCTGTATTGTTTGTTACTGTTATACATCATAATGTCCTAAGATCAGTTATACTTTGTAAATGGAACAATCCTTTATAAATAGAGGTAATGCATGAACATTACCTCTCTACAACAATAACATATACTACATTTATAAGTGGATTTATACTTTACCATGTTTCATCACTTACATGATCTCATTTGATCTTCACAAGAAATCTATGAGGTTGGCATTATTATTTCCATTTCATAGAGAAGAAATCCAAGCTAGGAAGTGGAGTAACTTGGCTGCTGTCAAACAGCTGCCAAGGCAGAGGTGGCCTGTGTCCAAGTCTCCTGATTTCCCTCCACCATGTTTCACTTGAGACCTCCCATTATGCCATCACAGATGCTGCAAGGTGGTAGCTGGGAGTCTGCCCAGTTAGAGGGTAACATCTGATTCTCCTTCCCAGAAAGGGACTTCTGTGAGAGACTGGGAATTTGGAGGTCCAGGCTGGGGAGCGCTGGGATGCTGGCTAGGGTACAAGGTCCCTATAGCAGCAAACTGTGGAGCAGGAAAAAATGATCAAGCATTTGAGAAGCTGAGTCAAAAAACCAAGCCAACCACCTAAGCAATGATTTTCAAGGTATGGACTGCAGCCAGTTGGTAGGCCATAGCATCCTCCTGATGTTCTACAAACTGATCCCAAAATACATGAGTCTTCCTTGGCTCTTACTAGCAAATGACCCTGATGCCCTATGATTTCTATCTCTATCTCTATCTCTCTATCTCTGTCTCTATGTCTATCTCTACCTCTATCTCATCTCTCTATCTCTCTCTGTATGTGTTTTTGTGTGTCTAAAGGCTACTTACTAAAAACTGCTAGGTTGAGTTAAAAGTATTTGGTATTCATAAGTAAAAATTTAGCACATAGCTGGAGTTCACTGAGGGCTTAACTAAATATTCACCTGGCTTTTAGGCAACACTTGGCAATATTTGTGAAGCTCCCATATAAATATGTATGGGGGTTCAGAACAAGACACCCCAAGATGTGCCTTAGTAGTGTGTGGATGGTTTTGAGCTAAAGGCAACTTTAAGCTGAGAGTTTAAGAAAACCGTCTGCCTCTCCACTCTACCGTAACTGCATAGAAGAACTTGAATTAGGGGCCTTGCCCATAATAAGAGATTATCAGATAACCTTTTTTTTGACCTTCTGTTTACTAAATGCCTGTACTTCTTATGGTCCTGCAATGACCCTTTGAAACCTCCAAGGCATCTTACTTCATCCTTAGCTCAGGATGTCATATATACCCATGTTCAGTTTCTGTCTCTGAACCGCATGGGTTCCTCTGACTCTCTCATATGTGCAAGGTTCCTGTATTAAATTTGGTTACTTTCTCTTGCCCATCTGTCTCATATCTACTTGATTACTAGACTAGCCAAAAGAATCTTGAGTATAAAGGAAAATTTCTTCCTCCCCCACACTTGCATGGGCACATTGTTGAAGTGTCCTCGATTTTTGACAAGATTGCTTTATCAGTATCAGTGCTGTATTGAGTTGGTTGTTTTTTGGTAACTATTTAATGGTAACTATTCCTGCTTTTTAATTGTAAATTACCCTTCATTTACCTCCATCATCACCTATTTTGTTAAAGGTGGGTTGTTTGATTACAGTAGGATAGTGTTGTCTGTGTAGGTCAACACAATTATGATCTATAGATTTGTCAACATAAGAATGTCCAAACCAAAAAAAAAAAAAAAAAGTTCAAACTTTAGGGAATTTTTATAAAAATTTGAGCCAAACAGAGGATACACCTGGAAGCAAGCTCTCAACAAACTGAGATAAAGGCTTTGGAGAATAATCGTTTGCAGTTTTTTTTTAAAAAAAGCATTTGAGATTAAGGAGGGAATGTAAGGAAGGCTACGTGAAGGTGGGAGGAAGCAATTTGGGGATCGGATTCCAGGATAGTTAAGGTCATGTGCTCTTTTGAGGGTGATTAAGGCTTATTTCAAATGTGTGTTAACCTAGATGGACAGAAACAATGGATAGGACTTGCTTAAAGCAAAGATAAATCTTTTACTAAAAAGTTATATGCCTGACTATCTACCATGACTATCCACCATGACCTGCCCAGTTATGAATTTATGATCAGGTCACTCTGTGAGGTTACTTTCTATAGAACACCCCCCCCCCTTTTTTTTGTCTGCAGGTTTTCTATAACAAAATATTAAACAAATATGGATTGTCATACGCGTAGGAACTATCCATACTAATATTGCTAAAGCCAATAGTCACATAACCTGCACAAAATATGTTTGCACAGCAACAGTTAATGGCCTTCAGGGAGTTCTTTGAAAAGTAGGAAGGGCTAGGTTATGAGTCTTAGACCTTTTGCGCCACCTAGGTGGGCATCAGTCAAAAAAGTTTAAGAATCACTGGGCAGAGAGGGAGAACTTGGGTTGATTTTAGTGGGATGGAAAGAACTACAGAGACCAGAAGAGAGTGAACCTTTGAAGGAATCCTGAGAGGCAGAAATTGGAGAGATTTCTGGTGCTGGAAAAACGCCTTTTGAGATGCCTGTGACCTCAGGCATTACATGGGGAAGAAGCAGTTAAAAGTAAACATGTCCTCAGGTGCCCTACAGGGTAGTGTGGTTTATATACTGTGCAAAGGTGCCCTGCCAGGGCAGATGGGGGCTGAATTCCAGATTTCCTTCACTGACCATAAACCCTAGTGCCAGGGAAGAGGAACCTTTCTGTAATTTGTCTGCCTCTACAGAATGCCCTTTAGTAAATGATTTAAAAAGCCCAAATATACAAGTTATGGCCCGTAAAGTACACGAAGTCCTGGGATATTGCTTTTTCATGCATATACTGATACACTTCCAGCCAGAGAAGATGGCTGAATATCCTAAGGATACAGAAAAAGCACTGAAATAGTCCTGAAACTTAGAGAACAGTCCAATAATGTGCTTGTATGTTGGCAAAGTCAGAACATGAGAAGAAAAGAGCCTAGGTATAAAATGAGGTCTTTCTTCTGTTTCTTGAAATGCCACCAAGAAAAACCTTCCAATACTGCACAAAGGCCATCTAGAAGGAAGAATCCATGGAGAGATGTCTTCTTATCGTGAGAATCTTTGGGTTTGAATTCAGGCAAGAGGAAGTCATCTGATTATTATTAAGAATTGAAATCTCCTTGAAGGAAGCAGGCCAAAATAGGGCTACCTTCTTCAAAAAGCAGTTCTAAATCTATCCTGGAATATAATTACATAAATACTTTATTATAAGCTTTACATCATTATTAATCATTGCATATGTCCATTTCATGAAGTGATAATTTTCTTTAAGTAAACCTTAGTGAACAGTAAGGTTTAGATATCATTGAAGATACTTTTTTTGTTTTCTGGTGGTTTATCAACTCAGAAAAGCCCAGGCAATTGTATCGCTGGAAGAACAGGCAGAAACCACATTGCTTTTAAAAATTAAAAAGCTGAAAAACAAAAAAATCATGGTCTCCCACCTGTAGTCAGTGGGATTTAAATTCTCAAGGGGTATGGTTAAGTTCCATAACCTGCTCCCTTAAATTATGAATGGCAAGCCTACAACAACTATTGTTTTTCTCAGTTCTCAACATGAGTATAGGAGCCTAGAGACCTCAAATAAAGAAACCTTAGAGAGAAAAGCCACAATAGCAGGTGAATGCAGCTTTTCAAAGATCCAGATGAAGTAAGGAGAGGGAAATATAATAAAAGCAATATTCACTCCCATTTTTTTTTTCCCCCAACACAAAGTAGGGTATGCTATTTTGTTTCTCCGTTTGATTCGTAACCTGGTCCAGCCTTAGAAAATAATAAAAATAGTAACTAGCACTTTAGAGCTCATAAACTGCATTCATATATGTTAGCTTATTGGAATTCCACAGTAGCCATTATTATTAGACTCATTTTAATACAGAGAATACGGAGCCTTAGAGAGGCTAACTGACTCATGTAAGACTGCTCAGCTAATGAGGTATAGCCTGGACTCCAAGCCCTATCTTCTGACCCCAAAGCCTTTGCCTTGCATTTTATCACATAATCTAAAAAGAATGGTTTCCCTTTTGGATCTGACCTCCCACAACAATTCAAACCGGTTTAATTGCTCCCCAAATAATGGAACATTAACTTAATTATAACATCAATATCACACCTATCAATCAATTTAGGAACCCAGATACCTCTTGGCTGGTTCTGCTGTTTTTATAACTCAAGTAAGTATGAAAAGCTTGATAATACCATCGTCTTCCCCAGACAGCCAAGGTGACATTAATCTGAAATCAGTCAGGAGGTTTTCCTTATTCCCTGCAACCTTTATATCACTGGTGTCTGTACCTAATAAAATTTAGGCTTTTATCATTTCTTTAATAATCACTTAGATTACTCTAGCATTCACATTTTTCCTTTGGGTTATTTTTGTTTTCCATCATTTCATGTATTCTTCCACTAGCTGAGCTGCCTTAAGTGTGCCTCAATTAGCCTCTCTAAGGCTTCGTGTTCTCTGTATTAAAACAAGTCTAATAATAATGGCTATTATGGAACTCCAATAAGCTAACATATATGAATGCAGTTTATGAGCTCTAAAGTGCTAGTTACTATTTTTATTATTTTGTTTTCCATCTATTTTATGTATTCCTCCACCCCCGCACCCGCCATTCGGCTCTCGTAACATTCCAGTTCTTGTAATAAGTTCCTAGTAGGCAGTTAGCACCTAAGCAGGGATCTTAGAAAATCTCATGCCTGTTTACTATTGAAAATAGTTTTTAAATCTGTTTTCTTAAAAACAAATTTCTCAAAAAGACTTAAGACAAAGAATCTTAGTACAAAGTCTAACAGTCATATTGACAAAAACATTACAAAAAATAAAATGGTATTAGTCACTAGTATTCACAGAGATTTGGATCATTAAATTATATAACAACTTGATTTCAAGGTTAAATCCAAAACCATTACCAACAAAGTGTGCTGTGCCAAATGTCTAGAAGTCTGGAGCTAAAACCACAGCTAAGCTGAGTCCTGGCCTATATTTTAGTTTTGGCCGACTCAAGAGGTAAGATTACGGACAAAGCGTACATCATCTAAGCATTTGTCCAGAGCACACTGAGCATGTCAATCCCACCCCCTTCCCCCATCCACAAGTTACCCTCTTCTACTGCCCCCATCCAAATTCAGGTAAAAGAACTTGAGGAAATTTTCTCCCCAAATATTGAGTGATTTGTCTTTCTTTATGGTTTCTTTTTATCAACCAAAGAAGTATCTTAAAATAGCTTCCATCCAGCCTGTATCTTCCTCTTTATGAACCTTTTCACTGGGTTAAGGAGAGATGGAAAAGTTCTGTTCCTAGCTGGAGATTTACTCTTGTAAAGTCTGCCCAGCATAATATGCTGCCCATAAAGATGCAGAGTTCCTCCTTTCTCATTTTTAGTGCCCCCTGGCTTCACCCACATCCCTCACCCTACTTCACATTCCCTTTCCTCAAGTTATTGAATCTGAAGATAAGCAAATTATATGGAGGCAAGGGAGAAAGGGAGAAGAGAGTAAGCCTCAGGTTCTACATGGAGAATCCTACAGATTAAGAGTTTCACTTTTTTCTTCATCATTACTTGCTATTAGCTTATGACTTAAAAAAATAAATCTTGCCCTTTCTTGCAACATTTGGCAAATTGAGTCTCTTGATTCCCATCAGTGGATTGGGAGTGGGGAGATAAAGGGGAGGTGGGCACTTAAAATTATTATTTCTTCCAACATTGCCATTGTGTTTGCTGAATTCAGAACTGGTTGTGCCTAAATCAGGAGGGATGAAGTTTAATGAGAGATCACTGCATTCTCTCAGGTGTGGACCACTGGGTAGCAGCTGACAGGTGGAAGGTCCTAAACCTGCACCCTTCCAGCGAACTGCTCGTGCAATAGTGCTGTCTAGTGGGAATGTGAGGCTCTTTGATGACACAGGACAATGGCTCTAGAGAAAATAAAATGGTAATCTGAAAGTCAGGAGTCTTGGGACTTGAGTTGTACCTCTGCCACGAACTATAACCGAACCTAGCAGTGCATCATCTATCTGCAAAGTGGGGAGAATAACACATTGCTCAGCTTTCTTTCCAGGATGGTAGTGAATATCAAATATGATAATGTGCATGAAAATACTTTAACAAGTATTTAAAAACCTGAATACATGCAAGATAGCCTGACTGAAATGAGGCAAAGGTCTGAGTAAGTGCTCAGATGCCTTCCAACAGCAGAATATTATGCTATTAATTTTGACCTGAAGTCTGAGAAATTTATTTGTAGAAAATCTGGCTCTGTCAGAAATGTTGACAGGCCATTTATAGCCAATGTTATTGTGCTTAAGAGGGCAAAACTATTATGGAAAACTACATAAAATAGTAGTTCTACATAAATACATAAAATAGCTAGAATGATATAAAATACTGTAAAAAGATTTTTATTTTTAATTAATTTTACACCTCAAAGAAAATACCTAGCCTCTGAATGAATTGTAGTAGGATGTTGGGGAGACTGTATCATATCACAAGGGGGAATTAGAGGGCAGCAAACTACAGTAGCAGCTCAGAAAACTTTGACCAGGGTAAGGAAGGGGTGGAGCACCTGGGCATATTTTTTCCAGAGGAGAAAAATGTAATGGGAAGAACACAAATGCTATCATAAAATATTGAAAGAGCCATTACAGAGGAGATGATTAGATACTCTGTTTCAGAAAGCATATCACTGGGCACAAAATGAAGTTTTTGGACTGCATGATCTCTGAGTTCCCTTAAATAAAATTCTGGTGTTCTGAAGTTACAGGGAGAGAGGCTGTGGCTGAGCAAAAGGGAATACTTTCCATAAATAAGAGTTCTCCTTTGATGGGAAGACATACCCCACCATGGTGACATTTTGACATTCATGAGGAGCCTGGATTTAGGGATGATATGGAGAGCATGCCTCCAGACTGAGGGAAATCAAACTCAGCATGGCCTCACCAATTCTGATGTTTTGATTCATTAGTAGGATGTGTCATAAGAAGTACCAAATATGGGGTTTGTGTATCCCTCACTGTCAGCTGGGGTAGATGCCATCTAGGTGGCAATTGTTGTCATTCTCTTCTCTCTTGCTTGGAAATTGCTAATAAGCAGCTTTTCCAGTGCATTTGGATTAATAGTCTTATTTTCTATATTACTTGGGGTATTTTAGTTGTTATTCACCAAAACCATCTGTAAACAATTATTTTTATAGCTGCTACAAAACCAAAGCCACATAAAAGCTTGCACCAAGAAAATCCTATACTCAGCCGGGAATGAGGATGTCACTGGGTTCTGTTTTGGAGATGGCATGTGATACACTGATTGACGAAGTCTAGAAATAAATCAAGATCATCCTGATGTTTAGGAATCTTGACAGACAGACAGTACCAGCATAGTTTTAAGCTCTTAACTAAGCCATAGGCCTGTAATGAGTTATGAAGTTTTCTGATTTTCTAGGTAGCTATACTGCCTGACTGACTCTAGGAGAAAACATTGCCATGTCTGGGGAAACAATTTCATCATCAACTAACTATAAATTCTCCAAGGGGAAGAATAAGATTACCAAGAGCATATTTATTAAACCCTATTAACATTGAAGTGAAGCTTGTTCCAACGCAGTTATGAGGGGCTCACTAAACATGTAAACTTAATGAACAAGAACAAAAATAATTATGTACACTAAGGAAGAAGTAGAAGACAGAAGAAAGGCCAAAAGAAACAGTAGATAAATTAGAATGCTTTCAGTTGCAAATGCCAGAAAACCCATCTAAAAATGGCCTAAACAAAGGGAATTTATTGGCTTACATAAGAAAAGTTCAGGCTTGGTTGGCCCCAAGGATGCAGATGATGTCAAGATAACATTCCCACTCCTCTCTTCCCTTTGATCTCTCTCTCATCTTGGCTTCATTCCCTGGAAAGTCCCTTCACCTGGTGGCCCCTAGAAATCGCAGGCTTATATTCTTTCAACTCCAAGTCAAATAGAGACAGCACTTCTTTCCCAACAATTTCACACATGGCCCCTAATTGAATTTCATTGGCTTGGCTTGGGCCATACATACTTTTTTCATAATGGTAAAGCCCTAGGGATGGATAAATAAGGTCAGCACCTAAAGATCAAGGACAGAAAGTGGGAAAACTAGGGAAGGAGGAGGAATGAATGTTGGGCAGACAAAAGTGACAGACATCCACTTGCTTAGAACAGCTTCAATTCAGTGACATCACAGAGGGCTGGGAAACAACTTCAGGCTATAGATCTAGGCAGCTACAGGTCCAGAGTTTGCCATTTTATGAACAGAAGTGTCAGGCCCATCATAGATGAGAATGCAGCAGCTGTTCTGGGGTCTCCATGAACTGCTGTCAGGCACACTTGGCACAAGAAGATCCCATGTTCTCAGAGTGGCCTTATCAGACACAAGTGAACATACATTGGAACTTATTATCTAGTAGTGTCATCTTAGGAAACAAAGAACAACCCTGTGAGGGTATGTGGGTTAAGTGTCGGTGGCCTTGATGCTGTATCATGGATAGGGAAGCTGTCAGAAGAGCACAATAGCCATGTGATGGTCCTAGAAACTCATCCTTCATTTGGCAGTTGGTAGAAAAGGGAGGGGACAACCTGGGCTAGACAGCTCTCTAGATAGTTTGGGGGCAGGCGAGAGTACCTTGGGAAGGAAGGAAAGGTAGCAGCACATAGCTTTCGCTCCATTTTGGAGGTGGGAGAATAGGTCTGTATAAAGTAAAGTTTTTCAGCAAGTTGGAAAGGGGTTCTTCAGTCAAGGAAGGGAAAAGCCACAGTGGAAGAATCAAGGGAAAGCCTGGAGTTCTCTGAGGGCCTGAAATGAGCCATTGAGTTGTAGGAGCCACTGATTTGATTTTGAGCACTGGCACATGTGTCCCTTGGGGGGGTCCCTTTTGCCCACTATTACCAAACTTTAGTTATAATCAAGTATGAATATGCCATTTAACAAGTATTTATATTTCTTAATGCTACAGAAAGCATTAAAGTCTATCAATGGTTTAAAAAGAAAATCATAATGGTTTAAATCATAATGGTTTAAATCATAATGGTTTAAATCACAATGGTTTAAATCATAATGGTTTAAAAAGAAAATCATGTCTTCCAGCCTTCTTTTCCATAAAGTCCACTATAAGAAAGAAGGAAGGAAGGAAGGAAGGAAAGAAAGAAGGAGGGAGGAAGGGAGAGAGGGAGGGAGGGAATAAGTGAGAAACGAAGGGAGGGAAGAAGGGAGGGAGGAGAGAGAGAAAAGAAAGAATAGGAAGGAAGGAAAGCGAAAGAAAAGGAAAGAAGTTAATTTCGTATATTAGTCTGCTGGGACTGCCCTAACAAAATACCACAAACTAAGTGGCTTAAACTTGGAAATGTATCATGTCACAGTTCTGGAGGCTAGAAGTCCAAGACTGCTGTAGATGATGTTGGTTCCTTCCGAGGGCTGTGAAGAAGAATCTGTTCCATGCCTCTCCCCTAGCTTCTGGTGTTTTGCTGACAATCTTTGGTGTTTCTTGGCTTGTAGATGCATTACCCAGATCTGTGCCTTCATCTTCCCATGGTGTTCTCCCTGAGTGGGTTACTGTGTCCAAATTTCCCCTTTTTATAAGGACACCAGAATATTGGATTAGGGCCCATCCTGATGACCTCATCCTATCTTTCCTACCTCTGCAATGACCCTAATTCTAAATAAGGTCACATTCGGATGTACTGGGGTTTAGAACTTCAACATATGGATTTGGGATGATAGGGTTGCAATTCAACCCATAACAGTCCATAATCCTTCTTAATATTCCAGAAGTTATAAATGGCTGCACATTTTGCTCCAGTGTTTGAATTCTAGAGCTAAATATATGCTTAACACAAGGATGGGGGAGGTGTAGGCTTCCGAATTCCCTCTTTCCCATCACTTGTGATCATCATGATGACTAAAGGATAAAAGACCAGATTCTTCCAGCTTGAAAGATTTATATATCTTTTGAAGCAAAAAATTGGAGGAAAATCAAAATTCCTTTTGTATCAAAGGGCTGATTCTTTGACTTTCCAATGGGAGAGGAGGACCCTTTGTTACTTTACTCTCAATAGGGACAAGAGAATACAGTACTTCTCTCTCCACTCCCCATCTCTGGACAAGGGGTCCAGGAAGGGATTCCTAATTTGACTTTTGAGAGCAACTTCTCCTACTGCTGATGTAAACCAAGTGATCATATGTCGCTGCAAATACCCACTTGCTCAGTGTGAGTGAGGCTTTGTGCTGAACAAGAGGAAAGCAACCCTACATTTAACCTCAGTCAAGTTCTCTGTGGGACAGACAGGAATAACATGCATGATTGCAACCCACAAATAATACACCTAATGTCATCTGCATTTTGCCTACTCTTTAGGACAGAGGCTGCTGCTATTGCTGGGCAAGTCAGCATTAATCCTGGGCTCCTAACTCCAGAGCCAACTCTTGCAGGGAGTGGCTTTTCCCTTCCCCTCTTTCTCTCCCTATGTTTTCAGTCCAGCCAAGCATAAATAAGTGGGCAATTTCTACCCTGATCACTGAAGCTGTAAAGATAGGGCGCTGAACTCACTAAATGATGAATACATGCCATATGGAGCTAACGGCAAGTTCAGATGTAAATTATCTCCGTGTTGCTCTCTGCATTGCAGATAAAAAGTCCCTTGTGTCATCTCTTTGTACTGGCTGTGTGTATCTGAAAACAGCTAAAAATCACTGAGAAAAGTAGAACAATTAGCTTCATCTAACAAGGACTGGGTATTGCTTGTGGTAATGATTAGTAAATGTTTTTAAAACATGATTTGAAGTTGTGCACAATTTATTTCATTTGGAATCTCATATTTTATAGCAAACATTGGAATCCTCTTGGCCAGCTGTATTAATAGTGCAGTGCCAGGTACAAGAGTTGGAGTCAGAAGATCCTGGTTTGTGTTCCTGCACTAACAGTAGCATTTGCCAAGCACTTACTGAGTGCCAGCAACTGTGGTGGGCACTTTACTTAAGTTAAATCTTTTACACTTCACAACTCTAGAAAACAGGCCCTGTTATCCTGGCTTTATATATGAGGAAACCATTCAAATAGTTACTAGAAGACCTGGATTCAAATCCATTGACCACAAAGGCCATGCTATTTCCACTACTCCATGGCACCTCTTGCCTTCTAGCTGTTTTGACCTGAAGCAGACACAAATGCTTTTCGGCCTCTTTTTATTACTAAAGAAGGGGGTTGAATTAAATATTACCTGAGACCCTTTTCAGTCCTAAACAGTGTCTTTCTGTGATCACTCTCTTTGTAGTTTTGAAAATGTAATTAAACCTTTTATTTAAATACTGTCCTTCTTCTTCAAACCCTAAACAATCCTGTTGATGGGGTGGCTTGTGGGTAGGGGTGGGGATCTTTCTTGTTTCAAAGGTTGGAAATAATATTCAGAAACTAACTGTTTTGCCTTTAGCCCAGCTCCCTGTTGACCTATATGCAGGCTTCTAGTAGTGCAAAAAGGACATAGAAAGTCCTAGTTGTATTCGCAGAGATCCTGAGGTTCTTAGACAATGTATGGGTGGGCTATGTAGAAGTATAAGCTATTAAACTCTGTGTAAAAGTATAAGCTGTTATACTTAGGAATTCCAAGTAACCACTTATTACTTGCCTAGTTTTTTGGGTATTCCTACCTAGATTCAATAAAAATACATTTGTGACATGGCATATTCATTTCTCACTGAACTCCCTCTCGTATTTTTCTTTTTTTATGGATTGATGTGCCAACCTAAATACAAGAGGCCAGCTATGTTCTATGAAACTGTTTGTAAGCATTCCAATATAAAGAAAAAAGATATTCCTTTAAAGACACTCCTAAAAGGCTCCAGATTCTACACAGAAGGGTTATCAAAAGATTAAGGGGACACGAGTGAGTGTGTCCTTATAAAACTGGGGGTCGAGGAGGAAAGAGTCTTGAGCAAGAGTGACTTAGTCCCAAAGTAGTTATTGCTGAAGTTTTAAAATGAAATGAACTGATAGGTGACTTCTTTACCAAAGTGAATAAACACACAGAATTTTAGATGTGCCTACTTTGGGAAAAAGGGTGGAACTCTCATAGAAAAGTAGACTCTGGAAAAGATGCCTCAGTTTTCTTTTCGTTGGAACTTGACCCTCACAAAAGCAGGGAAGTGATGTATCTAGTAGCAGATTAAAAAAAAAAAAGATCTCTTTCACGCTCTGATTTCTAGCTTGAGAGATAATTGCTGAAGAAAGTAATTTATTATTGGATGTATAAGCCGGATATTTCAGATAGCATGAGTGATCAACACAATCTCCTCCTTTGCACTTTGTGGATTTAATTAACAAAATCATATACTGTATATGCTCCCCTCAGAAGGGACAGAAAGGAAGGAGTCAACATTTATTGAGTACTTTCTATGTGTCCTGCATATTATTTTATTTTCTTCATCACTTCTGCTTTCCTACCACCCAGCCTTAATCATAGAGAAAGAGTAAGAAATCACTTTTGAAATGGACAAATCAAAATAGGATCACTTTTTTCACCACCTCAACAACATGAAAATTGTGCATTAATATGTCTTTTTTTGTAGAGACGTGATACAGGACTGGGTGCAAGTTTCCAAATGACTATTTTGGCTTTGATTCATGAAGGGCACTGTGTAAGTAGGCTGTTTTCATGCAACACCAAGTAAGGATGTGTGCATGCCATTTTATCCACCCATACTCAGGAGTTCCAGAATGAAGCCTGTTGTTTTGTAATAGTCACTAAGCCAGCACAAATACTTTAAAAAATGTAAAAACCTTTCAAGGTCTGTCTGTAGTCATTTTTACCAAAAAAGGACCTTAAATGCAATAAAACTCATGTCAGTCTTACTGTTTAAAACACAGTAGTCTCAATGCCTCATCAGTGAGCTGTGGAAATACGAAATATCAGCAAGTGTAACCTCAATAGAGAAAAAGTCAAGAATGATAAGTAGGCTAGTTCAGAATCCATTTTGATATATCTTCCTAAAACAAAATATCGGTTAATATTGAAATAATTTCTTAAAGTAATAGGTGTCTGTTTTCATTAACAAGAGTTGAAACTTTCTGGTTATATTATGATTACATTAATACTAAATCCTGACTTTCTCCCCAATGAAACCACTTTATTGCATATATATCTGTCCTTGTGTTTAAAGTGAGTTTTAGCCCTTATGCATGAATGATATATACAGAAAACATTTATAGTTATTTCTAAAAAGGCAGTAGATTTTGTAACTTTAGGAAGTGAAAACAGTTACTTCTCAGGATTATTTAATATTTAGTGTTTCTTTATATGGCAGAATTTGCATGGATATTGTTTTAAGTTTCTGGACTTACAACAAATTGTGATACATTTGCTTTTTAATCACATTGTTATTGTCTATAATAGTTGAAATCTTAGGGAGATCTGCCCAGGAGAAGATGGACTGTAATAATTTTTAACAATCTAGGAAAATGTAAAAGTAGTCTGGTTAAAGCAGTCACCGACATCATAGCACTTAATGAACACAGTCTCTGGGTCTCTCTGCTTTGCAGTAGCTTAAAAAGTTCACCTAAAAAGTTCCTTCTTTCCCCCCTTCCTCCCTTCCCCCCTTCCTCCCTTCCCCCCTTCTTCCCTTTCTCCCTTCCTTCCTTCCTCCCTTCCTTCCTCCCTTCCTTCCTTCCTTCCTTCCTCCCTTCCTCCCTCTCTCCCTCCCTCCCTTCCTCCCTTCCTTCTTTCCTTCCTCCCTTCCTTCCTTCTTTCCTTCCTTCCTTCCTCCCTCCCTTCCCTCCTTCCTCCCTTCTTTCCTTCCTTCCTTCCTCCCTCCCTTAGTTCCTCCTTCCCTCCCTCCCTCCCTCCTTCCTTCCACCTTCCCTCTCTCCCTCCCTCCCTCTCTTCCTCTTCCCTTCTTCTATCTGCCCTTCCTTTATCCTTCCCTAAAAGAATAAAATAAAAAAACGCCCACCTAGAAATGATAGACTGTATGTGTTTTTTTTAAAATTGGGTTTTTGAATTGAATAATTCAAAGTCATTATTGAATAAAAGTTTCAACAAATACTAACTAGTTGTAAAGCCATGAAAGACTCTAGTAGCCAAGAAGGCATAGTTTTAAAACTTTGTTACCTACCAGCAGCTGTTCTTATGGCCCTCAAGCAGATGTTTAACCATATTGGTTTAGTCAAGGTTAGGAAACTGGAATAGACTGAAAAAGAAGTTAGAATACCACTGGCAGCCCATTTCAAAGGAATAAGATCCTGCCTTCTCCTTAAAAACAAATCAAATTTGAAACCTGTAGTGTTTGCAATTTTCTTGCTGATCTTAGATGATATGAAAATGCCAGAGAGAGGAGGCAGGTGCAGTGATTACAAACAGATTTGTACAGTTCTAGGTATTTTTACCATTGTTGGCAACCTTTTGAAAGACCAAATCAAGAGCCTTTGCATGCTCTCAGGTTAGTTTAGAGTTGTTCCATTCAGAAAGAGGGCTTTAACTTGTTTTTTAAAGAGTAAACTGTTCTCCAAATCAATCTAAAGGGACCCCCCCCTTTTTTTTTTACTCTTCATATACCCAGTATTAGCATTATATACCTTTACATGTGACAAAAAAAAAGCAAAACCTATGCAAAAAAAGCAAAAACTATGGCTTATGTGATTATTTCTTCTTTATATAAAATAAGTCTGATGGTAGGAAGTTCAGGGTAAGTGGTTCTAACAATTTGTGAGGGACCCAGGCTCCTTCTAACTTGGCACCTTACCATCCCCTCATCCTCATGGTTCAAGATAGATGCTGGAGCTCTAGCCAACCCATCTATATTCCAGCAATAGGATGCAGGGAGGGCAAAAGATATATTTACTTTCTTTGGGAGAGTTCTTGAAAGTAACACACAAGACTTAGCTATACTTAGGCATATAGCCTCATCTAGCCGCAAAGGAGGCTGGCAGGTCTTCAGTAGTGTGAAAGTGGCTCAGCTAAAATCTGGGGTTCTTATTGCTAGAGAAGAAAAAAGAGAATGGGTATTCAGAAGGAACTAACAACAGTCTTTGCCACCAAAGTTGGATTGGGGTCCAGGAAAAATTAGCATGCAAATCTCCTAACTCCAAGTGTGCAACGCTTTCATATTTTAAATTTCTCTGTTAGAATATTATATTTTGCTGAGCTTTCCAGCATATTCAGTTGTCTTGTGACTTTTGGTTAAATGTGGCTGCAGAGTAATGTAATTGGCAAGTGCCTTTGGTCAGTGGTCTGTTTCTTTTATTTTTTTAAATATCTCTTAATGAGATTTAAATCATATACCATAAATGTCACCCTTCATATTACCAATTTAAAGCATACAATTCAGTGTATTTTTGTGTTTTTTTTAAAGTATATTTAGAGTTGTGTAACCATCATCACTATCTAATTTTTGAGCATTTTTATCACCCCAAAATGAAGCCCATACCCATTAGCAATCACTCCCCCATTTTCCTCTTCCTCAAGCCCCTGGCAACCACTAATCTACTTTCTATCTATATGGATTCACCTATTATGGACATTTCATATAAATGGAATCATACAATATGTGGTCTTTTGTGACTGGCATCTTTCACTTAGCGTGTTTTCAAGATTCATCCATGTTGTAGCATGTGTCAGTACTTCATTCCTTTTATGGCTGAATAATAATCCATTGTGGATATACCAGAATTTGTTTATCCATTCATCAGCTGATGGAATTTGGGTTTCCACTTTATGGCTATTATGAATAATGCTGCTATGAATACTCATGTACAAGTTTTTGTGTGGACATGTTTTCATTTCTATTGGGTATATACCTAGGAGTGAAATTGCTGAGTCATGTGGTGACTCTATGTTTAACATTTTGAAGAGCTGCCAAACTGTTTTTCAAAGTGGCTGTTTTTACAACCCAACCAGCAATGTGTAAGGGCTTCAATTTTGCTACATCCACACTAGCACTTGTTATCATTATCTGTCTTTGACTTTAAGTCATCATAGGGGGCATGTTGTGGTATCTCATTATGGTTTGAATTTCCATTTTCCTGATGGTAAGTGTTGAACATTTTTCATGTGCTTATTAGTCATTTATATATCTTCTTTAAAGAAATGTCTGTTTAAACCCCTTGCCAGTTTTAAAATTGGATTGTCTATTGCTGAGTTGTAATAGTTCTTTATGTATTCTAGACAACAAGTCCTTTATCAGATACGTGATTTGCAAATATTTTCTCCCATCTGTTGGCTATCTTTCACTTTCTTGATGGTGTCTTTGAAGTACAAAAGCTTTTAATTTTGATAAAGTACAATTTATCTGTTTTCTCTTTGTTGTTTATGCCTTTATTATCATATCTAAAAAAACCATGACTAAACCCAAGGTCACAAAGATTTACTCCTCTTTTCTGCTGTGAATTTTTTAGTTTTAGTTGTTAACATTTAGGTTCATGATCCATTTTGTGTTAATTTTTGTATGCAATATTTTTTGAACCCTCTCTGTGAAGAGAGTGTTCAAACAACCTCAGCAATTCATACTCTTTGGGCTGATTGCCATTGAAGTTATATAAAACAACATACCCTAGAAAGAGTAATACGTTCTATTACTGCTTCTTTTGTATATAATTTATCATAGATAATTTACAAAAATGACCAAAATTGACTTATGATTACTTTCCCCTTTAGATCTGGGTATAAACAAATGAATTAGGAGTTGGTACATTTAGGAACAATATTTTCCATCTTTCTAACAGATACCGTTCTGCCTTCATGTTCACTGTGGGAATTGTGACTATAAATTTTCCTTTTTTTTATTTTTAAGATTTTATTGGGGAATTGGGATAGGGAAACAATATTGGGGAATCGGGTAAGGGGAACAGACAAGTTGCTGCCCTTTTGTTCTTCATTCAGTGAAGGAGGACATCGCTTTACTGGCCCATGTTGGTGTTACGATCATTGCAATCTTCCTGGCTGAGGCAGTTGGTTGTTGGCCATTGGACGGCCACTCACGAAAGCTCATGCCAGCTCTTGCTGGGTGCCAGCCACTCACCGCAGTTCAGCTTCAGGTTGAACTGTTGTTCACCATCTTAGCTGTAGAGGGCACAGCATCTCTGGCCCATGCGGGAACCGAACCAGGGGCCCTGCTGCTCAGAGCTTGCACTCCCAAGCCAACTCTTAACCAACTCAGCCACTTGGCCAGCCCTAAACTTTCCTTTTTTTAATTTCAAGTTGAGCATCCTGCCATCTGTTGGCAGCTCAGTGGCAGCTCAGCTCGGGCTGGGAATTGAACCAGTGACCCTGTTGTTCTGAGCTCACACTCTTGAGTGAGCTCTTAACCAACTAAGCCACTTGGCCAGCTCCAAACTTTCCATTTTTGATCAATCAGAAAATTACAGTTAGACAAAATCATTAAAAATAACCCTAACTGGGAAAAACTCCAATCCTTCTAATGACAGCAAAAACTAGACTATCATAATGAAAACAACTGACAAGAAATTCTAATTCCAATGCCTCTTTTTGATTTCACACACATGTATCCACTTATCAAAGGCAGGAATTTTTAAAATCACAGAATTAGAGCTGAAAGGGGTCTTAAGTGCTTACCTCTTTTAGCCTTTACCTCCAGATAGCAAAGTAAAATTTCCCCATATTCCATTTTACAGATGAAGCATATGTAGCAACTATGTTCCATTTCTTGGCTTCCTCAGTTTAGTGTCTTTCTCTGGTGGACTTGATTAGTGGAGGTCACTGGCAGCAGGATCCTGATCCTTATAGCTAAAAATCCAAGAGGAATTTGCTTCTCTTTCCTAATTATTCTACTTCTACCAATTGTCCCCCAAATTGTGTCTGCTTGGCTTGATTTGGAGATATGTATACAGATGACTATCAAACAACATGGAGGTTAGGGGCACCCACCCCACACAGTTGAAAATCTGTGTATTACTTTTGACTCCCCCAAAACTTTACTAATAGCCTACTGTTTTCTTTGCTATTATGTATTTCTTTTTCTATTAAGTTTATTGAGGTAACATCAGTTAATACCATTATATAAATTTCAGGTGTACAGCTTTATAATACAACATCTGTATACTTCAGTGCTCACCATCTGAAGTCTAGTCTCCTTCCATCACCATATATTTGACCCCCTCTACCCTCTTCATCCTCCCACCACCCCTTTCCCTCTGGTAACTTCAATTCTGTTATCTGTATCTATGAGTTTGTTTGTTGCTTTTTATTTTATATCCCCCATATGAGTGAAATCATATGGTTCTTGTTCTTTCCCATCTGGCTTCACTTAGCATGATACTTTCAAGATCCACCCATGTTGTTGCAAATGGCAATATTTCATCTTTTTTATGTTTGAGTAGTATTTCATTGTACATACTGGCGGTGCCAATAAAATGTATACACATGACTTGTAATTATCTTTTGTTATCTGTATATTCTGAGTATTACAATTTTAATACAGTTTTTCCTTTCTTAAAGCATGTTCTTGGCACCCTCTGTATGTACCATATCTTCTTTATCCAATCATCTGTCAAAGTACACTTAGATTGTTTCTACATCTTGGGTATTGTGAATAATGCTGCAAGGAAAATAGGGGTACATATCTTTACATATAAGTGTTTTCAATTTTTTGGTTGATACCCAGAAGAGGGATTGACAAATAGCCTATGGTTGACTGTAAGCCTAACTGATAACATAAACAGCTGATTAACACATACTTAATATATTATATGTATTATATACTGATTCTTACAATAAAGTAAACTAGAAAAGAGAAAACGTTATTAAGAAAATCATAAGGAAAAGAAAATGCATTTATAGTACTGTATATATTTATTGAAAAAAATCCATGTGTAAGTGGACCCGCACAGTTCAAATCCATGTTGTTCAAGGGTCATGCATATATACAGAGGGTGCCAAAAAATGTATACACATTTTAAGAAAGGAAAAAACTATTAAAATTGTAATAATATATACAGATACAAAAGATGAATACAAGTCACATTTGAACTTTTGCAGTTACAAGAGGTGTGCTCAAAGTGGTTACCATCAGTGTCCAGACACTTCTGATTATGGTGAACTACTGCTTGAACAACACTGACCAAACTGTCCACTTGTGGCATCCCCAGTACTTTGCCCGCTCTATCCAGAGAAGTTATGTAAATTCCTAGGATGACACAATTAGTAAGTGATGGACTTGCAACAGTAACTCAGTTCTCTCAACTTCAGCCTCATCCTATGCTCTTTGTGCTTCATCATAACTGGCTGTCTTTTCAGACTACAGGACAATAATGGACTTTTATTTATTTATTTATTTATTTATTTATTTATTTATTTAATTTTTAAGTATGAAACTCATTTTACTTTAATACAAAAATCACATAATAATGGATTTTTATATCTCTTAATTTTGTCTTAGACTGTTACTTGAATATTTTATAGGCTATTACATTAGTTACAGCTTACACTTTTTTAATCTACATTTTTTTTCTCTGAAATAAGTTTAAGTTCCTTGAGGTCTCCACCTGTAACCTATACATTTTTTAAATGTATAATTTTTTTTTTTTTTTAGCCGAGCCATCCTGCCACCTGTTGGCAGCTCAGTGGCAGCTCAGCTCGGGCTGGGCATCAAACTGCTGTTGCTCAGAGCTTGCACTCTTGAGTGAACTCTTAACTAACTGAGCAACTTGGCCGGCCCTTAAATGTATAATTTTTATATGTTTTTATAATGTATAGTTTTTGTTAACCCTCCGTCGGGCTCAACTGATCTCATAGATTTATTGCATACAAAGATGCCGCTGTGAAATACATCTTTACTGTACTAAGTCACAAACACGACTGGTGATAGGTTACGGTAGAGGGGAAAGATACGGAAGTGATGAGTCATGATAGTTAAGTTAACTGTTAGATATTTGAAAATTTGTGTGCAATGAATCTGTGAGATTAGTTGCGCCTGACGGAGGGTTAAAGTTAACACTTTCTTGCACACAGTAGGCACTTGGTAAATATCTGCTTATTTGAGCCACCTGTCTTGACATTGAAGCAGAGAACAGAATCTTCCATATAGAATATGAAAATAAGAGGGGAGTCAAACATGAGCCTGAAATTTGAGGATGATGGAGAAAATACCTAGCAGGGCATGAAATTCATGGTCCTAAATCTGAGTAAAGCAGATCAAGCACACAAAAAATGCCAGTGAAAACTCATCCTCCCTTTTATGATATGAAATACAGAAAACATTGCTTGGAATATATTGTTCTTTGAAAGAAGAGCCTTCATTCACTCCCCAAACTGAAGTGTGTCCATGGGCAAAATAGATCCAGAATCAAAACACATTAGATGTGCTAGAAATTGATTTATTCTGGGGACAGTTTTCATTTTTATCAATTAGATATGATTTATAAATAGAAACTATAGATGGAAAGCTTTTAGGTAGTGAGAGGACGTTTTAAAGAGCATGCAATGACATACAATATCTTCAATCTAAGACCACAGTTATGTAATTTTAATCACTTTGTTGCAAAAAATATATATATAAAAACATTACAGGAGAATTTTAATAAGAAAATGGTATCACTCCTAATTTTTATACCCTAATATGAAGTTATTTGTGTGTGTGTATTCTCTTTGAGTCTTTATTCTACATATGTACTTTTAATTTTTTTTAAATCATAGAACTCATACAAGATGAAAGCCAACTTTTAATTATTACCTCTAAGAATATCTGGGAAGAGAGGTTAAATGTTTCTGAGTAAAAGGCAGTGAAAGTAAACTGTTATTATTTTATATTTTGAAAATTTAAGGAGTCAAAAGGGAAATCAAATGGGATGGGTGTGTATATCTTAAAATCCTATTGCATTCTTATAACCATTTCATTCTTCAAGGTTGCATGTGAGCTCTGAGGGATGCATTGATCAGATTGTTTTGGCTAACATTTAACAAATTGAAGATCATCTTTTTCAGACAATGTAATTTCAATTTTGGCATGTGATAATTTTGCATTTTTTTTTAAAAAAAAGATTTTATTGGGGAATTGGGGGAGGGGAACAGCGTTGGGGTAACAGGGAAGGGGAACAGACAAGTTGCTGTCTTTTTTGTTCTTCAGTCTAGCTGTGGAGGACATTGCTTCACTGGCCCATGTTGGTATTATTGTGCTGTTCCTGGATGAGGCAGATTGGTCGCCGGCCTCTGGAAGGCCTCTCACAGTGGCTCTTGGCAGCTCACTGCAGCTTTTGGCAGCTCACATTGGCTGCCGGCCAATCACTGTAGCTTATGGCAGTCCATTGTAGCAGGGGCTGCAGCCTATGCCGTTGCCGGTGACTCATGGTAGCCCAGCTCCAGGTGGAGCTATTGTTCACCATGTTAGCTGTAGAGGGCAGTATCACTAGCCCTCGTATGTGGGATCCGAACCAGGCCCTGCTGCTCAGAGCTGGCCTCCCAAGCCAGCTCTTAACCAACGCACCACTAGGCCAGCCTGATAATTTTGCATTTTTGTAATTACAATAGTATTGTCTTATATTCATAATTTAAAAAAAAAAATGGATCAATTTCTCTAATGCAGTTCAATGAACATTAAGAAATGATAAAATAGTAATGTAAATACAATTCAAATAAAGAAATAAACATAAATTGTAAACAGGACTTCAGTGCAAATTATAAATCTGTATGAGTTGTGACAAGCTTATAAGTGAATTTGCACAAGCAGTCACAAATTAGAAGTACAGCAATAATATCTGAAAACTGAATTTCATTGGGTAGGCTATCAATGTTAGTCCTAGTGCTGTCTTTTATAACACTTTTCTCAGTTAGCCTTTGTATCATTGTTAAACAAAGCAGTCACTTCTCATCAATTGAGACTTTCTAAAGCAAACACTAAATAATGGTTTTTAATTGATGAGGAATGTGAGCTCCATAAGGGCAGGGATTTGTCTCTTTTGATATGCTGTATTCTCAATACTTATTACAATGCATTGAACCTAGTAGATTCACTTAATAGTGTGCATTAGATAATTGTTAATAAATGAATGGGTTTTTCACTCAAAATATCACCAAAGAAAACCAAAGTCATAAAACTCATTCAACATTGTACTCCTTGTAGCAAAACTAGGTACAAGCTACTGTACATTGTTGCCTTAAAGCTTACAAAATCAGCTGAAAAGTAATAAGGTTTTAAGAAGAGGAAACAGAATGCACTATTGGCAAATTGTTTGCTCAGATGTTTCTGGGCATTACAAATATTGATAATGTTCAGTGTTGAAGAGCAATTAATACCATGCATGCAGTGCAGTGGTTTCACTTTCCAGCATGACATGTATGAAGGAGTACTCAAGTTACTCTGTTTATCATTGACAATGCAGGATTTTGGTAATTATTATTTTGTAGACTGTGATATAAGCTGGAAAAGAGGCATGCACAAAGTAGCTTTGTGAGTAGCTAGGGAGCATATGATTATAATAAAAGAAGTTGAACAGTGAACAATAAGCCTCCTTTTTATGTTTCAGTTGTTCAAGGAAAGAGTGAATTTTAAAATATAATCAAATTTTGACCTCTAAAGATACACCTTTTTAGCATGTGTTATGTAAAGAAAGATGCACTAGTACAACACTCATTTTCTACCCTGAAGTATACTGGTTATTGGGGGAAAGGTGCTTGTATAAGTTTTTGAACTATGGCACAAAAACTTAACTCTTGCTCAACAGTTGATTTTCTTTCCTTGGAGAAAGATCTCAATGATTCATTATTGGGCATATTTAAAAATAGTATCCAAAAGTTGTAACAAACTATGCAGAAATATCCAGCAGCTCTCATGAAGTCCTCTTTGCTTCTCAGGCTATGTTCTCTTCTCTGTAAGCCCAGTCACTAATTGAGTGACTTGTAAAAACAGAGAGGACCTGGGTTAAGCACTGGCTTGGGAAGCCAGCGGCCCTGGTTCGGTCCCACATATGAGGGCCAGTGACACTGCCCTCAAAAAAAAAAAGAGAGAGAGGACCTGGAATGATATTGTAGCTCTCTCTGATTTCCATGGGATTGCCCTTGCCTTGGATCTTTCCTCCACCTCTCCCTGCTCAGCAGATGGTCCAAATAGTGCATGCATTAGTCCTGCCCTCTGAGAATTGGGTTTATTTTCTAACTCTACTCATCTGGGACAAGCTTCTGCAGCAGGGCTGCTTTCCCTTGTCCCATGCCCAGTGCCCTGATGAGTGGGGTTCTGCCTGATTTCAGCTTGCTGCTGTTTTTTTGCACTTGTTTGAGCTTTTGATTTAACACCAAATTGAGGCGGGGAGGTGTATTCAATGCCCTCCAAGACTATGAATTCCTACTGATTTTTCTTGCCTTTCCTGTCTAGCCTTATTATTTCAGAATATGTTAATTATATTATCTTGTTCATACTAAATTTAGTCATCCAGGAATTATTCAGAAGAAAATACTAGCTGGATGCTGTATCTGGATACCTGGAATTTATTCCAGTTATTGAAAACACAGGGAAAAAGAAGCAGAGGTCAGTCTACCCCTTATAATTCGTCAAAGGCTTTTAACATTTTATGGGAAATGACCAATAAAGCTTGGTAAAGAATCCCTATTGATTTTATAGGAGATAAATTTATTGAATTTAGCAAAGACTTTCTCAGAAAGGGCTCCTAATTCCAACTCAAACCTTTGTTGTCAAAATCACAGTAATGGTCCACTTACTTGCAAAGCGTAAATTATCTCCAATAATTGCATTTACCTTGGCATAGAGAGCATCTGTGGACTATGACTTTACCATCATGAAATTATCTTGAGTAATTTGAAGAGTCAGATTGAAAGGATGATACAGAAAAGCAAAAGTACTCTAGAGTCAGAGCTGATAATTAGCTGGTCCACAATTTGAATAGCTGGGCCAGTGGTTTATGGCTGTCATCCAGTCTGCCTCCTCCCTCAGTAGCAGCCTGCCCCACAGATTGCTGCTGGGGTCATCTTAGCCTATCAGCAAGGCCCCTTTAGGTCTAGTGGCTTCCACTGCTCTACACTCTTTTGGATGTCTGGGAATCATTGGGCTGGGCTTCCAGAACTTCCATGATACCAGGTAAGGTTTCACTGTCATTTTGGTAGCTACCAGCCATATGCAGCAATATAAATTTAAATTAATTAAAATAAAATAATATTAAAACTCCAGTTCCTCAGTTACACTAGCCACATTTTAAGTGCTCAATAGCCTCAAGTGGCTAGAGGCTCCAGCCAAGTATAGAACTTAGCTTTCATCACAGAAAGTTCTGTTTGAACTGTGCCTTGGCCCAGCTTTTTCTTCTCTTAAAGGTCTTAAACATTCCCAGGGCTCTGACAAGGAAAAAGAATGTAACTTCTCTCTCTCTCAGCTCTCAGATCCAATAGATAGATCTTGCCATTTCAGTTGCCCATCTCCAAGGCCTGTGCTATAATAGAGTGAGAACAGGGCATTAAGTCCTGTTATAGCGATCTACCAGCATCTAGCCTCCCATGACTTTTCTTCCTACTTTTTCTTTCTTCTATTCCAGAAAAACATTTTTCCTCTCTGTGAAAGGAAATTTTACTATTGTCTATGCCAGTATTGTCCCCATAGGAATATAATGCAAGCAACATATGTAATTTAAATTTTTCCCAGTAGCCACATTAAAAAAAAGTAAAGGAACAGGTGAAATTCATTTTATGTTTTTCATTTAATCCAATACATCCAAAATATTATTTCAACAGCTATTCAGTATAAAAGTTATTAATAAGATATATTCTCTTCTTTTTTAATATACTAACTCTTTGAAATTGGCGTATGGTTTATACTTATAGCATACCTCATTTTGAATTAGCCACCTTTCAAGTGTTCAATACTCACATGTGGCTAGATGTTATAGTATTGAACAGTGTAGGTCTCTAACTGGATCCATTTCGTTACTCCTTAAAGGACTAGGGTTTTGAAACTCAAAAGCCAAGGCAAAATTCTGTTTCTTTGCATTCTGTTATACTCCTTCCCTGAAACAATGAGCAAAGGCCAGCCTAAGTGAGGGTGAGTGTGATGCTGAGGGTGTCTTGAGGTGGGGTGTAAGAGGAGAAAGGCCATAGGATAAAAATAAATAGCTGGAAAAACAACTGCTGTATAAACTATTGGTTAACATTTCAAAGGATTAGCCTGCCACAGTGAATTTTTTAAGTACATAAAAATTGCTGTAGGATACAAATTGTTTGCTATGGGTCTAAAAGAAGTAATTTCATTAGCAGTTAAAAATTGCAGTAATATTGTGGTATATAGTATAGCTGCTCTGATAACTGGAAAACACAATGCAAAAACCTACAGTGTTATTATTGGGAGTAAATCTTATTACTATGACTATTCTATTAATAGTCAAATCCTGCAATAATACCTCTGACAATTTTTACTGCAAAAACTATAAAATCCAAAGATAAGAATTTTATCACCAGGAACCATAATAATTCAAGCCTATGGTTGCATTTCATAGACTAGAATCTCCATTTTGGGGGTTTCTGAAACAGTCATTGGAAAAGCGGCTTCACTGAAAATAATTTCTATCATTTCAAAACTGTCATGGTAGAGAAGATTTAAAGTTTTTGGATGGCATTTTCCACTAATTTTCTTTGTATTCTATCTTCACTGTAAGCTTGATGATATTTGAAGGCAAAAGTGAAATTATTTTAAATGTTGAAACTTCTGTTAACACATTGTTTGTGGGAAACGAGTAAACTCGCCATATCGCTCAAATGCCCGCTTACAATGTGAATGTGGGAAACAAGTAAACTCGTCATATCGCTCAAATGCCCGCATACAATGTGTTAAGTAAAACATCTATAAAATTCTGTGATCAACACCTGGCTCAAATGGACAGGATAATTAAAATAATTTGTACCCACAGGTCTATTATAGGCAGATTAAGCCTGGGATAGAAAGATGATAAATGAAGACCTGAGTAAAGCGATAGAACCACAGTGGAAAATCTTGCCATAGAAGAGGGAGGGTCATTAGGATGTACATGCTAATAGGTAGGTAGGAAGAATGGGGGACCTTAAGAAAAAGTTAACTTCTAGCATGTCAACAGATTTCAGCTATTATATGGCACAAAAGTGGTCATGAAGATTGAGGGTAAGTGAGTTCTTAGTAATTATTATACAACCCTGAGTCCACAGAAATTATTGGTGTTCCACTCTTGGTAATTACTGAGTTACTGTAAATGCACTGTTTCTTTTGAGATCCGTTAATCCATGAGGTAGTGATGTTTGGTAACAATTAAATATTGTTTGAAGGTCTGTTTGTTTTTTCCTTCATTGTTGACATTTGTTACCAAGCACAATAGTATACATTATCAATGACTATTTATTGACTGTTTACCATGTGCCAGGTACTTTACATTCATATCTTCCATCTTCTCAACATCCCAGAAAGATAGGCATGATTATTCATTTGACAGAATAGGAGGCCAGGTCTCACAGAGGTTAAGTACTTCATGTTACTTTCTTCCATGCTTACAGAACATCTGTTTCTGAAAACTTTGAGAACAGGGACTGTATCTTTTAGGTACTATTAGTAGTATTTGACATGATCAATACTTAGTGATATTCAATAATTACCAGCTATGCAGTTAAAAAGATCTTAAAATATTCTATATTAAAGGTTTTCCAATAAATTTAATTAGCAGACAGGTTGTTTAAAAAGAAAAAGTTATGAGGGAAGAAGTATCTTCTTTGAGGGGCCTCCAGGAGCCAGTCTGTGAACTTGAGCTCAGCAGTAAAACAATGTCAAGGTCTGCTCTTAATTCCTTGGTCTTAATTCCTTGGTCTCTTCTTAGCTACCTTGGCAGCTAGAATGAAAAAGAAGGGTTTACATCTGAGAAGAATACTTCCCTTAAAAAGAAGAGCTGTCTTTGAGAAAAATTTTGTTGATCACTCAAAATTTTCTACAACTTGAGAAAGATTCCCTGGAGGTCAAGTACACTACTTTTCTTTTTATTAAAGAAAGATACTTATTTAAATCTAATAGCTTTTAAGATCATTTATTTGTAATAAAGTCTCCTCCCCATTTTTATTTTTTAAGGACACAGTATTAAAAGAAACCAGTATGATGACAAGAGAAGGTTTGAGAACTTCTGAAGAACAATAATAAATAGGATGCAAAACCCTCCTGGTTATCATGTGGGTTGTTCCTAAGGGCATCTTAGATTAAAATAGCTTGACCATTTCTATAAATTAGCCATTAAAAACAAACAAACCCATACACTTCAAGTCTGTTAATGATGCAGAATATATCACTATATGGTATCATAATGGCTGAAGGTTGTAGTGACTTAATAAACCACTTAGGAAAGATACCCAAGAACTCTAAGATGTACACAAAATAAGAATCAATATAATTATCACGGTTATCTTAATATTTACAAATTAAGACTATATGCAAAATAAGTGATATCTATGTCCTTTGCTGTGAAATGCACATTAGTTCACTTTATTGAAGTGGACATAGAATTAGATACTGGATTCAAGCCTTCTATCTGTCTCCTCATCTCTCTCGATTCTTCAGTATCTTTCTCCCTTCTCTTTCCTGCTATGTCTACAGATGTGCTCAATTCTCACCCATCACTGCCCTTCTGTCGCCTGTCAAAGAATCTTTCCCTAGACTCTAACACCTTTCAAGCACTTTGTCCATGTATCCTGCTCTCCATCATTAGTTAAGATTTCTTAAGAATGATCCTTAATTGTTTCCAGGACCCATCCTGCTTTGTTTTTATATGTTAGCTTCCTCCCCCCGCCCCCAAACTACTTGCTAATTGCTTGGAGAGTGCTCCTACTTCTCTAACCATTCCTTCCCTATCTCTCTCCTACTTTATTGTGCCTATTCCTTAAATTTTGGGATTCTCACCAAATTCATTCTTTGTTCTCATTCTCTACATCAGAGGTCTGTGAAACACCTAAAATTGAAAGCAAATTTGTGATAGGACACGTTTTCCTCTTTGGGAAAGTGTCTGTAGCTTTCATCAGATTCTCAAAAGGGTCCTTGGATCTTTTAACAAGGTTAAGTATCCTTGCCCTCACACTTTCCTTAGGTTACTTCATCCTCTCTTTTGCCTCCTAATTAACCTCCCTTTCCATATGCCAGCCACTCCCAAATCCATGTACAGTTCCTACCAGAGGAAAAAGACTGACAGCGAAGAGAAGAAAGCAAGATTCAAAGAAATGTTGAAGAATCAGGACCAGAAGAAATTGCACCGTAAACATTTTGTGTCTAGTTTGTGTCCCTGAGTCCTGTTGAGGACGGGTTGACTGAATGTTAGGTGGGGACTGGCAGGATCACTACTTCAGTTTCTCAGGGGAAAAGCCCCAGGAGAAATCGGGTGAAAACAAGGCAGTGTGCACCAACACCCTAGTTGCAGAGTGGCAGACAGGGCTCACCCAGCTCCTGGGGTGGGGACAGACCAGGAGAGACCACAGCAGCCCCAGTGCCCACAGCTGCAGCGCAGCAAAGCCCCGGGTTCTGCTACCACAGACTCAAGCCAGAAACCCCTCCCGGCACCCGGCGCGCGGTTGACAGACATCCACCTTCAGCAACCATCTTCCAGTTCACCATAAACACTCCTTACTCCTCCCGCCTATCGTTTCCCTCTCCAACCCAATCAGAGGGATGGGCGGGATTGTCCTTAGTGGGTTCCAATTTAATTTTTTTTTTTTTTTTTTTTTTTAAAAGAGGGATAGCCTGTGCTTCGCCGCGTTCCGGGGGGAAAAACACCTCCAGAGCTAGGGAGTGGAGCCCCTGTGATGGGCACCCGCGTCGGCCAATGAGGTGCCCCTGCTGCTCCAAGGCTCGGCAGCCGGGGTAGGCGGGGCATAGGCGGGGCCTGGCCAATGGTGGAGGGGCGGACGGAGGTTGAGCCGCGGTGTGTAGGGTTAGTGTGAGAGGTGCGGCGGGGGAGGTAATGATGATGGTGGCGGAGGAGGAAGGCGGGGGAGGGGGTGCTGGGCGCTGAGCCGCGGCTCCGGCCGGGTTTTGTAGGGTGGGGGACAGTCGCGGGGCGATTCCGTCCGGGAGGGGGCGGGCGAGAGGCGCGCCGTCTGCCGGAGGGGCTGCGGACCCCGGCTCCCGCGAGCGCCGCGGCTGGCTCGGCTGTTCCATGTGGCTCCGGCGGGGATGGAGGACTCGTTGGCGGCGGCGGCGGCTGCTGCTGCTGCGGCGGCGACGGAGGAACGGCGCTGAGGAGGGAACGGGGCCCGACTCCACCCGACAGCGGGACTAGAGGTGTGAGGAGGGGGCGAGAGTGGAAATGCGGCGGGCCCGGGGCTCGGGGACCAGGCTGGGGGCTGCTGGCATCGCCTGGTGACAGGGACCGCGGGGCGAACCACCGCCTGCCTCCGCTGGGGGGCAGGGGTCTGGGTTCTGTGCGTGAGCAGAGGAGGCTCCGGCGAGCTGTGCCCTGAGGATGGGGGGAGGGAGGCACCGCACCCCGCACGGGGCACTTGCCCTGCCGGTCGCTGCCTCCCGCCCAGGCAGGAGTTTCCATTTCTCTCCGGTTGGCAGGGAAGGTGAAGGGGAGCCCAAGTGGCCTGGAGCCGGGACGTTGCCCTCCCTCTCTGCCTTGAGATTTCCCTCCACTCCTCTTTCCCCATCCATCTCCCCCCTCCCACTCAACAACAGCATTCCTCTCCGTTCCTTAATTTGTTGCAAGCACATATGCTAGGACTCGAGGCTATTAATTATCGGCTGAAAAACAAAGTTTATTTAAAAAGACTCCACTCCTCCCTTGTACTGTACGTGGACATTAAACAGCATCCCTAGACTTTCCCGCTCTGCTCGCCCTTCTGTGATGCTAGGAGGAGGAGGTAGGGCCCCGACTTTGCGTCTCTGGATTGTTGTGGATGCTGATTGACCAGATGTGTTGCTCCCGGTCTTCGGTGTGACTTGTCATTTCCCCCCCTCCCCCACCTTGGTGTCTTGCATCCTTGATGTTACTGGCTTTTGAGGTTGGTGTTTTGTTTCATTGTTTGAAAAACATGCGGAGAACTGGGGTTGTCCGTTGGCGTGTTAAATAACATGGGTGGTTGGTTAGTCACTTGTCATGCTTCTCTCCTCATATTTTTCTCTTTGTTTTGCTTTTCAGTCCTCCAGAATACACATCATATAGCTCCTGAAGTGGAATGGTGATGTTTCCATGAGGGAACCGCCTCTCACTCATCCTGTCATGTATATATCATACTGTGCTTGACTGGGCCATTCATCTAAGATGGGATTTACCCTGTGAAACAGGGAGAAGACTTATGGACCCCAAACATCATTTCAAGCTGTAGTTGAGTTTTTAAAAGTACAGACATACATGCAAAGCGTTTTTGCTTTGGACTCTGCTTTGTTAAAGCTGCTGTGTCCCTAACCCAGAACTGCTCCAGTGTATTGACTGATCATCATGGCTTCAGTTTGGAAGAGACTGCAGCGTGTAGGAAAACATGCATCCAAGTTCCAGTTTGTGGCCTCCTACCAGGAGCTGATGGTTGAGTGTACCAAGAAATGGTAAGATGTGTGTGGGGGGTAGAGTGTGAATCGCTGTGCCCTAAACTCACTGTGGCCTAAACCCTGCTTCTTCTGATAGCAGATTTACCTTTCTGTGCTGCACAGATGTGTAGAAGCTGGGTGGGGTGCAGATTATGTACTAACAAGTAATGTGGTGTGCACCGTTGCTGTTGGTACCATCCCTGTGGGTTTTAATTACTGCATTTCAGAATGGTTCAGCAGACGGTAACTGTGAGAGCACACTAAGTACAGTAGATTTGGTCTTGAGGTCATTAGGGTTAGAGTAACTTTGATTTTTGTAATTTTAAACAAAGAATGGCTATTAAAATATTATAAGCATATATGCATATGTTTTCATGTAACATGTATATGTTTTAATCTAAATATCTGTATTCTCGGGGGGGTGGTAATCTATTTTATTTTGTTCTTGGTTTTTTATTTTTCTTTGCTTATGATAAAGAATTTTTCATTATTTGAATAATGGAATGCCAGTCTACACAACCTTAGAAAATCTTTTGTTATATGCTTAGTCAGGCAACTATGTTTTATTTTAATTGTCTAATGGGATACATTTCTTGGCCAGACTTAGGAAGCAATTAGTAGTGCCTGGTCTGTGATTCGCTCCTTCCCACGTGAGCAAAGTAAATTTAGGGCTTTCTTTTCACTGCCTTGAATGATAAGAAGAATTCTTATTTAATGAGAGAAAAAAGTTAATAAGTAAATGGTCCTTTGGGGTTTGATTTATTGCAGTGATTAAGCAGTATTACTGCAAAAATAAGTCCATTTCATTGTCCACAAGGACTATAGTCTTATGCCTGTATTAACCTCTCCTTTTTTCATCCTTTTTATTAGATGAAAAAAATAGCTTGCTCCATTCTAGAATTCTTAAAGCATATTTTAATATTTACTTGGAAACTAGTTTCTGAGTGCTTTTCTCTTGAGCTTGTTAGAAATATTAATTTATTTGCAACTCAAGAAATGCATGTACTAATTACCTACTTTATACCTGGCACTGTGGCTTTAGAAGTGAATGTGACATAATCCCCACCCTCAAGGAGCTCCCAGTTTAGAGTAGTGACAGTCATGTAAATAAATTTACTGTGATAGATACAGTAGTATAAATATGTATAATGTAGGGATTTTAATGTCTGTGTCAATTAACAGTTGGGTATTCTTGGGGACAGGTTATTTAATTCTCTGTGGTTTAGTTTCCATATCCACAAAGGTAATAATGGTACCACTTCTTAGGAAGGGTTATTGTGAAGGTTAAATGAGTTAATACATGTAAAATGCTTGGAACAGTATCAGGAACATAATAAATGCCCAGTAAATGCCATTATCACTTACAAAGTTGGTGGAGGAAGAAATATTTAACTCTTAGGGGAGGGGTTAAGGTCTTGGGATAGCTTCTTGGGATATGAGCTGGGTTTTGAAAGATTCATAGTAGTTGGCCAAGAAGCCAAAGGGGAAGAAATGAAGGATATTCTAGACTGAAGCAACAGCCTACGCAAAAGAAAGGCATTAAAGTGCATGGCGTGTGCTGGGAATTTAAGTAGTGTAATTTGACAATGATGGGGCTCAAAGTGCAGGATGGGGCGAGTATAATGGGATATGATGTTTGAGAGGCAGGCAGGATTCAAATAATTGAAAGTTATGTGCTATTATATATGGTGTAGATTGGGTGATGGGTACATAGTGAAATATTTTGAGTTGGAGACATTAGGTTTGCATTTTGGAAAATCACTTGGATGACAGCATGGAGTAAAGATCATGGTGCACAGGGTGACTGGAGGCAGCGACGTTAGGGTAGCTGTCGCAGTAGATAAGGTGAGGGAAATGGCGGAGGCAATGGAGAGAGTAGACTGGAGGAACCCTTAGAACACAAATGGATAGGACTTGGTTATTTCAATCAGAGGTCTAAAAAGGAAGGGGATAAGGGAGAAGGAAAGGTCTAAGGTGATACCCAAGTTTCTGGCTTGGAAGACTGAGTGTACTACTAACCAAGCTAGGGAATACATGAGGAAGATCCTGATTATAAGTATTTCTTGGCAGTGTACTGGGAGCATCAGCTTTTAAGATGGTTGAATTAAAATCTCTTTTCTTCTTTTTTTTTTTTTTTTTGAGGGCAGTATCACTGGCCCTCACATGTGGGACCCGAACTGGGGCCGCTGGCTTCCCAAGCAAGCGCTTAATCACCGCGTCACTCGGCCGGCCCTAAAATCTCTTTTCTTAAGGGAAATAGAACATATCAGGTGCCCACAAAAATCAGTTTCTTCCCCACAGTTTGCAGCATCCCTGCATTTTTTTCCTTGAGAAGTATGTAAGTTATTGCTAATGTGTCTCAAGATGAAAGCAAGAAAGAAAATTTAACTTGATTATAGTTAGTTGAATAGATGGTTTGATTAATTTTAGGGATGGCCATTATGGTATACCTATTAAATTAGATCTTTATGATAGGATCTGGCCTTAGCACCAGAAATATTTGGATATTCTAGAATATTCAGAATATAGTTCTAAATATTTTCCTTTTTTTTTTTTTTTTTGGCTCTTATTAAACAATTTAGTTTAAAGCTAATAAGGTGACATGCCCGAAGAATAACAGATTTGATGTACTGGAATTTTATTTATAAGTGGATCCTTAAATAGAGGTTTAAAATCATTTCAGTATGTAAAAATTTGTTGTAATGACCTTTTTTTTTTTTTTTTTTTTTCTTTTTTTAAGAGGGCAGTGTCACTGGCCCTCATGTGGGATCCGAACTGGGGCCTCTGGCATCCCAAGCCAGCTCTTAACCAATGCGCCACTCGGCTGGCCCTGTAATGACTTTTAGTTAGTACTCCTTTTGCCTTACTTTGCGTAGGGTCCTGTGATAGATACAGATTGAGCCCGATTTCTACACTTTTATTCTAGCCTGCTTGCCTCCCTCCCACCCTCCCTCCCTCCCTCCCTCCCTCCCTCCCTCCCTCCCTCCCTCCTTCCTTCCTTCCTTCCTTCCTTCCTTCCTTCCTTCCTTCCTTCCTTCCTTCCTTCCCTCATTTTGATCTTTGCAAGAAGTCTTAAATTATTGGATGTGTGTGTGCTGAATTAGAAACTATTTAAGGACATAAGAAAAAATAGACTTGGCACATAGTAACAACATTTTTTATCAGCTAATTTTACATTTTAGCTAGTATTTTGGGGGGTATGGAAGAATAAAAGGAGAGGAAGGAAATTTAGAGATGTCAATGAAATAAAAGGACAGCTATCACTGACAGCTTTGAAGATAAATTGCAAGTATTGAGAAGATAAGAAAATACTCTGGTAAACATTAGAGAAGAGGGAAAAAACTAAAAAAAAAAAAGAACAGTTAGTATTCCATTGGGATTGTGCCCTTGGAGGTAACCTATATGTATATAGGTGCCATTGCTTTTATTTATTTATTTATTTTTTTTATGAGGGCAGTGTCACTGGCCCTCATATGTGGGACCCGAACCGGGGCCGCTGGCTTCCCAAGCTAGTGCTTAACCACTGCACCACTCGGCCGGCCCAAGGTGCCATTCCTTTTAGAACCTTGTTAGTTAAAGTGCTTTCTGAGAAGCAGGAGCATTTGCAACACCTGGGAACCTGTTAGAGCTGCTGACTCTCAGGCCTTGTCCTAGACCTACTGAATCAAAATCTGCATTTTAATGAGATCCACAGTATGCATATTAAAGTTTAAGAAGCAGTATTTTATTTTTTATTTTTTATTTTTTTTGAGGGCCGTGTCACTGGCTCTCATACGTGGGACCCGAATTGGGGCCGCTGGCTTCGCAAGCCAGTGCTTAACCACTGCGCCACTCTGCCGGCCCCTAAGAAGCAGTATTTTAAAATAATGTTTTCAACCTTACCAACTGCCCATTCATGACTCCAAGATAAAGTATATTCAATAGACACTGACTTTGCATGAATTTGAAACTCAAGGGAATGATGACGAAACTCAGGGGATTCAGAAAAAGCATAGTGTGTTGATGGAGGAGAGTAATGGGAATCAGGATGTATTTTCCAAGGAAGAATGTTATTTTTGTGATTATGGAGAGGAGAAACTTTTCCCATGTTCTGTTGTCATGGCCATAGGTTATAAGCCTGGACATGACACATAACAGGGTGAAGTTAAGGGTTTAAGGAGGCCACGCTTTTAGATCTAGGCCATGAGCAAACTCACAGTACTTTGCCCTTGATCAAAGGATGGATTCTATAGATTAGAGGTTTGGGATTTCTGCTTTCTCTTTGTTGCCATTTACAGTATTTTGCCTTTGCCCTGGCTGATGCAACATGAATTTCCTTACTTTAATAGGGTCCACTTCCTGATTCTTTAATGGTGTAGTGGTTCTAGAACTTTGGTCAGGAATGGAAACCAGGATGACTTGTTTTCATCTGAGAGACGGACCCTAACGTGCGAGGTCCTGTTCCTTATCGCTCTTGATTGCCAGGTGGAGGCTCTAGCAAATATGGAGATAATGATTGTTTAAATCCCCTACTTTTATTGTTGTCCCCAAGCATTTAATTATTAATCTTGCTTAACTGATGTAGCTGTTGGCAAGTGGTGAGACTGGCTACTGGAGATGAATTTGAGAGAAAGAGACTGTGCTCTTCGTTTATTTGGTACCCTGTTCTTTTATCACCTGTAGGCCTTTAAATTTCTGAGAGGTCTTCATTATATGAGCCCTCATTGGGTATTCAGGTGTTAAGGAAACTGCTTGAAAGTTGGCAAGTTGTGGTAATGATCATTTAAGTTGCAGAATTCAAGTCTGGTAGGACCTCCCTAATATATGATGAGAACCATTATGTATGAGCCTGTATTTTATTCTTTTGTGTATGTGTCTGCCTCATCTAAACATATGAACATATTTTATCTGTGTTTTTATATTTCTTATATCTAATTCTTAGTTATGGCAATCAAAAAGTATTTAAAATACTATAAATTCTCCTTAAAAAGGCATAAATATATTTGTTTCTGATTTTTCTATGTCATATAAGAATTCCTTTTTCTTGTTTTTAACTATAGTTTTAATTACTCTTATAATTTATTTTTGAAATAGGTGATATAATCACATGGTTCAAAATTCTAGATATAAAAATAGGTGTGTATATATCCCTGAAAATAACTCATTTTTCCCATTATTCCACACCTCTTTGCAAACCTGTGACCTCAGGATTTGAAAATTAAAAAAAGTAGCTCTTCCCAGTGCTTAAGTTTGTGATACTGGCCTGTTAGATAAAATATAAACTCCTTCATCTGATGTTCCAGGCTCTCTGTAACTGATCCCAACTTAGTTTTCCAATTGGATATCAGAATGCTACATGCACTTTAAGTATTAACTTGAGTTTTTGAAGGCCAAATTACATTAGTAAGTACTCATCTAGATCCACTTCTTTAGGTGGATTGAGCAAGCATTTCTGTTGACCATTGAATGGAATGAGATAGAAGTACATCAGCCTTGATGTAAAGAACCTACTTTTGAAACACATTTTTAAAAAAAGAAATAATAATTAATTGGAAACAAGCCTGGTGTGTTTTAGGAGTATCTGGAAGGCTACTCAATGTGTTTGGCACACAGTAGAACAAGGGATAAAATGAGAAGAGGTGAGGTCTGAGAGGTAGGTAGGGGTTAGATGTACAGCCTTGAGGTCATGGTGTAGGGGCTTTTAGATTTTAAGTGTGATCTAAAGCCATTGGAGAATTTTGGAAGCGATGTAATATGATTTACATTTAAAAGAGATTATTCTGGATACTTTCTGGAATGTGAACTGTTGTGAGTAAAAATGGAAGCAGGGATACCAGTTGGGAGGCTACTGCAATAGTCCAAGTAGCAAAGAGGGAGTGGTGGAGGTGGTAAGAATTGGTGGCTGTGTGTAGCTAATGCACACGCTATCACTACACCTTATTGAGGTATAACTTATACTTTTTTTTTTTGAGGGCAGTGTCACTGGCTCTCATTTGTGGGACCCGAACTGGGGCCGCTGGCTTCCGAAGCCAGCGCTTAACCACCGTGCCACTCGGCCAGCCCAACTTACACTTTTACGTACAACAAAATGCATACATTTTAAGTGTACAGTTCAGTAAGTTTTGACAAATGTATACAATTGTGTAACTGCAAGTACATTTTTTTAAAGTGTACTTGACAGGACTTAATGGATTAGATATAATATAAAATGAGATATGGATCAATAATGACTGTATTTTTGGCCTGAGCAACAAGGTGAATGTAATAATTATAGGGATGGGGAACACTTGGGGAGGGGAAGGTTTGGCCTGAAGGAGAAATCAAGAATTGACTTTGCTTTTCTTAAAGTTTGGGACATCCAGATGGAGATCTTAATTAAGTAGTTAATTATAAGAGTCTCAAGCCCAGGGGAGAGAAGAATCTGAAGTCACTTAGTACAGTCATGCGTTGCTTAACAATGGGGACACCTGAGAAATGCATCAGTGAGATGACTTCATTGTTATGCGCCCATCATGGAGTGCACTTATGTAAACCTAGTTGATATAGCTTCAAACACACACCGAGGCTGTGTGGTATAGCCTACTGCTTCCAGGCTACAACCTGTACAGAGTGTTACTGTACTGAATATTATAGGCAATTGTAACACAGTGGTATTTGTGTATCTAAACATAGGAAAGGTACAGTACAAATACAGTCTAAAAGATAAAAAATGGTACACCTGTATAGGGCACTTACCATGCATGGAGCTTGCAGGACTGGCAGTTGCTCAGGGTGAGTCAGTGAGTGAGTGGTGAGTGACTGTGAAGGCCTCGGACATGACCGTCCACTACTGTAGGCTTCATGCACACTGTCCCACAAGCCCTTGCCCAGCTTCCTTCTGACACGGTCAGAAATGGAACACTGAAGCTGTCTGTACTGCTTCATGAACAAGGATGTGGGCTGGATTGCTTGGAAATATCAAAGATAAATTGGCTGGATAAGGTGTAAATCACCATAATAGTGACTGTCAGGAGGGAGTGAAGGTGGCCTGAAGATTAATAGGAATACGAAATTAAGATGGAGAGATAAAGAAGCATAGAGGATTGTCATGACAATTGGGTGTTAGCTGTTGCATGTTGGAGCTGTGTTCAGATTAAGGAATTTTGTGGTATTCATTAAAAAAAAGGTGTTTAACATGGAGAGGGTGTAGAGCTGAGGACTCAATATTTTGACTTTGGAAATTTGTTTTTGGTTCCATTGATCATGTCTGTCATAAAGGACTCTCTCTGGCACTGAAATGATGGAAGAAATGAAATTTATCAATGCTTTGCATCATTACAACCTGGAAATATTTCCAAAGTACAGGGACAGACTAGACTGGCTCCATACTACCACGGAAAGCTTTTACTAAAATGTCAGTGACACTTAATACTTGGTTAAGGTAGCTCCTGTGGACCTGTGTTCTTGTACAGGATCTTAGGTCTTCAACAAAGAATTTACAGCAATGTGCTCTGAAGACCATCAAGCTAGATCTGGGAGGGCTGTAGCACCCTCTGAATATGTAGTCCTTGGGGGATTGGCTTCCCTGGGCTGAAACAGGTCAGTGGCTGACTGATTGGGATGTAATCTGGGCCCTCAAAATTGAGGTGCCGTGAGTGAGAGGGAATCTATTGTCAAGCCCCACAGATAGTGTCTCCTTGAGAGAGAGAAAAAAAAAATCCTTCTGAACCACATATCCTTTCATTTCTCATATAGAACAAAACAACTGCATTATATATAATCTAATGGGACCAGTGTTGTATAAGTGGTCCATCACTGACTGAAATGTTGTTATGCGGTGCATGACTATATATCGATAAAATTTATAACTGTGCGGCTATAGGGAATTTCCAACACACACTGAGGGTATATGGTATAGCCTACTGCTCCTAGGCTACAAAGTACTATATACGTGCAGCTTAAGAGGGCTAAAGACCGAGCCTTAGGACACTGCAACATACAAAGGTGGGGAAGAAGAGAAAAAGCCAACAAAGGTGACTGAAAACAAGCAGGTAGGAGGAAAATTAGGAGAGTGTGCTTTCCAAGGAACCAAATGCAAAATGTAATCAGGAAAGGGGTGGTTAGCTGTGTCCCATACTTCCGAGAGGTTGACAAGATGACCGACGATTGGATTTGGCAAAGTGGAAAGAGCTGATGGGTGGCCCAGAGGAGTGGTTTCAGTGGAGGGGTGGGGATGAAAGCATGATTAGATTGGGCTGGAGGAAAGGAGGTGGACACAGTGAAAAAAGATCTTTTTCTTAGAGAATTTTGCTGCAAAGCCGAGAGCTAGGTAGTAGCTGAAGAGGGACAGGGGTCAAGGTATATCTTTTGTGTGGAAGATATTGCAGCACCTTTGAATGCTGATAAAAATTGTTGATAAAGAAGGAAAAACTGATGATGTGCTGGGAGAAGAGGTAACTTCAGGAGAAAAGTCCCTGAGTGAGAGAGAGGGAACAGGATCCAGGCCAGTCGTGGAAAGGTCAAGCTTAAGAAGACGCAGGAACATGCCATTGTTAAAGGAGGGAAGACAGAGTACATGAGGAGAGAAGCAGGTAGGCTGTTAGATTTGGTGAGGGAGGGTGTGGATGCCCCCTTCTGTTGGCCTCTGTTTTCTCAGGAATAATATTAGAGGTCATCAGCTGACAGGGATGTGACAGAGTTATTGAGGAGAGTAGAGATACTGTATGAAACAGTCAAAACAAGAATGAATTGATTAGGGAAATGTATAAGGATTGCTGGGTAGAGACAATGATCTTTGTGGTCATAAATTTAAAGTGAATGCAAGAAGCAAATTTACATATTTTAATTCAGCTATGTTCAGCACTTGGGTGCAGGCATGGAGTAGGCAGGGATGGATTTAACGAATGTAACTGCGGGAAAGAAGGGCAAGGAACCAGTGAATACACGAGTGGTTATTGTGAGGAACCATGGAGTATAAGATGGAAAAGGAGGAAAATAAGGATGTGAAAGGAAGGATGGTCGATGAAAAAGCAAAGAGGAAATCATTTTGAGATCTTAAAGAGGTTTGAATAGTTGTTGGGATTGGGGTACCAGAGTGAGCAAGCCGGAAACATGGGGCGTAGGAGTCAGAGTGAGTTGCTTGAATTTGGAGGGTGTAGTTAACAGTAATGACAAGGTACAGGTGGTGGTCTCCTTTGGGGATCACATTTGCTTATCAGTTTTAAAAAATAAGCATGCATCCTCAATATGTTGTTGTTGTTGTTGTTGTTGTTTTGAGGGCAGTGTCACTGGCCCTCATATGTGGGACCCCAACCGGGCTGCTGGCTTCGTAAGCCAGCGCTTAACCACCACGCCACTTGGCTGGCCCTATCATGAGTTTTTTAAATGAACCCATTGAGTAAATTGTATCTTTTGGTAGTGTGTAATTCCCTTACTGTATTTTGACATCAAATCTTGGTTTATGTATTTTATTTAAAAAAATTTTTAATGACTGAAACAAAAAAGATCTAAAACCACAGCTTCTGGAAGAACCATTTGTTCTTGCTGGTCTTGTACCTCTCTTCAAACTTGACCTTGGCCTCCCGTCAAGCATTGCGTTTCAGAGCAGGGCCTCTGCAGATATCCACAGAATAGCTTGTGGGCATGAGGTGATCGTAGTTATAAACTTCCATTGAGACTCGATCTTGACCTCTTAGTAATTTTCTTCTTGCCCTTGGCAGCTGTCACTTTTTGGGGATAGTGGTCAATACCAGTCACCAAAGAGCATGGCTGTAGGGGTGGTCTGAGGAGCCAGCATCATGTTATTCATGATGACCGGTTTGCGTCCGGAGCAACATCCAGCCAGCACCAGATCCTACTTCCTGGATTTCATAAGCTTGCTCGTTTCGACAGCAGCCACTCGGGCCTACCGCAGAAAGGCTTGGTTTATGTACTTTTAAAAGTTGATTTTTAAAATGAAATTTTAAGGGAGTATGTGAAGAAGTTGTACTCTTACGATTTAGTTTTAGTTTCGCATTAGTTTTGCAATTAGATGCTCAGAGAACTTAAAATTTGGCTTTTCTAGAAATTTACTATGGATGCATCAAATGTGTTTGTTCTAATTTTGTGGAAAAATTCAACTGAAGAGTCACTGAAGTAGTTTACTGCATGATATAAACATAGTCCAGTGTGCTGAAGGAAAAATTGTACAAGCATTTTGAACTGAATTGCTCAATAGGGATACTCATGTTCATCAGGGCTTTCGCATATTTTTTAAAAGGAGTGGGACTGAATTTGTGAAAAGGGGCAGTAAAATTACTATAGGATGTCACTATGTGTTGGTCTTATTTTTAACTGTTAACAGTGATATTTTTTAGGCAGCTTTTCTTTGGTAAATTTGGTCTATTAAAAGATTTTCTGTTGTTATTAATCCCAGTGTTGTTATGTTTCAATACTTCTAAAAACACTTAAAAAATGACTTTAATACCTCAATAGCAATAAAAAAGATCAACTTTGATGCAAAGAAGTTATCACTTTAAAAGTTAATGCATCACCCTTGTCCAAAAGAGTTTGTCAGCTTAGGAATTTAAAATAACATTATGTTGACTAATTTAGGATATAAATAGAGCAGAGATAGACTTAGAGGAGTGGAGAGTACATGTTACCAGGCACTTAAGAGGAGTTACCATCGGACACTAGACTTGGTTCTGAGTTTACTGGCAGCTGAGGCAAACAGGGAAGCATCTGGCTCACATAATATTCCTTTTGGCTAAAGAAAATATCCAAATTCATTGGCAGAGACTTTTCTTAGGACTTAAAGAGGATTTTTATTATAAAAAAAATAAAGGCGTGACATTGGATAAAGTCTTGTACTAAAAAAACTCAGATCTGCTGATTTTTTCTTTTGAAGTGTGTTGTGATTTTCACTCCAATTTTTCTGTTGCCACTGTCTTGGTGGCATCCTTTGGGATCTTTTGCCAAGGTTCATGGTTCACTTTGGAGCTCAGAAGGTGCTGCAGAGAACTCACAGATGTTCTAAGAGAGGCTTAAAAACGTTGAGAGCAACACAGCAACATCTGTGGAGAACCATACAAACCACTAGCTTGAGGCAGTTCATTTTCAAAATTAGATGGCTACGTTCTTTTCAATGATACCAAGGATACAAAGCAGAGTTTTTGGTAGTTGCAATGCCAAAAAAGCAAGTACCACGGGAAAATCCATATGGAACACGAAAAGAGGAGGGCAGTGTCCAGCCTGATTCTTAGGTTTGGGAAGTTGTGCTGTACCCAACATGGGTGCTGAATTGTTAGGACATACATCCTTCTTAAGTTGTTTGGACATGACTACTTAATAATCAGAATGGATAGGTATGTCTTTTGGCCTGTGAAAAAATTACTGACTTATCAGGGCCTTGTAAACCCAGAAAGACTGGGAACTTCTGGTGTCGGCTTTTGTGATAGCCCCTAACATTTTCGTAGCCCCTTCTGGTCCTTTGTCTATGTTATTGCCACAGCTGTCCTTCTAAATGAACCTTCTAGAGTTCCCCTTTGATTATAGGATACTGTTAGTATGGTAATTTTAATTGTTTAAATCTATCTTTATTCCACTTTACTAGTCTTTTTTAAAAACTTAAAATTAAAAAACAATTACAGATGACATACAATATTATATTAGTTTCAGGTGTACAATATAGTGATTTAGGCATTTATGTAACTTACAAAGTGATCACCCCGATAAATGTTACTCTTATTAGTTTTCTTCCAACCATTACCCTTAAGCTTCCAAAATCTTGTTTACCATATGCAGATAGTTTCCCTCAAACATTATCTTTCATTGTTCTCTATCCCCTTCCAAAAATCATTAAATGCAAAGAGCATGTAGGAATACTCTATCTCAAAGTAACTGAAGTGAAACTGTTTATTTGTGCAGTAAGTAGGTTTAGAAATTGAGTTTAATGGTTCAGCTTTAATTTGAAGAGTATTCTAATTTACAATTAATCTTTTAAACATTGGTTCCTTTATTTTTTAAACTTTTTATTGAAATTATTTTAGGTTTACAGAAGAGTTGCAAAGATAGTATAGAACTGCTGGGTCATGTGGTTACTTTAGCTTTTTGACAAACTGCTAAACCCTTTTCCAAAGTGGGGACATCATTTTATATTAGTACTATATGAGAGTTCCAGTGTCTTCACATTTTCACCAACACATCTTATTGTCTGTTTTATTTTAGCTGTCCTAGTGGGTGTAATGTGGTATATCACTGTAGTTTTGATTTTCATTTCTCCAATTTCCGGATGGTGTTTAGCCACAATCTTTTCATATATTTCTTGGCCATTTGTGTGTATGTGTATGTGTGTATTTTGAGAAATGTGTATTCTGATCTTATGCCCATTTTTAATTGGGTTATTTATGTTTTTAGCTTTCATTTTAAGAGTTCTTATATGTGATTTGCAAATACTTTCTCTCGTTCAGTGAATTGTCTTTTCACTTTCTTTATGGTGTCTTTTCAGGCACAAAAGGTTTTACATTTCATGTAGTCTGATTTATCTACTTTTTATTTTGTTACTTGTGCTTTAGTATTGTATCTAAGACTTTTTTTTTAAAGATTTTATTGGGGAATTGGGGGAGGGGAACAGTGTTGGGGAATCGGGAAAGGGGAACAGACAAGTTGCTGTCTTTTTGTTCTTCAGTCTAGCTGCGGAGGACGTTGCTTCACTGGCCCATGTTTGTATCTTCATTGCGCTCTTCCCGGATGAGGCAGATTGGTCACCAGCCTCTGGATGGTCGCTCACTGCAGTTATTGGCAGCTGACACTGTCTGCCAGCCGCTCACGCTGGCTGCCGGCCATTCACTGTAGCCTATGGCAGCCCACTGCAGCAGGGGCTGCAGCCTACACTGTTGCCGGGGCTCACACAGCCCAACTCCATGTGGAGCTGTTGTTAGCTATAGAGGGCAGTGTCATTGGCCCTCATATGTGGGATCCGAATCGGGGCCGCTGGCATCCCAAAACCAGCTCTTAACCAATGCGCCACTCGGCCGGCCCTATCTAAGACTATTTTGAGTTAATTTTTATATATGGTATAAGGAAGGGGTCCAACTTCATTATTTTGCATGTGAATAGCCAGTTGTTCTAGCACCATTTGTTAAGTCTGGGTATATTTCTCCTGTTTCTTTTTGCAAAAACGAGCGGATATATGTACTTTTCCCCTTATTTATCCTTTTTTTCACAAAAGAGGTGGGAAAATAATATTGGGACTTTCTTTCACTTTGCTTTTCACTTTACAGTATATCATGGAAATCATTCCATATCAGTTAATAGAGATCATCTTCACCAATATTGATATATTATTATTACCTATTGTCAGTAGTTTATGGTTCACTCTTTACATTGTGCACCTGTGGGTTTTAACAAATGTTTAATGACATGATTCGATAACAGTATTGTACAGAATAGTTTCCCTGCCCTAAACATCCCCTGTACGCCACCCATTCATTCTCCATTTTTCTTGAATCTTTGGCAACCACTGATCTTTTGATTGTTTCCATAGTTTTGTGTTTTCCAAAATGTCATATAGTTGGAATTACACATTATGTAGCCTTTTGCAATTGGGTTCTTTCACTTAGCAATATGCATTGAAAGTTCCTCCATATCTTTTTGTGGTTTGATACCTAATTTCTTTCTAATGCTGAGTTATATTCCAGAGTATGGCTGTACCACAGTTTGTGTATCCATTCATCTATTGAAGGACATCTAGGTTGCTTTCAAGTTTTGGTAGTTATGAATAAAACTGCTATAACCATTTATATACAGGTTTTCTGTGGGAAAAAAAAAAGTTTTCAACTAATTTGGGTAAATACCAAGGAGCACAATTTCTGTATCATATTGTAAGGGTATGTATGATTAGTTTTTGTTTGTTTGTTTGTTTGTTTGTTTGTTTGTTTTGAGGGCAGTCTCACTGGCCCTCATATGTGGGAGCGAACCAGGGCCGCTGGCTTCCCAAGCCAGCGCTTAACCACCGTACCACTTGACCGGCCCTGATTAGTTTTGTAAGAAACTGCTAAACTGTCTTCCAAAATCTCTGCATCATTTTGCATTCTTACCAGCAGTGAATGAGAGTTCCTTTTGCTCCACATTCTTACCTGGATTATATGTTGTCAGTGCTTTGAATTTTCACTATTCTGATAGGTGTGTAGTGGTACCTTGTGGTTTTAATTTGCGAATCTCTAGTGACAGTTTGATCATCTTTTCATATGCCTGCTTGCCGTCCGTATATATTCTTTGGTAAAGTTTCCAGATCATTTGCCCATTTTTAAAATCAGGTTGTTGTTTACTTATTGTTGTTGAGTTTTCAGAGTTCTTTGTAAATTTAGGATCCCAGTCCTTTATCAGATGTATGTTTTACACATATTTTCTCCCAATTTCTGGCTTGTCTTTTCATTCTCTTACTAGTGTCTTGTACAGAGCATAAGTTTTTAATTTTAGTGAAATCCAACTTCTCAGTTTTTCTTCTTTTTTTTTTGAGGGCAGTGTCACTGGCCCTCATATGTGGGACTTGAACCTGGACGCTGGCATCTCAAACCAGCTCTTAACCACTGCGCCACTCGACCGGCCCCCATTTTTTCTTCTTTTAATGAATTATGTTTTTGGTGTTGTGAAAGGCTGAAAGTCTGTGTGTAGATTCATTCCAGAACAGTTTGTTCAAAAGACTGTCCTTTCTCCATTTAATTACCTTTGTTTTTCTGTCAAAGATAACTTGACTGTATTTTTGTGGATCTATTTCTAGGCTCTTTATTTGATCTACATTTGTGTATCCTTTCACCAGTACTACACTGTCTTAATTACTGTTTGCTTTACAATAAGTCCTGAAGTTGAGTGGTGTCAGTCTTCTGACACTGTTCTCCTTCAATATTGTGTTAACTATTTTGGGTCCTTCACCTCTCCATATAGACTTTAGAATTAGTTTGTCAATATCCAAAAATAACTTGCTTTGATTTTGATTGGGATTACATTGAACCTGTACATCAAGTTGTGAAGAACTGATGTCTTGGCAATATTGAATCTCCTTATCCTTGTATAGGGAGTCGTTCCATTTATTTAGATCTTTGATTTCTTTTCATAAGAGTTTTATAATATTCCTCATATAGATCTTGTGTGTATATATATTTTGTTAGATGTATACCTAAGTGTATCATTTTTTACTGCTAATGTAAATGTGTTATTTCAAATTCTAATTGTTCATTGCTGGTATATAATAAAGCAGTTGATTTTTGTGTATTAACCTTGTATCGTGCAACCTTGCTATGATTGCTTATTTGTTTCAGGATTTTTTTGTTGATTCTTTTATTTCTTCCTTCCCAACCTATATCTTTTATTTCCCTTTCTTATTTTACTGTATTAGCCAGGACTTCCAGTATGATTTGAATAAGAGTGATGAGAATAGACATCCTTGCCTTGTCCACTATCTTAGTGGGAAGGCATTAGCTTCTTAACCATTAAGAATGATGTTGGCTGTAGGTTTTTTGTAGATGTCCTTTAACAAGTTGGGGAAATTCCCTTCTTTTCCTAGTTGGCTGAAAGTTTTTATCATGAATGAGTGTTAGATTTCGTTAGATGCTTTTTCTGCATCTAATGATAGGATCACATAATTTTTCTTTTTTAGCCTGTTGATGTGATGGATTACATTAATTGATTTTCTAATGTTGAACCAGCTTTGTGTACCTGGAGTAAATCCCATTTGGTTGAAATGTATAGTTTTTTTTTTTAATGCATTGTTAGATTTTGATTTACTAATACTTTCTTGAGGAATTTTGCATCTATAGTCATTGGAGATGTTGGTCTGTACTTTTTGTTTCCTATAATGTCTTTGTCTGGTTTGGGTATTAGGGTAATGTTGACTTCATAGAATGAGTTCTGAAGCATTGTCTCTGCTTCTGTTTTTTTGGAAGAGATTATCTAGAGAATTGGTATAATTTCTTCCTTAAATGGTAAAATTTACCAATGAGCCCATCTGGGCCTGATGCTTTGTTTTAAAAGGCTATTAATTCAATTTCTTTAATAGATGTAGGGCTATTCAAATTATCTATTTCTCATTATACGAGGTTTGGTAGATTGCGTCTTTCAAGGAATTGGTTCATTTCATCTAGGCTATCAAATTTGTGGGCATAGAATTGTTCACAGTATTTCTTTATTACCTTTTTAATGTTTACAGACTCAGTAGTGATGGCCCCACTTTCATTTTTGATATTAGTAATTTTTGTTTTCTCTTTTTTTCTTGTTACCTGGCTAGAAATTTATCAATTTTATTGATCTCTTCAAAGAACTCACTTTTGGTTTAGATTGATTCCTGTTTTTAATTTCATTGATTTCTGCTCTAATTTTTATTATTTCTTTCCTTCTACTTACTTTGGATTTAATGTGCTCTTTTCTAGTTTCCTAAATTGAAAGCTTAGATTATTGATTTTAGATCATTTTTCTTTTTTAATGTATGCATTAAATACAATGCTTTTATGCACTGCTTTTGCTGGATTCCACAACTTTTGATAAGTTGTATTTTCATTTGTTCAAATATTTTAAAATTTCTCTTGAGACCTTTTTGACCCATATGCTGTTTAATCTCCTAGTATTTTGGGGTTTTCCAGCTATCTTTCCGTTATTGATTTCTAGATTAATTCCATTGGGAATAAGAGCATACTTTGTATAATTTCAGTTTTTAAAAATTTGATAAGATATGTTTTATACCCCAGACTGTAGTCTGTGTTAGTGAATGTTACATGTGAGCTTGAGAAGAATGTGTAATCTGCTGTTGTTGGATGGAATATTCTATAAATCAAATTGATTGATGGTGCTGTTCAGTTCTACTGTGTCCTTACTGATTTTTTGCTAGCTGGATCTGCAAATTCCTGATAGGGGGGTTTGTTAGTCTCTAGCTGTATCGTGAATTTATCCATTTCTTCTTGCAATTCAATCAGTTTTTTCCTTATATATTTTGATACTGTGTTGTTAGGTTCATACACATTAGAGATTGTTTTGTCTTTAGAGAATTGATCCCTTTATCATTATGTAATGCTCCTCTGTCCATGATAACGTTCCTTGCTGTAAAGTCAGCTTAGTCTGAAATTACTATATACATTCCAGAATTTTTTGATGAATGTTTGCGTGGCATATCTTTTCCATCTCTTCACCTTTTTTTTTTTTTTTTTTTGGAGGGCAGTGTCACTGGCCTTCATATGTGGGACCCGAATCGGGGCCACTGGCATCCCAAGCCAGCTCTCAACCACCACGCCACTCAGCTGGCCCCCATCACTTCACTTTTAATCTATCTGTTTCTTTTTTTTTTTTTGAGGGCAGTGTCACTGGCCCTCATATGTGGGACCCAAACCGGGGCCGCTGGCTTCGGAGGCCAGCGCTTAACTACTGCGCCACTTGGCGGGCCCTCTATCTGTTTCTTTACCTTAAAAGTTGATCTATTGGTGAATAACAATTCCACCTGGAGCTGGGCTGCTGTGAGTCCCCGGGACAGCATAGCTGCAGCCCCTGCTGCAGTGGGCTGCCATAGGCTACAGTGATTGGCTGGCAGCCAGCATGAACGGCCGGCAGCCAGTGTGAGCTACCAAGAGCTGCTGTGAGTGGATGTCCAGAGGCCGGCGACCGATCTGCCTCCCCCAAAAAGAGCGCAGTGATGATACCAACCTGGGCCAGTGAAGCAACGTCCTCCACAACTAGACTGAAGAACAAAAGGACAGCAACTTGTCTGTTCCCCTTCCCTGGTTCCCTAACGCTATTTCCCTCCCCAATTCCCTAATAAAATCTTTAAAAAAAAAAAATTGATCTATTATAGACAACATAGTTAGTAGACCTAAGTTTAATTGGGTGTTGGTTTTTTATTCATTTTGATAATCTGTCTTTTAAGTAATTCATTCAGACCATTGATGTTTGAGTGATTAGTGATATAGTTAGATTAATATATACCACATTTGTTTCTGTTTTTGATCCTTTGCCTTTATTCTTTGTTTCTTTGCCTTTATTCTTTGTTTCTTTGCCCTTATTCTTTGTTTCTTTTTTCTGTCTTCCACTCTTTTTCTGCCTTCTCTGTTTGTTTTTTCCTTCACTGGTTTTAATGGAGCATTTCATATGATTCTATTTTTGTCCTCTTCTAGCATATCAGTTTTGCTTCTTTAAATATTTATTTATTTATTTATTTAGTGGTTGCTCTTGAGGTTGCAATATGCATTTACAACTAATCCAAGCCCTCCATCAAATAACAGACTACTTCACGGATAGTGCAAGTACGTTATAGTATTCCCAATTCCTCCCTCTTGTCCTTTATAAGACTGCTGTCATTCATTTCACATATCTATAAGCTCTAGTCATGAAATATATTGTTATTGTTATTTTGAGCAAACGGTTGTCTGTTAGATCATAAGAATAAGAAAAATAAAAAAATTTGCTTTGCCTTCTTTTATTCCTTCTCTAACACTCTTCCTTTCTTTATGTAGATCTGAGTTTCTGATTTATATAATTTTTCTTCTTTCTGAAGATTTTTTTTAACATTTCTTGCAAGAGATGTGTACTGATGACAGATTGCTTAAACTTTTGTTTTTCTCAGAAAGTCTTTATATCTCCTGTACTTTTGAATAATAATTTAACTGGATACAGAATTCTAGGTTGGTGCTCTTTTACCTCACAACACTTCGAATATTTCACTCCACACTCTTCTTGGTTGCTTGATTTCTGAAAAGAAGTCCAATGTAATTCTTATCCTTGTTCCTCTGTAGATAGGTGTTTTCTCCTCTGGCTTTAAGTTTTTTTTTTTTTCTGTCTTTGATTTTCTGCAGTGTGAATATAATATGCCTAGGTGTAAATTTTTAGATATCCTGCTTGGTGTTCTCTGAGCTTCTGGAATCTGAGGCTTGGTGTCTATCATTAATTTTGGGAAATTCTCAGTCATTGCTTCAGTAGTCTGTTCCTTTCTCTTTTGCTTTTCCTTCTTGTAGTCCCATTATGTAGATGTTACACCTTTTGTAATTGTTCCACAATTATTGTATATTCTGCTCTTTCTCATTCTTTTTTCTATTTTCGTTTTAGTTTTGGAAGTTTCTACAGACAGTTCAAGTTCTCTGATTCTTTCCTCAGTTATGTCCAGTCTATTGATGAGCCCATCAAAGGCAATTTTTATTTCCATTATAGTATTTTTTTACTTCTAGGATTTCCTTTTGATTCTTTCTTAAAGTTTCTATCTTTTTGCTTATACCACCCATCTATTCTTGCATGTTGTCTACTTTTTCCATATTGACCAGAGTTCTTTTAAATTCCTGATCTCATAAATCCAACATCTCTGCCATATGTGGGCCTGGTTGTACTGTTTGCTTTGTCTCTTCAAACTGTGATTTGTGTATTAGAGTGCTTTGTAATTTTTGTTTAAAGCTGGATATAATGTACTGAGTAAATGGAACTGAGGTATATAGGTCTTTAAGTGTAAGGTTTTATGTTTATCTGGATAGAAGTAGGTTGTGTTTATTGTTTGTTATAGCTATACATATCAAAAGCTAAAATTTCTTCTGTGTACCCTTTTTTTTCTTTTATCTCTTTTGTTGTCTTGGAGTTACCCTCGAGACTTTTTAATTATTTGAACATTCTGTATTATAGAAACACATACTGATGGTTATGTTAATGGTAATTTCTATGTATCAGGTACTTACTCTGTGCTGAATTAGATACTGTAATTACGTTTTATATGCATTATGTCATTTATTCCCTACAATGATCTCATGAGGGAAGGCACTATTACTGCCCCCATTTTACAGAGGAAGAAACTTAGGCATAGATATAAAGCTTAAATAACTTTCTTAATATACACAGCTTATTAATATGGTTTAGAACTGAGATTTAAATCCATAAGCCTCAGACCCATAAAACGGCCTGACTTCGGAGCCTGCGTTTTAGTCAATATGTGTAGAATGAGCTTGCTGAAGTTTCATGAGTTCTTCAGTGAATTGGTTTGATTTGTTTTAATTTTACCTAGTAATATTTGATAATGTCAAGGATCATAGTGTTGGGCTCAACAGTTTGTTGTTTTTAATGATTAATAATATGTCTTGTATTTCAAGTAGAGCAATAGGAGGTTACTACAAGAGAAAATGATGTATAAATCATTTCACAAAATGATAATTAAAAAAAATTCACCATAATAAATTGTACAATTCTAATTTATTTAGATTTATAGTGTTTCTGAGCATATCTTTTTGTTAGCCTTTCTTTTAGTGGCTGCTGAAGTTATTACATTATATACACATTACATGATTACAAATTATTACATAATCCATCACCTCCACCCAGCAGTGAGGTGCTGCATCCACTCCCCACTGGGCTGGCGTCAGAGGAGGCCTAGTGAAGAATCAGAACTTTCACCATCACCTAGTAGTGTTGAGAAATCACAACTCTGCCCATTAACAATGAGAAGCCGTGTCAGTGGAGGTTGATGGGGAGAACCTCACTACTCCTGGATGAGGGCTGGAGTCCAGGTTCTTCACTTGTCTCTACTGACATCACAGATAGGTGAAACCTTGATACTGCTTGGCAGGAACGAAAATCCTGGCTCTCTGCTTGGCTTCCTTTGACACCATTCTGTGCACACAAAGGTGGAAGTCTAGGCACCCCACTCAGCTTTTGCTGGCATAGGTGGAGGTGGCGGCACAGATTTTCTGTGGTGTTCAACTGAGGTAGAGTGCTTATCTTCTAAAAGCTCTTGGTCTTGCCAGAGTGCCCTTTTCCTGGTTCTTTAACTTCATTTAGGGCTTTTTATGTCTGAACCCATTGGTATTTGGGGGTTGCTGGTTTCTTCAGTTCAAAGTTTGGGATATTTGAGGCTGAGTTCCCTATTCAAAGTTTGAGATATTTGAGGCTGAGTTCCTTCCCTAACTGGTCTGCTTTCTTCTCTCTGTCCTTCAGAATCATCTTATATTTGTTTCATAAATTATTGTCCTCAGTGGGAGGAATAGGAAGAATTATGTCTGTTCTATCTTTCCAGAAGCAATAGTAGCCTAACCCTCCTGCTTGTCTGTAATACTGTTTATGAGGATACCTGATTCATGAGCTTGTTAGTATACTGTTCCTGATCCAGATTGTGTTATGTGAGTTGTTTTATAATTGCAAAAATAAATTTATGTTGTATGCACAGTATGTGAGAATTTTTTTATTTTTTAGGTTTTTATTGGGGACTTGGGGGAGGGGAACAGTGTTGGGGAATTGGGGAAGGGGACCAGCCAAGTTGCTGTTCTTCAGTCTTAGTTGTGGAGGGCGCAGCAAGCTCAGCTCCAAGTCCAGTCGCGCCGCTCAGCTCAAGGTGCTGTGTTCAGTTAGTTGCGGATGGGTGTAGCCACCATTCCATGCAGGAGTTGAACCGGCAGCCTTGTTGTTAAGAGCACGTGCTCTATCTCCTGAGCCACCTGGGCGGCAGCTCAGTGCAAGGTTCTGAGTTCAGGCTTTACTTGCAGGCGGGCGTAGCCCACTATCTCCAACAGGCAACCTTGTGAGGAGCACATGCTCTTAACAGCTGAGCCATCATATCACCTTTTGGCAGCTCAGTGGCAGCTCAGCTCAGGCACAGCATCACTGGCCCATGTGGGAACTGAACCGGCGACCCTGTTGCTCAGAGCTCGCACTCTTGAGCAAGCTCTTAACCAACTGAGCCACTTGACCAGCCCATATGTGAGCATTTTTGGTCCACAAAGATAATCTGTCAGCATGTAGCTACCAAGCCACAAATGAGTAGGAATTCAAGGAGACATGGAGAACAAGTGGTCTGGCAGAGATCAACAATGGAGAACATTATGAACTATCTCTTTACTTTTCTAAAACCTTCTATATCCTTGTTTTTTATGATGTTAAGTATTGGTGGAGAAGAAAAAGAAAGATTGAAGTTAAAAATTCATCAGAGTAGAAATCATAAAGTAAAATATTGATATATTTAAGTAGTTAATAAAGATTTTTAGTATTAAGAACACTATAAACAAGATTGGAAGGCAGTCAGCAAACTGGAGACAACATGTCAATAAGAGATATTATCATACGAGTAGAAAAACAGGCAAGGACATGAGTAAGTTTTCATAAAAGAGGAAATAGAAATGGCTAGTAATCACACTGAAATATTTTGCCCCTTATAATGAAAGTCGCTTTTTTATGGTTATATAAATAATACATACTCATTGTAAAATTTCAAACATTATGTACTAGTATAAGGAGAAATTTAAAATCACTTGAAGATAACCACCATTAACCCAGTGTGATCATTCTTGCATTTAACTCATTATGCATATACACCTATGCAATTTAATTGAATGTCCTATGTGCTTTAATATCTATCTATCTATCTATCTATCTATCTATCTATCTATCTATCTATCTATTCTATTCTATTCTATTCTATTGGAATAGGTGTTAAATTTAGCTTGCCACCTCAATTACTTACTGATCTGTAAGTGTGAATTTGTATTTTTTCCCCCTTGATCTGTGAGACTTAAAAGGACTTAAGTTGCAGATTCTGTCCTCCAAAGATTTGTTCTGCAATCTGACACTGCTACTGACTTGGGACCACTTTAGCCATATTCAAAAGAGCCAGGCTCAATGGGGAAGCATCAGTTTGAGCTCTACCATTTTGCTTCTGGCCTTAACTGGAGTATCTCCATTGCAGTGCTAGTATTGATATTTGCCCTCAAGACATGATTTTTCTCCACTTAGCTTATAGATCAGAGTTTCCACCTTTCATATCAACTAGACTCATGATTTGTACCCTTCACCCCTTGTCTTTATTTTAAGTTGTCCTCAGAGAATTCCCCTACTATTAGGGTTCCCAGCAATATGTTTAAAGCACACTGTACATTTTCCAGAATCTAGTGTTTTACATTTGAAGGATTCTTCTGGTTATGTAGACTGCCATAATGTCAAAAGTAGCATACTTAAGAACATGGTATGCTTTTCCATTTATCCAGGTTTTATGTGCTTCCATAAGATTTTATAATTTTCTTCACACTGATAAAAGATTGAAAATACTTGCTATTGGCTGTAGTATGGTATAATTTTGATTTTTTTTGCTTATAGGATTATGTTAGTATGACCTTTTGAATGGAAGTTTGGCAGTATGTCTTTTTAAAAGCGTTAACATGTGCTTTGATCCTACAATTCTATTTCTAGAAATTTATCCTAAAAATACATGGGCTTGTGTAAATATTCATCTATAAAGAACTTTATTTTCTGTTGTTTATAATAATAAAAAGCTTGAATGATAATAATGTCTACAGTTGGGAGACTGATTAAACTGTGCTGCCATCCATATGAAGGAATACTTTGTGGCCATTAAAGTGTGGAATAATACTAGATTAAAAAGTTAATGATATATTTGATGAACAAAACACAATTGCAAAGTAGTACTACAATATGGCCTTATTTTTCTTGAAGTGTATTTTTATATTATATAAGTTACAATCATTTACAATTTAGTAATAAGAAAAAGTGAATTGTTTTTACTTTGGTCTGTGTAGGTAGTGGAACAGAAGCATCTAATAAACTGTGTAAATCACTATAACAAGAATTAGACCTACGCTGAATAACATTGGATGATAGAAGGAAAAGGAACAGGTGACTTCAAAGTTATAAGGGACAATGATTTTGAATCTAGAGTTCTCTACTCATCTAAGCTTTAAAATTAAGCACTTTGCTGATTAGGTAACATTGTTTCAGCACCAAATACACCTTTCTATATTCTACTTGGATTCTGGAACTGGGGCTGTGCAAATTCAGTTTCTCAGACTATGTTAGGTGGCTTGCTGTTAGTTTCTGCCATTAGGAGACAGGCAAGAAGAGAGGAGAAAAGGGACTTCCTACCTGTTTTACATCATATAAGTGGAATCATACACTACTTTTGCTGCTGTTAACATGGCATTTAACTTTTGGTAATCACCAAACTGTTTTCCTCAGTGCCTGCACCATTTTACAGTCCCACGAAGCAATGCCCAAGGGTTCCAATTTCTCCGTGTTTTTGCTAGCACTTGTTTCCTTCCTTCCCTCCTTCCCTCCTTCTCTCCTTCTCTTCTTCTCTTTTTCTGTCCTTGCCTCCCTCTTTCTCTCTTTCTCTCTTTCTTTTTCTTATAGTCACTCTTATGTGTGTGTAGTGGTATATCTCATTTGGTTTTGGATTTTCATTTCCCTAATGGTTAGTGATGTTGAGCATCTTTTCATGTGCTCATTGACTATTTGTACGTATATCTTTGGCGAAATGTCTATTTGAGTCCATTGCCCCTTTTTGAATTGGTTGGGCTTCTGTTGCTGAGTTGTCGTTCTTTATATATTCTAGATATTAATCCCTTATCAGGTATATGATTTACGAGTATTTTCTCTCATTCTGTGGGTTGCCTTTTTACTCTGTTCATAGTGTTTTTTTTTTTTCCAGGGCAGTGTCACTGGCCCTCATATGTGGGAACCGAACCAGGGCCGCTGGCTTCCCAATGCGCCACTCGGCTGGTTCCTAATAGTGTTTTTTGATACAAATTTTTAAAAAATTTCTTTTTTTTAAAAGATTTTATTGGGGAATTGGGGGAAGGGAACAGCGTTGGGGAACCAGGGGAGGGGAACAGACAAGTTGCTGTTTTTCTGTTGTTCAGTCCAGTTATGCAGGACGTCGCTTCAGTGGCCCATGTTGGCATCATCATTGCGCCTTTCCCGGATGAGGCAGATCAGTCGCCGGCCTCTGGATGTATTTCCTGCAAACAGACAGTCTTTTACATAAACACCACACAATCATCAAAATCAGGAAATTAACATTGCTATAATGTTGTTATTTAATCTGTAGACCTTATTCAGATTTCACCAGTTTTCCCAATAATGTCCTTTATATCAAAAGAAAAAAAGTTTTTCTGGTGCAAGATTTTAATTAGGAGTACATATTGCATTTAATTGTCATGTTTCAGGCTGGCCGAGTGGCGCGGTGGCTAAGCGCTGGCTTGGGAAGCCAGTGGCCCCGGTTCAGGTCCCACATATGAGGGCCAGTGACACTGCCCTCAAAAAAAAAAAAAAAAAAAATTGTCATGTTTCTCTTAAAGCAGTTTGTTTTTTCAAACTCTACATGTATCTTTGATGACATCAGTATCTTCATCCTGAGAGCTACTTTTTGAGACATCTAGTCTAATTTTCTAGAGCTTATCATTTCACTTTACCTCTTTCTTTGAGATACAGCACTCTTTGATTCTTTTATTTATTTTTTTAGATTTTTTTTTATTGGGGAATTGGGGGAGTGGAACAGCATTGGGGAATCGGGGAAGGAGAACAGATAAGTTGCTGTCTTTTTGTTCTTCAGTCTAGTTGCGGAGGACGTTGCTTCACTGGGCCATGTTGGTATCATCATTGCGCTCTTCCCAGGTGAGGCAGATCGATCGCCGGCCTTTGGATGGTGGCTCACTGTGGCTATTGGCAGCTCACACTGGCTGCCCACCGCTCATGCTGGCTGCCGGCCACTCACTATAGCCTATGGCAGCCCACTGCAGCAGGGGCTGCAGCTATGCCGTCCCAGGGACTCAAAGCAGCCCAACTCCAGGTCAAGCTGCTGTTCAGCATCTTAGCTGTAGAGGGCAGTGTCACTGGCATTCACATGTGGGATCAGAACCGAGGCCACTGGCGTCTCAAGCCAGCTTCAAACCCAACGTGCCACTCGGCTGGCCTTAGCACTGTTTGATTCTGATTAATCATTGTGATGTCATTGGAAACATCACAGACTAAAAATAAACGTCATTAAATAATACAACATTAAAACAATTATTTTTCTCAGTCATCACGTATGTATATATTTGAATTTATATGTAGTAACTTAGACTGTATTGTTCTTACATTTTTTTAATTAAAAGCTTGCTTATAGTAACATTCTTTCTGCAACTGAGAAATCATACTTCTAAGAATAATTACTTAATTAATTATTGTTTAATCTATTTAAAGCTTTTCTATTGGTGGACCCATGTAAGCATTTAAAATTAGTATGATTGGGTTTATTTCAGGCTGATGTGGCTTCTCTAAACAGTACTTTGTTCATATAATAAAATAATTGGTGAAAGTTGTAAGGATATGAATAGGCATTTTATTCCCTTTTTTTAAAAAAAAATCTCACTTTATATTTAGGCACATATAGTAATGTCTTTCCCATTCGGCCAGTCACTTACCAAACTCTAAAAGAGTGGGCTTAAATGTTATTCATCATTGTATGGCAGTGTCTTGGAGAAAAATCTGCCCAGAGGATTTGGGTAACACTAGTTTTGGCTTATTGGATAATAATAATTTAAAATACTGTCTAATTTTTGAAATGTTTTGTATGCTTTAAAAAATGTTCTGTTGTGAGTACTGTTACAGTTTTATTGGGTTGCACTTACATAAAGAGAAGAGATGATATCAAGATAACCAAAATATAGCTTTATAGAGAGGCAGATTAATTCATTTTATAGCAACTGGAAATGAAAATGTCTAATTTGAACAAAAATTTGGGGCAATCTGAGAGGCAAAGATAGAATCACAAGCTAAATTATAATATGCACGCGTATTTCTTGTGAAAGGTCAAGTATTGGTTTTAAAAACAAATCTAACTTACATGGCTGGATAATATTGTTATAGGTTGGATGTTATAGACATAATATGAAGTATGTGAGTAACATAAATAATTTTTTGAAAACAGGCTAAAGTCTATGCTTATAAATAAATATTGTCTTTTTAAGTGTAACCTCCCAAAGATATTAATGCTGCTTGGAAACCTGTGAGAATCCCTGTGGAGGCTGAACATTCCCTGTGCATTCTTCAATAAATTATAGTGGGTTAGGATCATATGGATTCTGGTTCCAAACTGCCTCATTTTTTATCTTACTCTCCATTTACCATTTGAGTCACCTTTGCAAAGCTTCTTAACCTCTTTATGCCTTAGTTTTCTCATTTGTAAACTACGGATAGTAATATTTAATCAGAGTGTGAGGCAGGTCATATTTAGGGTGTGAATGACACTTCCTACTGTTGGGCAGTGCAGCAGCTCATTACCTACTTGTGGGGCTTTTGTGAACTTTAAAAGAGTATATGTAAGACACTTATGACAGTGTCATATACATAATATATGCCATGTAAGTATTAGCTAGTCTTCTTTTTAAAAATATCCTCAATGTGGTGAATCTTTTGAGGATGGGTTGTCTTTGGGAATGGTCAAGTTAATTTGGAGACTCTGGTGAATAAGGAAGGTCTAGCTGAGTAATAATATTTTTGGTTAAAGTGAGATATTTGGTCTTCAAAATAGTGACTGAATTTTCTTGTAGCTTGTAACCAGTTAGCATTCATGTAATCCTTTCTCGCCGTCATTCTTAGGAGTGTTATTTAAACTTTTAAAAATATTTGCTAATGACTCTTATGACTGATCAGTTCTTTGAATGCGTAAGTGTGCAATTAAGAGTCAAAGATAGAGATTATGACTTTAAAACGTGTTTTCCTGTGTGATCTCACGTTCTTTTTTTTTTTAAAGATTTTATTGGGGAATTGGGGGAGGGGAACAGCGTTGGGAAATGGGGAAGGGGAACAGACAAATTGCTGTCCTTTTGTTCTTCAGTCTAGTTGTGGAGGACTTTGCTTTACTGGCCCATGTTGGTATCGTCATTGTGCTTTTCCCAGGTGAGGCAGTTGCTCTCCGGCCATTGGATGGCCGCTCACAGCGTCTCAAGAGAGCTCATGCTGCCGGCCACCTGGCACCTGCCACTCACGGTAGCTTATGGCAGCCCACTACAGCCCCAGTGCAGCCTACGCCGTCGCCGGCGACTCATGGCAACCCAGCTCCAGGTGGAGCTGTTGTTCACCATCTTAGCTGTAGAGGACAGTGTCACTGGCCCTCATATGTGGGATCTGAACCGGGGCCGCTGGCGTCCCAAGCCAGCTCTTAACCAATGCGCCACTCGGCTGGCCCTCTTTTATATTTCTAAGGATATTAGTGATAACATCTTTGGCCTTTCAAGTTCTTTATTTCTCTTTTTCAGCCACTTGCCTTTTATATCAGAAGCTTTCCTGAGATGATCCTTTGTTGTCTATTCACATTTAAGAGCAAGACTGTACAAAGCTATTTGGAAGTTCTGTGCATAAACAAGGGATGGTTGTTTAATTATTTGAGAATTTGCTGAAAGACAGGCACTGAGCTAAGCAATTTACTTGCATTATCCTAAATGATCTTTACATTATAAGGTTCTAATTTCACAGATGAGGAACCTCTTGAGGCTTAGATGATACAACCAGGAAAAGGGGAACCAGATTCAAACCCAGATCTGTCTGCCTTCATGTGATGCTTTTCTCTATCATATTCTATTTCCTTGCCTCCCTCCCAGTAAATGCTTTGTGGATACCAGGAAATCTCTCAAGAACCTTAAAGTCAGATAGAAACAAGACAGACAAATGTAATCATCCAAACACACAACTGCAGCAATTATAGACGTGTGTTGAGATGAAATGGTGAACATGGTTATTTCGGAGAGCTGGGGAATGGTCTGAATGATGTTTTTTTTTTTTTTTTTCCAACTACAGTTCCAGGGAGACAAGTACGTAACCTGGAAATACTAATATTAATTAATGTGAGTGACATTTGAGACTTGTTCCAACAGAACGAGGAAAAAAAAGTGTTGGAGGCATTATGAGTGATTATATATAACAATAAGGAAAGTGAAAAATATTGTTTGGAAGAATAATGTTGCACACCTGAAAGAGCAGAGATTTATTACAATGCTGTTTATCTCAGAAATCTCTTTATATTAAAAAAGTGGTGGGTTGGCCGAGTGGCACATGGGTTAAGAGCTGGCTTGGGACGCCAGCAGCCCCGGTTCGGATCCCACATATGAGGGCCAGTGACACTGTCCTCTACAGCTAACAACAGCTCCACATGGAGCTGGGCTGTATGAGCCCTGGCGATGGTGTGGGCTGCAGCCCCTGCTGCAGTGGGCTGCCATAGGCTACAGTGAGTGGCCGGCAGCCAGCGTGAGCTGCCAATAGCCACGGTGAGTGACCATCCAGAGGCCGGAGACCAAGCTGCCTCATCCGGGAAGAGTGCAATGACGATACCAACATGGGCCAGTGAAGCAACCTCCTCCGCAACTAGACAGAAGAACAAAAAGACAGCAACTTTTCTATCCCCCTTCCCTGATTTCCCGATGCCGTTCCCCTCCCCCAACTCCCCAATTTAAAAAAAAAGAAAAGTGGTAAGTCCTTTTTACTATTGAATAGGACAGCAAAATATTTATGTATATACCGGGGATATGCATGAGTTGTATTCATCTTTTATTATTGGTATATATTGACTATTACAATTTTAATACAGTTTTTTCCTTTCTTAAAATGTGTATACATTTTTTTGGCACCCTCTGTATGTATTCTTTGATGGCTGTCAGACAGTACACTCAGCTCAAGTATGTCAAACTGCACTTCTCAGTTTGAATGGTGCTGTCCCTGAATACAGATATATAGGTATTAGAAATACCTGTCAGCAAAAATCCAAATACATCCCCAGGTAAATATTTTTAAGCAAAAGCAATCACTGTGAAAATATTTTAAAGATGGTAAGAAGTTGCAAAATATTATTGAATACAAGTGTTTTTATTTAACTGACACAGATTTACATCACTTATTATTAGAGCTGTGCTTTCATTTTTATGGAAAAGAAACATAGCCTGCCTATGGGTACTGTGTCTTGTATAATTTTTTCTTATTGAATTAATTATTACAGCTTGCTAAATAACTCTTGTGAAGTAAGCATAAAGGAGTGTAATTAACTGGAGCTACAGCTGTGATAGTACAATACGAGGCAGATGTACCTACTGAAGGATAAAAATAATTACTTGAGAAATAGTAGAGTTAGAGTATTTCTGTGATAAAACAATTTCCCCTTTTGTTTCAATATTCACGGCATCCCAGCATGAAATGTTCAGTTACGGCTAAGAGCCCTTTCCCTTAAAAAGAATGACCTTGTTATTGAGTGAAGTGCCTGTTCACAATAACTTCAGGGTTAATATTTTGAGCTCTTTTTTTTTCATTGTAAGCATACCCTGGATTCTGTGATGAAAGGAATATGTTGTCCTTTTTGTGTTTTAAGGACTTATGGTTCCATGTTTTTAATTTAGGAAAAGCTCAGAGGCTTAAATATTAATTACTAAATTTGGAGGTACCTATAGCTATCTTTTATCTTTAGAAACATGGATTTCACATAAATGATTACCAATAGGACATAAAAAGGTTAAATTTGGTGACTGCACCTTGAGTGTAAGCTACAAGACAGCAACGGTTTTATTTATATATAGTATGTGTGTGTGTTTAATTTACTGAATTTTCTAGAATATTGGGGAGTTATTGCTGCAGACACACAAATGGCTTAACCTAATCAAAGTGTATTTCTTCCTCACTTCTCAGTCTAGAGAGGTTATTCCAGTTGACTGGGCTTCCATGTGCTCTCAGTGGCCCAGACACCTTTTATCTTATGACCCTGCCCTCTGCCTTATAGAACTCTCTAATTCATCTGGTGTGAAGAAGGCATACTCGTTTTGTTACTGGGAATGATGATTTTCCTTGGTTCTTGTCTTCTTGAGGGGAAGAATTCAGCCAAGAGATGAGAGTAAAGCAAGCAGCAGACAGCAAAGTTTATTTGTAAGGCAAGTACACTCTGAACATGGAGCCGGCTGACCCGAGAGTGGGTAGCAGCCCAGCGTCTCTGGAACTCTGGCCTTTTATCCTATAGATCAGGCTATCCTCCTCCTCTCCTTTTCCTGTTTTCCTCCTTGTTCTGCTGTCTCCTTCATCCTAGTGTGTTTGCACTAGCCCAAGTCTGTGTTCTGGCTACTGGCTTCAGTGGGTCTGTAACAGGACGTTAACGACTCCACTGGGTTACCTATGGGGGCCTCTTAGTTCCTTCTCCTGCTCATGTCTACCTTCCTACCTACTCTATCCATTTATTATCTATTTTACTCCAGAAGTGGCACGAGTCATTTCTCACATTACAGTGGTGAGAAGTATCATGTGGCTCCATCTCACTACACAGCCCTGGTAGGGTGGGGGTGGGGGACTTCTCGCCCCACCTGACAGGATTAACACTATGCGTCCGACAGTGAGCATGAGTTTTTGGTGGTCAGTTTAGTGCTCTGCTAAAAAATTACTTCTCCTTTCAAAATATTGTTCCAAGTTGGTAACATTAGCCACCTATAGATTGAAGACAGGAGGCAGGTGCCTTCCTGCCACAAATTCTTTACCCTGTTTCTGAATTTTTCATTTCATTTTAAACCACCAAATATTTAACCAATTAGAGTCATTTAATGTTACAGTCACTGGCCCATAGTATTTTAGAACTAGCTGAGGTTTTAGTGCAGTCTCTTCATTTGATAAATTAGGAATATACTCAGAGAAACTGAGAGACATTCCTAAAGTCACTTAGTGCCAGAACTAGGAAAATCATGTTTCCTAACTTCCACTCTGGCATTCTCTCCATGCGTTCTATGTCATCTTAGAAATGTCTTTTATAAATTCTTATCTCCTAAATGAATACAAATCGTTTTCCCAGGTTTCTTTCTTTTTAATACCTGCCCTCCTAAGATACCTACCCTGGGGAAAGAGGACTTTTAATTGATGTAGAAAAGACTAGGTGGTCTGAAGAGCATTTGTCATGTTGTTATTGTTTGGGCTGTAATGGAGCACCATGTTGGCTTTGGAGATCCAACGAAGAATGGCCCAGGAAGAATTGGAGGGGCTGCAGATAAAAGAGGGGAGGATGCCAGAGTCAAATGGGGCCTATTTCAAAATTGTGCCTAGGGCCAGCTCAGACTTTGGGGAACATTTATGTTAACTTTAAACAAAGAACACTCTCTCTCTACTTCTATTGTCTTAGAAAACAAATTAATTCAGCTCTCTGAGAACTTTTTAAATTCACTGAAATTTTAAAAATGAATTTGTTTAACTCTGTTCATACTTAATTCCAAACTTAAAAATGTTGTTTTATTTTAAGTAACGTCTACACACATTTTAAAAAACTCACCAGCATAAAGTAATATAAATTTATTGCAGAAAATACAGAAACGTATATTCTTGAAAAGACATATATTTTTAATTCCTTATAGTAACCACAGTTAGCATTTTGAGATATTTGTTCCTGGTGTCTTCTTATATAGTATAGAAAAAAAAATTGTATGAAATAGACTTAACATGGTAACCCAAGGATTGTTCCATGCTTGTAAATGTTCTTAGAAAACATTTTTAGTGGCTCTATAATTTTCTATTAGGCAGATGTACTGTAATTAGTCACTTATCTTTTATCGGACTTTACCATGTTGTAAATGATAGTTTTTTTTACAATTCTGGATCAAATAATCTCAGTGGTTGGGTAGGTTGTTTTGGTCAGTGTGCATATTTCCTAAGATATTTGTAAATAGATCCTTCTCTGTATAAGATCTTTTCGTCTTTGTGTTCCCCAAGGTTGCCTGGGCTGAGGTAGTTGGTTTAATAGTTTGTTTCCCCAGTAGATTGTAAATTTCCAGAGAATCAAGGCTTATCTTCTTTCACCTTTGTGTCTCCCTTACTGAGCACAGTGTCAGGCACACAACAGGCAGTCAGTAAAATATTCGAATGCGTATTATGATTCTGGAAAGTAATGAGACTGGTTTTCACCTGACAGTTTTGGATTTTTTTCTCACTTTGTAAAAATTCTCACCTCACACATGTGACACACATGAGAGTGGAAAAGAGTACAGAAGTCTAAATTTAAACCAGAAATATTTTTTCCCGTTAAACTTACCTTGATATACAGTAGTTTACCGGTGGCAAAGAGGAGGGGCACAAAATTTAGCTGCAGAGCAAAGAAAGATGAAGTTTACTGCTTTGTAATCTGATTCATTGTAGCTCACATCTCTTTTCCTTTTTCTGTTCCCTTCTCCTCCCCTCCTTCCTGCTATCCAGAATTCAACATTAGGATCATAATTTGAGATAAGTTTTACCACCTTCAGATTATTTCTTTTTGTGGACTTTGAGGGTAGGATAGAAAGTGTTAAATTTTTATTTTTAAATGTGAAATTTCCTTCCTGAATAAGCCCATCAAAAGGCTTCAGTTTTTCCAGTGGAACCCTTTAGGTGGATTTCACAGAAACTGTGTCTGTGTGTCCATTTTTTGTGTATGTAAAGATAACGTTTATATATGTAAATATCTTTATAAACATACATATGTATGTCTATTTTGTATTATGTGGAGGGCTACCTGGTTACTTAGGCAGTGGGATAGGAATGTTAAATGTGTGATTGTTGAATTCTCTCGGAAACCTGAGCTCTATCAGGTTGTCCTGACTTTGTTTGCAGAAAGTTGTATAATCATAGGTTCTTTGGTAATTGGATAAAACTCTCACAATGCTCTGTCCCAGGCCTCTTGGGAGTAAATATTTAATGGTTCTTTTCTAGTACATCACGGATGTGTAAAATATTAATTGTGGTCAGCAAATTGTGTGGTTATGGGTACTCTTCTATTGAAACCAGTAACTCACAGTGCAGTTCTTTGCTTTAGAATGTTCTGCCATGTCCCTGAAATGTAAAGATGGATTGATTTCTAGTGAAGACATTTAAAAAATGGGACATAACTTAGAATCACAAAAAAATTCAGCCATCTCTGGAGGCGTTCTTGAATAAGTAATTTATGTTCCGTTTACATTCTTGGACTTCAGGTACATAGGTTAGGAGACTACCCTTCCTGATTTTTTATAGTAGAAGGCTTCCCTGTTCTGAAGCACCGAGGTCAGCATGAGTTGAGGGGAAGGAGGTGCTGCAGGGCTGAGTTACAAGGAGGCAACAGCGCACATGGCACTAGAGCGGGGTTGTGGAGGGGGACACCCTCACTGCCATCACAACTAATGCCCGACTAGTGTTTCAAGTCAGGAGGTGTGGGGATTGCTTACCACTTCCTATAAAACAGTGGTTTTCAACTTTTGCTGCACATTAGAATCACCGGTAGAATTTTTTGAAAATCTGCACAGCAGACCAATTAAATCAGATTATCTGGGGGTAGAACCTAAACATCAGTTTTTTTAAAGCTTCCCAGGAGGTTCCAATGTGCAGCTAAGGTGCGGACCCCTGCAAAGCTCAAATGAGCTGCAGAGAGGGTGTATTATATAGCTACTATAATATATACTGGCTTTGGTTGGACCTCATCAATTTTAATTAACCAGTTGGAAATCCCTGGATGGAACTTAAGGTTCATTCAGAGCAAATGGTCATTAAGTCTCAACCTTGTACCAGGTTCTTGCTAGTTGCTGGGAATACAAAGATAAATAAGATATGGTTGATAAAGGAGCACAGTCTAGGGAGATAGAAATAATAATAAATAATGTAATACAGGGCATATAGAATATTAAAATAGAGGTGTGTATCAGGTATTGCTGGAAACAGTGGAAGGAGCAGTTAACTCTGCTTGGGGTTTGGGACATAGAAAGGGGTAGGAATGAAAGGAGAAGTGGCCAAGGTTCTATGGAGAAAGTGATGAATTAAGTTTATTAGGTAGAAAAGGCGAGAAAAGAGGGAGTTAAAAAAAAGTTATACGAAGATGTGAAAAAAGTAAATGAATAAATGTTCAGGAATTGCTTGGAAGGCAAGATGTCTGTGAGGTATTTGTAGGTTATACAGCTAGAAAGGTAGATCAGAGTCAGGTGGTGAAGTGCCTTATAAACCATGTTTAGGAATATGGATTTATCTTGCATGCCAGAGTGTCACAGGGTCTATTTGGATAGACCATCTTAAAGAATGAAGCTGGTCAGGTGTGAAGCAGTTGGTAGTGGTGGAGATTCTAATAATCCAAACAGCATGGACCTTGTTTAAAGGATTTATGTAAGAAATGTTTTGTAAAGTTTAAATTCAAACTGAAATAAAATGAAATACTATTTAGGTCAAATAAATCTGTCAAATTCAAACTGTAAGTGCCACTTTGTAGTACCTTCAGTATAAGAGCCTGCTATAGGATAATAAACAAGGAAAAGCTGTAAGATTTTGAAGCATTTCTAAAGAAGTACCATAGAAATACAATGAAGAGGTGAGATCAGGCTGGAGATGAGAACATAGTGAAAAGGTTAGTGTGGTAAAAGGTTATCCAGGTAAAATGTTCCAGCAAGTGCCAGTGTTTTCAGACAAGGTAGCTGAGACTTGTTGGCTGCCGAATTCCCTCTACTGTTCAGCTGCCAGCACTGATAATACCCTCTTCCCAGCTCCATCCATCACGTTGCCTTACCGCTCCCTATCTTCACTGTCATTTGTCCTACTTCTCTGTGCGTGAACAAGGTTTTGTTTTTCATTTGCAGGTTTTGTTTGTTTGTTTCTCCATTGGCTCAGATTCTTAGATTAACACTATGATGTTTCATAGAAGCTTTCTGCTTTTTTCACCTGTAATTTAGCACTTCTGCATCTGGCTACTGCTCCCAACATCTCACTCTAAGAAGACTCACAAAAGCAAACTATTGGTTTGAGTTTACAATTGTTCTCTTTAAAGCCTGGTACTGGTCAGGATAAGCCTAGTCTTGGATGGAGAAGCACCATTTTTCTATTTATACCATTTTGGTCACTGTAACTGTCAAGAACATTGTGCATTTGTTTAGATGGTTTCTTAGCTAAGTAATTTCATTATTGGAACCTTCCTCTTGGTTTTTGGCTAGCTTTTCATCTATAATGAACAGGCGTTATCATTTTACCATATTTATGTTGCTTTTTGCATCCTACTCCTTCCCTTATTTAGCTGGGATCTACACATTGTAAACAGTCTTTATATGTCTAAAACCATTTCTTAAATGTAGTTTAGCCAGGATAAAACTAGAGGGTGGCAGCTGTATGCCCTGAGCAACTTGAAGATCATTACCTTCATTGTTTTTTGGGGCTCTGTTATTGCTCATGAGAAGTTGCTGTTAGTGTAGTTATTCCTTTGTTGGTAACTTTTCTTTTATGATTTTGTTTTTATGCTTGCTGTTTATTCATTAATATACATTTTCTATCTAAGGGCTTATACCTTTCTTCAAGTCTGGAATGTGCTTTGCCTTTCCAAAACTTCAGTATTTCCTCTGCCTCCCACTGTTCTAAACTACTGGAATATCTATTAGGTGTATATACTTTTCAGTCTATCATGTATACCTTTCACTTTCTTTTCAAGTATTTTTTTTATCACTTTATTTCTCTGTGCTGCATTCTAGGTCAGTTTCCCTGTAATATTTTTCACTGGACAACTCTCTTTGGACAGGTGTATAGGTGAATCGCTGGGTGTAAGGAGTTTATGACTGGTGGCCTTTTATGTATGTATGTATGTATTTAATTAAATGAAATGGGAGGGACAGGTCATCTGCTGATAATAAGGCATTCTGAGGTGTCAAATGAAAGATATAGAAAGTGGTGAAGGTCACCAAATGAGCCTATCATTCATTTCTTGGTTAAAAAAGCTTTTATCTAAAATTTTAAAAAATAAAAATGTAAGTAAAATAACTGATAATCATTCTTGCTATTTTCCATAAGCACCAAGCTGAACTTAGTTGTATTATCTGAAGATGTAAGGGTTGTTTTGTTTTATTTATTATTTATTTTTTTTTTTTACTTTATATTGGCAGAAGATAAAGAAAGGAAAAGAGGCTGAGAGTTAGAAGACCTGTATTTCAGTCTTGGTGCTGCCAGAGCTTTTTATTAGTTACCTTTCCAGTTTTTTAAGGTTGTGAAATAGGAATAAGAGTATATACATTGCCTGTTTTTCAGTACTGTATGGTTCTTTTAAAGGTAGTTGAGATGGTTGATTATAAAAATGTTGAAAACCATAACCATTGTTTATAAGATCTAGATTTATATAATTTTGGAAGTGCCATCTTTATGCTTATTTTCTCCATATTAAACTGGATAATATGATAGAAGTATAGTATTAATTTTTGGAGAAGAAGATATATATATTATATATATATTATATATATAAGATATATATATATATATATATATATATATATATTATATATATATGCTTTTCTTTTTAAAATAGCTACCATTTCTAACTATTTTCTTTTTGTTTGTTTTTTTAGCTGAGCCATCCTGCCACCTGTTGGCAGCTTAACGGCAGCTCAGCTGGGGCTGGGCATCGAACTGCTGTTGCTCAGAGCTCAGCTCGCGCTCTTGATCAAGCTCTTAACCAACTGAGACACTTGGCCAGCCCCTAACTATTTTATTTTACATGGTTTATTCCATTGAATTAACTTGCGAAATTATTTTTAGAAAAATGTGTGGATGAAATATTAGTCACTTAAATTAGATCATATTTGTATTTAACATCTACTGTATTTGAATAATCTACAGAGCTTTATTGTAGGATTAACTGCTTTATGTAATCTAAAGCATATGACATTTTTGTCCTTTTAAATGTACTAGAACCAAACTTTATTAATTTCATTTAAGATAACTTAAATTATATTTAACTTTTTCCTGTTTGGCAGGCAACCAGATAAACTGGTAGTAGTTTGGACAAGAAGAAGCCGAAGGAAGTCTTCTAAGGTTAGTCTGTTTTCTAAATTTCTCACCCAAATATTGAATTCAACTTTTCGTGAAATTATTAAGCTTCTCTGGTACCAATGTAGAATATTTTAAAATATTACTTGATATTTTGGGTTACTTCTGATTATCTAATATACTAAAATGATTGATCAGACACTGTAATCTTGTTACTGAAGTTCTTAAAATGGGAGTCAGATACCTGAGTTTTGATCTTGGATTTGGTAGCCTTGAGTATGGTAATTAACTTCCCTGTACTAAGGTATCATGATTTAATAATTAAATAGGAACTACTTATTAAGTTGTACATAGGATTAATTTATTCAGATTCCAAGAGGATGAAGTTAGGGCACGCTGTTGTCAGAATGTTGTCATCTGAATCCCTTGCTGTGTTGTAGAAGAGAAGGAGATGGATATTTCAAACATTTGAATTTTTTGTGCTGATAGCTTTATGGGGAGTAGAATAGAATTTTAAAATGTTCAGTAACAATTGTAGAGATATTTTCAAGCACACACAGCAACGACAAGATGTTTATTGGATATTGATTTTTCCACAAGTTAGACCTATATAAAGAAAATTTAATTCAATTAAATTTCAGAATTTTATATTTTTTATTAAGGGCATATTTTCAAATTTTATTTGTATTGAGCTAAAATTTATGTACAGTGTAGTTGTACAGGTGTTAATGTTGTAATTTAGTGAGTTTTGCTTAATATATACTTGTGTAATTACCATTCCTGTCACAATATAGACTATTTTCATCACCTTTTTCTGTTGTATCCTCTTCTATTTAATTCCCAACCCTCAGAGGCAACAACTAATCTGATTTTCTATCACCATAGACTAGTTTTGCCTGTTCTTGAATTTCATGTAAATGGAATCAAACAGTAGTACTATTTTATACCTAGCTTCATTTGCTCAGTATGTTTTTAAGGTTTATCCATGCTGTTGTGTATATTGGTAGTTTTTTTAAATTGCTGAGTAATACTCCATCATGTGAACATACTACAATTTGATTGTCTCTATTCCTGTTGATGAACATTTGCTTTATTTCCAGTGACTATTGTGAATATTCAGTGTTGTGAATAAAATTGCTATAATAGTTACTGTCCAAGTATTTTGGGGGACAAATATTTTCATTTCTTTTGGGCAGATACCTAGAAATGGAATCACTGGGTAATAGGGTAGGTACATTTTTAAATGTAATTTTAACTGTCATCCCACCAGCAATATAAGAAAGGTTCATTTGCTTCATAGTGCAAATGGTGTCTTCTTCAAAGCATACACTGATAATTTTGGGGCATTACATTTTGGACCTGGAATATTTTCTTACCTACTTATATGAAAAAGGGGTTCTGAGAATAGACTTAGGGTCTTCTTGTCAGTTTTGCTAATTGGGTCTTAAACTTTGTGGAAAGGTACAGTATAAGATCATCCACTAAGTATAATAGATGAATATGACTACAACTATAAACACTGGAAATAGTCTCTAAATAACAACAGAAAGTGAAACCCCCTTTTTAATAAGTAGATACCAATTATAATATATTTTTAAGAAAATTATGAAACATAATAAAATACTTTAGATTATAGGTCAGTTCAGAATTTGAAATTAAGTACACTTTTTTATTTAGTTCCAATTTTAAAAGTCAAGTAATTTTTCTTTTAGGTCCAGGGTCTTTTTCATATTGTGTCAAATATTAATTGAATCTAGATGTTGAAATACAAACCTGAAATGCAAAAATGAGGCTACAGGTTTATTTTTATCAGTATGCAGTATTTTCTAGAAAGAATTATTTTTTGTTGGACTAGTTTTCCAGTTGTGATGCTCTTACTATTTTAAATCCCTTCTATATATTTTAGAATCATTGTGTTTTCTCTTGAAATATTATAGATGTATTTCTTTTGAAAGTTTGTGGGTACCCACAGTGTGTTAAGTTTATTTCAACATATACATAACATGTTTATGTATATATATATATAAATGCTGTTTTATAAATTGTATGCTGTAGCTAAATAAGGATACAAAAATTACTTCCAAAAACTGTGGAGGAAAATGGTTGATATTATTGTAAAAGTTAAACAAATAACAATTTTTTAAATCATGAGAAACTCAAGATCCATGACATTTTGGAACTATGATAAAGAAAAAACAAAAAACTTGTCCCCATCTATTTTTTTTAATTAGCTATTATTATATTAAATCCAAAGACTAGAATCATAGTTTTCTTCTGAAAGACTCTTCTGTTTTCTAACATTTTTCCTTAAAATATGGATTATTTGCTGCTAAGTACCATTGAAATCACTAAGGGGGAAAACAGATTGCTGCAACCATTGACCAGAAAATATTCTAGGTTTTAATTTTAAATACATTTTGGAAAGAGTTTGAGCTACACAATTACTAGTTTTTTAAAAAATCATGTGTATAGGTTACTATTTATCTTTTCTGATTCTGAGTATACCTACTTTTTTTTATATTGGTGCATTAAAATTTATAACTAACACCCAACTATCAGATTAGACAGTAAAATAATAAGGCACATTGTATTATTTTATTTAAAGTTGAGCTCTCAGTTTATTGCTTACTTTCTTTGGGTACATGTCTATTTTTACAGCTAAATATATAAAGAGCTCATTGCTGTATCATTTTTTATTGAGAAAATAATTACCACGGCTAATTAACACAATATGCAACTTCGCTTTTCTTAAGTCATGGCATTTATAACAGATTTTGTCAGGCTGCAATTGATTTGTATGTACTTAAATAAATTATTTTTCAGTAAAACAGGTGATAATAGAAAGCAGGGCAACTATGTTAGACCAGATAAATTATGGCAGAGTAGTCTGTGACTTAAGTCCAGTTTTTTTGTTTTGTTTTGTTTTTTAATTTTATTGGGGAACAGTGTGTTTTTCCAGGACCCACCAACTCCAAGTCAAGTAGTTGTTCCAATCTAGTTGTGGAGGGTGCAACTCAATGGCCCATGTGGGGATTGAACTGGCAACCTTGATTTTATGAGCCCTGTGCTCTAACCAACTGAGCTATCAGGCTGTCCCTTAAGTCCAGTTTAGAAATTTAAGTTTGCAGAGTGATGGGAGAATTCCAAAGGGAAAGCAGAGCTTTAAAATGCTCACTAGCTATTCGATGGTATTGCCACTTTTACTTCCTTGTTCTCTAATTGTGCTAGTCTTTAAAATGTGCTATGATATAAAGAGGGGAAGATAGAGCTGCAGAACTTGTCTTATGGTGGTTATGTTGACAACTCTAAGATAACTTCGTATATGAGATCTTAAACCTTTGGGTATATGCAGTTTTATAAATTGAAAATTATCAACTTAACTATGACAATTATAAATTTTCAGTGAAATATTTTGATTTTATTGGAATCAGAAATAACAAGTGAGTGCGTACTCTGTATAATTCCATACTAGGTACAAAATATAAAACAAAATATTATAAAATAAAGATATTTTATAAATTCAGTACCTAAAATTGAGAAGTGCTGCCTTTTTCCTAGGTCTGCCTTCATCAGATGCCAAAGAATCTGTGAGCTGACTAAAACGTGCGAAAAATAGTGTAAGGGGAACGAGATAATGTGGTCTACTCCTTTCTAGTGTTATCTGCACTAGGATGCTGGCAAATGGTTAGATAACCTGCCTTTCGTTACTACACTGAGTGAGCTAAATAGCCATACCTGTGTTTCTGTGCCTAATTATTTTATATGGAAATCTTTTCTGTTACCCTGACTGAAAACTGATCATGGTTCTTTTAGTGCTGATATTTGCCAATATAATGTGCTTTTTCTATATTAAGTTCTTAAGAGCTTATAATAAAATACTGTCCCTGTGGATTTGTACAGTTAGATGTTTATTACTATAGCTATTTTTAATTACCTGTATTAGACTTTTCATTCTTTTTCTAGCTTCAGATTCTTCAATTCTATTTGAAGTAGAAGTTATAGTAAGCTCTTTGAAAATAGGAATGCCGTTTTTGGGTTTTTTTTCCCCTGTTTACCATTATGTACATCCTATTTCCTCGCTAGTAAAATTTACTGGTCCTGTTTTTCTGCCTAATAATAATTAGTTAATATTGTAAAGCTGGCATTGCCAGCTACTCAGCTGGACTAATTTAAATTGTTACAATATCTTAGCTTAGCCAGGTTGTACAGTTCCTGAAAGGAGTATCAGAAAGCCAGAGTTCTAAGTTAGTTGGATGCTTTTTTTTCGGGGGAGAGTGATGCTGGATAAAATGGTGAGAAAATGGCAGCTACTAGTAATTTGGGAACTAGCATTCTTCTATCTGTTTTTTTTTTTCTTTCTTTTTTTTTTTAAAAAGATAGTTTGTTAAGCAGATTGTATTTTTGTTTGTTCAGCAATTTAATCACCTTCCCTGATTGAAGACAGAATTGAAAGAGATCATTTAGAGCACCAGCATTAGGGTACCTGAGAAAATGATCTGAAACCATTATCCCCTAACTTCGCCCAATTGTTAAGTGGTCTCCACATTACCTGTGTCACACACTTAAGACCTTAGAGATAGAAGACTGTTTTCTTGACTACTGTGTGAATCAGGGATAGAACTGGGCATGATGTTGGTTGGACGAAGAGCTCCGAACTTGGAAATCATGAAGTCTGGTTCTTCTAAGCCATTTACTCTTTGATTTGTTTCAGTTTCCTTATCTCCACCTGGGTTAGATCTCCTAAAGATATGCTCAGGTCTAAAATTCTTCTATGGTCACTTTTTTTTCATTAAGAATTTTACTAGGATTCTTACCTTTTCTGCTGTGACTAATAAGAAAAGCTGTTATTGTACTCTTCTTATGTTTCTATTGTATGGGGAGGCTATGAAAATATAATTATGGGAAGTCTGAATAGACCAGAGAAATAGCCTGATCTGCCACCATAATACACAAGAATTAGAATTGTCGTAAGTCGTCAGAATTAAGTATATAGAGTATTTAGAATGGAGTTTTGATTAAGGATTATTTAAGGTGGGCAGAAATTTACTTTTCAAAATGGAGATTGTTTACTTGGTGGAGTTTTTGTTCTAGGACTGTCAGTAGGCATGGAAATAGGTAGGGGAATAGAGGAATCTCTATAGAGATGTTTTTTAATCAACAAAACTCAGTTTTTTACCTTTGGCTATGGTGTGCCAAGTCTCTCGTGGTGAGTCTCTACTTCCCTTTCCATACCTGAAGTTTTGTGATGGGGTCAGGGGGGTGGAAAGAGAATAGAGTGAGAATTATTGACAGTTTAGGAGTTGGATTGGGAGAATGCTGCTAAACCTGTATGTTTTGCTGGTATTTTAACTAACAAGATCTGATAAGATTTGCATGGACATACATTTCCATGGTCTTGATCCCTTCTCAGTTCCATTTCCTGAGTTCAAATCCAGCTTCTTCCACTTACTTGCTGTGTGTTATTGGGCAAATTTGTGCCTCAGTTTCCTCATCTGTTAAATCTGCTTCCTTGCACGCATCTGCACTCATATACTCGAACTTCTTCCTGTTATGGAAGAATGGTCTGTGTTCTCGGCAAAGGCCGGTCTGTCTCCTTTTGTACAGTTTAGGACATTACTCTAGCAATTCTTTATCTTCTGCATCATTACATTTTCCTTCTTAAATGGCTATAGTAATACCTTTGTTTGCCAGCATAATTCATTCCGAAAACAAACGACTCGTATTGCAAGACATCTCTTGTTTACCACATTAAAATGTATTAGAAATGTTTGCTTGTCTTGCAGAACACTCGCAAACCAAGTTACTTGCAATCCAGGGTTTTACCCTGGATTTACCATCAGCATAAAAATATTTTTCTCTTTTTAAAAAAATTACCCTGACACAATTTCTTCCATTAGCACCAATTTACTTCTCTCTTCTCTTTCAGCAGAACACTTCAGAGGAGTTGAGTGTATTTGCTGTCTTCAATTACTTTCCTCCTATTCTTTCTTGAACCCATTGCAATCGGGTTAGGCATTTGCCCTCATCACTCTACTGAAATTGCTCTTGTGAAATCAGTAATAACTTCTGCTTTGTTAAATCCAGTGGTCGTTTTCAGGCCTCATCCTGTTTGACCTGTCACCAACATTAGGCACAGGTGATTGTTCCTTTTTCCATTTCGTTCACTGGAGTTTCTGGATATCACACGCCTCTGGTTTTCTTTCTGCTTTGCTGACCCTGCTTTGCTCATTCCTCCTCAGTTCCTTGATCTGTTAACGTTGTGCTCCAAGGTTCAGTGCTTGAGCCTTTATGTTCTCTATCTGTACTCATTCCCTTGGTATCACATCCACTCTTAAGCTTTAAGCATCACCTGTATGCTAATGATTCCCAAATTTAAAACTCCAGGGACATATATCCAGCTGTGTATTTGAACATCTATATTTGACTATCTAAGGGCCCCTCCGATTTGATGTGTGTGGAGCTGAGTTCCCGATCTTACTTCCCAAATCCGAGCCTCCTGCAGTCTTACCTACTTGTTAATAGCCATTCCTTTCTTCTAGTTGCTCAAGGGCAAAAGCCTTAGAATCTGGCTTGGATACTTTCCCTCATATAATCAGACAGCAAATCTTGTTGACTTTATCTTGAAAATATAAAAATATTTTCGGACTCTAGCTATTTTGTACCATCTTTCTATCAACCTAAGCCAAGTCACTATCAGCTCTCCCCAGGTTTATTGAGTAGCTTCATGCTTGGTTCCTGTTTCCTCTCTTACGCCTGGATGCTAATCTTGATATATTATTAGTTGGAGTGAATCTGTTAAAACATAATTTAGATCATCATTCCTCTGCTTAAATCCCTCTCTTTTAAATCCCATCTCTTTTAAATTACAAGCCAGAATCTTTGCAGTGACCTCCCAGGGCCTTACTTAGCTAGGCCCTCCATTACTTGTGTGGCTGCGTCTCCTCCTGCCCTCCACTTAATGGCTCTGCTCCCGCCACATTAGCCTCGTTCTTAACTGACTGCCTCAGCACTTTTCCAGTTGCTGTTCCATCTCCCTGGAAAGCACTTCTCGTGTATTTACATATCTGAATCTTATACCTTCTTAAGGCCTTCTCTTAAATGTTACCTTCTCAATGATACTTTCTCTGACTTCTCTATTAAAAATTGTTACTTTGTTTTGCTCCTCTCCGTTCTCCTTCCCTACTTCCATTTTTCTCCATAGCACTTAACTCTACCCAACGTACTATATATTTCACTTGTTTTTTTTTTTTTTTTCACTGTCTCTTCTTACTATAATGTGAACTCCACTAAGGCAGATTGTTGTTTTACAACTCTAGTGCCTAAACAATGCTTGGCAGATAGTGTCAATTGTGTGAGTGAGTGAATGAATGAATGAATGAACGAATGGTAGCGACTTTATAGGGTTCTTAGGAAAATTAAATGAGTTAAACATAAGTAAATTTCAGACACGGACTGACATATAGAAAGTACTCTATATGTGTTAGCTTTTATTGTCACCTTCATGGTATGTCCATGAGCAGTCCTGCAGCTCATAGAGATGAAGCTTTAGTTGAGGTGTCTTGGCATACCTAATCTTCCATCAACTTTGGCTGGAAATGCCACCATAAAGGATGAATTATAGTGGTAACCCCCCAATTTTTTTTTTGTAGGGGGGAGGGTTGGTTCCTTAGGAAGCCTTGATAATCAAGATTTACAAGGAAAAAAATCTTTAAAATCTTAAGTACTAGAAGTATTAACTGCAAAAACTGTTTTTTTTCTTTACTTGTTCCAAATAAACATTAACAATCTAATGGGAAATGAACTTAAATGCAAAGTATACAATTAGTTTTTCCTTTTATCGAATGAATTTGCCTGTAAGTTCCTAGATCACAAAAATAATTTTTTAAATGTCTCCTACTAAATTTTTATCCAGTCACAAATAGTAGCTTTTGAAAATGTGACACAGTTCATTTTTGCATCTTCTTTTGTGTTTATGGGGCAGGGGGAGAGGCTGTAGGTTTATTTACAGATAGTCATCTACAGAAAGCTGTCATGTGATATAAATGTCATGGCCCAAATTTAATTTGACTAATTTATTTGTTGTTGTTTCAGGAAGACTGCAGATCTAATGGATAGTTAAATAGGGACAATATATTTTATGTAAATTATTAATGTCTCATTTCCTGTACTTTGTATTGAAGCCATTATTTTTATTCTAGGCTCATAGCTGGCAACCTGGAATAAAAAACCCATACCGTGGTGTTGTAGTGTGGCCTGTTCCTGAAAACATTGAAATCACTGTGACACTTTTTAAGGTAAGTTTCATTTTTATAAGTTAAAGAATTTATTATTATATAAACATGGTTCTAAATGACAGAATATTTCAGTATTCATTGTTCCATACAGTTGGGTCCAACCTGGTACCTTAGTGTGCATTGTTTTTAGGGATACAGCAGTTTATTAACAGTGCAAGGGCATCAGGGTGTTTCATGGTCTAGACAGAATAATTTGGGAGTCCTTTTGAACTTGTTACAATTGAGATCAGTGGAATACTTCTTTCACTACTTCCAACACTCTACCCATAAGAAACTTTAAAGTGCTTTTCCTGTGGAGAGCTGAGGTTTGTGGAATTCTTAGTTCTGAGCCTCACTTTCTTAGTCTTTTTTGACTAATAACAAGATATGTTTTAAAATTAGTATTTGATAAATATTTTAGTGATGTTAGTATAAGAAGGTAAGTTTTAAATTGATATTTGGTAAATATTTTATTGATATTAGTATTTTATAAATACTATAGCTTAAAAGCAAAATTCCAGTTGTAAATTCACAGTACAAATCGAAAAACATAGCTGTGCATATACTACCTGCTTATTTTATAAGTGTGTTTTTTTCTGGAAAGTCTTCCATATTTCTTGAAACATTATAAAATATTTCTTGTACATATGGTGATTAAACACCAGTATATTTACTTTCCTAACCAACTTCTTACCTACTCCAAAAATAAAAATGGTGGAGCCAAGTATGTCCCAGTTTTAGCCTCTTTGAAAATGATGAAATTAGGAAACAAGTGCTTCATTAATCATTCCAATTGTATTGAAGTTACTTTTGCAGGACAGGAGGAAGAAGGCATCTATCTCATTAAACATAATTTAGTAACATGAAGTTTGTGAAAATCCACTAAATATTTCAGGACATGAAATTTAAGTTGAGCAATCCTACATAGCTTAGAGTATGAAATCACTGTGTGAAAAAGCTGCTTTTGATTTTGTGATCCATTATATTCATTTATTCAGGAACTACTGCAGAGATCAATAGAACAAAACAACATGATCGATGTTAATGCATTAATGCAAGAATGAAATACTACTTTTAAATTCTGTTTCATTCTATTTTACAAGCTCTTCTTAACACTTAGTGTATATTTCAGTTTTGATATTACTCTCACTGATATTATAACATTACTTATTACACTTGTCTTATATACATAATACTTGATTTGCCCAGGGAGAAATAAGGGGTGAGACAGTAGCTTCTCTTTTCAGGAGAATCAGAACCATCCTATTGCCCTTCAGCTAGCTGGTCTAAAAGCTTGTTATTAACCCCCCCAATCCATATTTTTATTACTGGAATGAGACAGTAAGCTTGGAAGTTAACCATGAGCTTTTGAAGTATTTGATTTAATTCTCACAGTAACCCTAAGGTTCTATAATTATTTTCATTGTACTGATAAGGAAACTGAGACTTAAGAAGAAGGTAACTGGCCCAGGCACACAGTGATTTAGCCCTGTTCTTTCTTGTACACCATACTGCCTGTTCTGTAATAAAAACGTCTGTGAATATAGACTATAACAGCAAGGCCTCTGACACTCTTGAGGAAGACTTTTAAGTAATCCCTTGAGTTTTTATTTACTCTGTTGTTTATATTGGTAAAGCAAATGAACATGCATGGTTATACAACTTTAAAAAAAAGATAATAGAGAACAAGGGGTTAGGATAAAGGTGATAAATAGCTGACAGTGATGTGTTTGGGGAAGGGGTATGTACTAACTGAATGATTCTGAATTGAAAGTGGCTGATGAAATATGTTACTTGGAAGATTAGGAGATAAGCGTAGTTTTCAATACTGATGAGAATATTCAACATATCTGCCTCGTTGAACTTTTATGACTTCGAGTGTTAGTCTGTAAGAAAAACCCCAAATACCCCTTCCTCCCTGGTTTGCTGTATTACACATTTCTGTTCAGTTGTGCTCTTGAGGCAACCTTGTGATTATTTAAAATATTTAAAGAATATTTTCAACCCACACCTTTTTTTCCTAACTCCCCCATCCCCCCAGAATTCTAATACAAAAGGAGAAACGTAAAACAAACAAAACAACTTTTCATTCTTTCATGGTAATTTTTGGATGGTTTTTTTTTTGAACAGTATTTAAAATATTCAAGTGTGAAAATTTTTTTCATATTTTACCCTTTCTTTTACTTATATTAAAGTCTCACAACTCACTTAATCTTGCAATTTGCAAGGAGGAAGACTCCTCTAAATTTTTTTGTCTTATATTCACAGAGGTGTGCTCACAGACAAAGTGCATTTTAAAGCAGTTACCAGTGTGTTCCCTTTATAACTGAATTAATATCTGGTGATTTAACCAGATATTAATTCAGTTTCTAGTAAATGGAAAGGAAAAAAAAGGCCTCCTATGGTTTTGAGAAGGAAAATGGCTCTCTTTAAGCCATTTTCAATTTTTCTCTACTGAAGTGGTAAGAGACTCTAGAGGGTAGAGAGTAGGATACAAAGAAGACTTAATTGATTCAAGCTGTAAGCAATCTTCATTACAAATGTTTTTGTCTGGTCAATAATATAGTTAATGTTGTAGCTATGCCATTTTAAAGTGTCTTGAAAATGAACATTAACTATTGCTCTTGTACATCTTGTTGCTGACTTTGCCCTACAGATGTGCCCCTTGGTCCCATTGAAATTACTCTTTTAGGGGTACTACATCAGTGTTTTAAAAAAATGTTTTCTCTGCTTTGAGAATTAATGGATGTAATATGTAAGGCATTGTTCAATATTGTTAATTTATGACATATTTATTAATTCATACATCAAATATTCCTGAAAGCCCCCTGTTTGGCTGGTACTTTTCTAGAGCCTGGGGACACAGGGTAAAACTGAACCAACAATGTGGCTAAAAGTAAGACAGACCTGCAAGTGTAACAGAGTTTTGATACTTATTAGTTGTTTGCTGTGGGACAATACATCCTTAGGTCTGTTTTGTGTTCTGTTAAATAGAAATAAAAATAGTACCCATTTCATAAGTTGATGAAACAAACACTGTGATGATTAAAACACTTAGCACAGTAACTGGAGCAGAGTGTGTGCTTGGTAAATATTTTGTATATTATGATGATGATGATGATGATTAATTGTGCTAGCTGTGCTATAGCTATGCTGCATTTGTCAACAAAATGAGGGGATTAGAGCAGGCAGAGAGGGTGGTAAGATGTCTTTTTCCTCCACGTTGTGTCACATTTTATACTTGGTTTCTATTAAAGTAACACTGTTTGTGCTCTAAATTCCTCATGGAAAAGCTCCTTTAACCTATATTGATAGTATTCTGTCTCTATAAACCTACTTCATGGGAAGGGGCAGGCTGAGGAAACAAATATCAAGTAGAATTTGTTCTCCTTTCTCTTCTACCTTTGGCTACCTCCCCGTGCCCATTACCACCACCAAGGAAACTCCTTTTTGGCAGGTTTTTATTTGTGTGATTTTACTTATAGAAATAGTTGCTTCAGCACAGCTCAGAATCAGCCAGCTACTCTGCTATTATAGAAAAAAAAAAGGAAAGAAAAAGCAAACAGATAAAGAAGTAACTACAGAATTTTGAATTTATCCCATAAGTTGTAGGGAGTCTTTAAAGGTTAACATAGTCAGAACTGTGGTTGGGAGAATTGATCTGTGTACAAGACTGATTGGAGGGCAGAGAGACTGAGCATGCTGTAGTCACTTTTATCTAGGCACAAAGTGGTAAGGGCCTGAACTGTGGCAATAGAAACAGATTAATAATAAACTAAAATGGAATCAGTCATGAGGTAGAGACTCCCTAACAGAAGCCTGTGAGACCTGAGATCCAGTAGGGGAACAGCAGAGCGTGGCCCCATCTCTGTGTGCTCACTCACTCTTAGAGTAGAATGTTGAGCCAAAAGCTTCCTTTGTCTGTCGCCCATCTCAGCACAGTTCAAGTTCAAATGAAATTGAACTTGAATAACTTAATTGCAATATGATGAGACCTCCCACTACTTTCTTTGTTTATGTCTTATACTCTGTTGCCTTTTGCCTTTACTTATTCTATACCATCCTACCTAGCCCAGATGCTTTCCCTCTCATAAAGCTTGTCCTGTTCATTCCTGTAAGAAGTGATATGTTCTTTTCTAATATGGTTAAACCGTGTGTTTCCTTCATCATACATTTATTTAGATTAGTTTTTTTGTCTTCAAAGGCAAAGAGAACTATGTTTGAATCCACACAACACATCTACATTCCCTTATACAATAAGTATTTAGTAAATATTTGTCAAATGAATACTTGCAAAAGTGTGCCTCATCTTTTTTTGTTTTTTTTTAAAGTTGCATTTGTTTGTAGGATCCATTACCCTTTCTCAGGTTTTTGAGGCATTTCCAGGATTAATGGGAGTGGCAGGGATTTAGAGTATCCACAGCCATGCTGATCTGCCATTATGAGTAGATTGTCAAACCCTTTGAAGCGCTTTGAAATTCCAGATGTTTACATGATCTCACCAAAGAAAACGGTGCCTCAATTGGTACTTTTAGTTTAAAATACAGGTATAAAAATGATGGTAGGGCTTTATAGAAGCATCCAGTATCTTAATAAATGCTTCTTCATAGTTCACTCAGTAAGTTATCTATGTCTGATTTGGGTGTCTTTATTTATATCTTGTCATCTATGCAGTGAGGAAAGATAGTGATATGCATCAATATAAGTAAAATAGAGAATTTTTCAATATTAAATAATGCTTTAAATTTAGAGAAATCATGAAAGTTTCCTAAGAGTAGGCCATTCTGCCTCTCTCTTTTTAAAAGTTGGTAAGACTAAAAGGCAAGGCTGCCTGTATTTTATTAATTGGATTGATTGGATTAAAGAAATGTGTTTCAACTTAATTTTGCTTTTATTATAGGATCCTCATGCAGAGGAATTTGAAGATAAAGAGTGGACATTTGTCATAGAAAATGTAAGCTAATGGCAAAGTTTGTCACCTTTCACATTTTAAAATATATACATTACTAAGGTATACTAGCATTTTGGTGGTAGGAGAAATGTTGCCTTCTGAAAATTAAATAGTGATTTGTTGCTTTTAGAATTTTTTAAAACAAAATGACAGCCAATAGCAGAATTATTTGTAAGAAGTACTTCTGTTTAAACCATAAAAGTAAAAATACTCTTCAACACTGAATTATATATGTACTCAATGTATTTGGGGGGAGGGCTTGAGGGAAAGACATGTCATATTTGCAGCATAGTCTTCCTTCCAAACTGAGCATAGAGCCTCACTTTGTTTTGTATCTTAGTGATAAAAGGAATCTTATACTTTTCTAGCAGTAACTGGGCCATTTTTAGCCTGGAAGAGCTGCGAAGCATGGGAGGGAGATCAGGTCTAAGCACTGTGGGATGGCTGCTACATCCAGCCAGTGTCATTGTGTGAAAGGTTTACACATGTTAACAATTTTGGCTTTTCTGTAGTAATAGATTTGAACTTTATACTCAGAGTAGCCACTGAAGTTTTAAAAGCAAATAAACTTGGACTTCTTGGAATTGGTTACAGCTTTAAAAGCTAGTTTTCATTCTGATATCAGGAGCTTCTTCATGTGGATGTTTTTTTAGCTTTCAGTATTCCTCGCTTTATTATACATCTGAAGTCTCTTTGTTAACTTGATGTATTAAAAAATTGGCCAGTTATATTTGGGTTATAATTAATGATAAAAGTAGGTAAAAATTAACTTTATATTTGTTTAGAAAGGTGTTCTTCCTATGCAATTAATTACACTTAAGATTGAAGTATACCAGTGCCAAACTTCTAAAGAATAAGTTATGAACTAACTAACCCTACTGAAAGGTGAAAGTAAAAAAAAAAAAAGACGCTATAAGATATATATTAGGATTGAATGCAATAGTATTCAAGTCTGTGGGATTTTAGGAAAAATCCTTTTATTAAATTCTGTGTTATATATTTTATGAAGGTATTTTGAAGGTCAATAGAGAAATATTAACATTTAAAATAAGATTAAATAAAGAGGTGTGTTTTGGATTATCCTTTCCATTTTGAGGTGTTTCTCAAGTTAGAAAGTATGATTTTTATCCTTTTAATGAAAAACAATATTTAGGCTCAGAAGCTATTTATGCTCATTTGTCTACTTTTTGCTCAAATGATTGAAGTAGCTATAAATCTGTTGGGTAAGGGAATGGCCATAGGAAGAAAATGGAAAATAAAATACATTAGCATGCCTTCTCTCCAAATGTTTATTAATAAATTAGATTTATAAAAATCCAATCAATATTAGATGGCTTTTAACCATTATTCATATTGTTTATAAAACTTTATAAAACCAACATTTTAATTGAACTTTTACTAGAGATTAAATTTTATTCTGTCATCCAATGATTTTGAAGACCTTATTCTGAATTATGTGATGGATAAAATACTGGACTTGTGGAGATTCTCAGCCATTATGCTTTTTAATAGCTGAAAGATTTTCTACTTCCTTGTCTCTTTGCCTCCTCATACTCTTATTTGAAAAAAAAAAAAATGCACTTTTCTTTCTCCCATATCATAGTAAAGAGAAAACATGAACTTTTGATTGGAATTGAGAATTGGAGATTGGAATTAGAATTGAGTTTAAATCCTGATTTTGTGTCTTCAAACATGGTGACCTTGAGATTATATTTTAGGACTCAGTTTCTTCATCTGTAAAATGAAGGGTTTTTGCTAAGTGGCCTCAGAGGGCTTTTCTAGGTTTGTGACTTTGTTTTAATTGATAGAAATATTTTTATAGACTTTTGAAAAGTACCGTTTTTTAGATCAAATTTTTGATTTTCAAGTTCATGGAGAATGCAATACTTAAAATAATTATCTACTATAGCATTTTGGAATAAATTAGTATCTCCCTAATTTATATCTTTCATTAAAAACTTCATACATTGATGTATATTTTTTATATACTTTTATTGCTGAAATGGAATGTGAGTATTGTTGCAAGTTTTCCCTTCTGAACTTTTTAGCACAACAGTTCTTTCTCTTCCACATTTTGTTTTTCTATAATAGTTATTTCCTATGCCAGGTTTAAAAAAATTAAGTTATGTGAGCAAAAAAGGTATAGGGGAATAAGATGTACAAACTTCCAATTTTAAAACAAATAAGGCACAGGCCTGTAACATGGCATAGGGAATATAGTCAATAGTATCTTAATAACTTTGTGTGGTGACAAGTGGTTACTAGATTTTTTGCAGTGATCACTTTGTAAGGTATATAAACCTTGAATAACTATGTTGTATACCTGAAACTCATATAATATTGTATGTCAACTATAGTTAAATTTTTTTAAAGAAATGAAAATTGAATTGTATAAACGTGCTTTTCATATAAAATAAAATATTACTCTTTGTATCAGAAACTTAATTACTTAGCCATGAGTATAAAAAAAATTATACCTGTCTTTTAAGAGATAGCGAAAACTTTGGGGAATCCAGGCATTGAAGAGCTAATTTTAAGAAAATTAATCAGAATGTGGGAGGAAGGCAGTTTTTCAGTTATTAATAACAATGACAACAAGTAATAATGCTTGCGAGGAGCCCAGTGCAAGAAAATAACATTTATTAGATGAATTTCTTAAGATTTTATTATTGTTGGCTTATGCCTGTTTTTACAGCAGGTTTTTTTTGTTGTTGTTGTTCTTGTTGTTTTTTTTTTTTTTTTTTTTTTGAGGGCAGTATCACTGGCCCTCACATGTGGGACCGAACCGGGGCCACTGGCTTCCCAAGCCAGCGCCTAATCACCGCGCCACTCGGCCGGCCCTTTTGTTTTGTTTTATTTTGTTTTTTAAGAAATTTTATTGGGGGACAGTGCGTTTTTCTAGGACCCATCAGCTCCAAACCAAATAGTTGTCTTCAATCTAGTTGTGGAGGGTGCAGCTCACTGGCCCATAAGGGAATCGAAACAGCGACCGTGGTGTTATGAGCCTACGCTGTAACCAACTGAGCTAACTGTCTGCCCCAGCAGGGTTTTGTTTTTTTGTTTGTTTGTTTGTTTGAGACAATTAGACCTATTTTACTAGCATCATGTTTATTTTTTAAAGAGGTTAAAGAGAGAAAAGTAAATAATAAATTTATCTATTATACATACTTACATTGTATATAGTTACTAGACTTTAGAAGTATTGTGAAATTGTTTTATTCTTAATGCACAGGAAAGAGTATGAATGCATGTGTTTTAACTAAAGCATTTAAAATATATTAACTTAAAAGAGAATATATTTTCATACTTTAAATTAGGATAACTATCACAAATTGTAATCTCTCTAATGTCAAAGGATGAGTTCATTGAATTAAACTTAAAACTAAACAAAAAAGGAAAGTAATGTACTCCCACCTGGAGCTAGACTAGAATTGGGCAGAATTTAATTTCTTTCTGCCTGGACCAATTCCTATATAGTAAAAGGAATAAATGAATTTTAGGAATTGTTGTGTTTTTTTCCTATTCAGGTGTTAATTCTTTTTTTGGAAAATCTAGGTCACTTTTCTGAGATGCCTAACAGGACACCTGCTTGGATAAGTAAATTTAACAGGGGCAAAAATTCTGTTCCAGGGGCTGGCCGAGTGGCGCAGTGGTTAAGCACTGGCTTGGGAAGCCAGTGGCCCCGGTTCAGGTCCCACATATGAGGGCCAGTGACACTGCCCTCAAAAAAAAAAAAAAAAAATTCTGTTCCATTTAATCTTTGTATATACTACATTATTTTTTAATAATGTCTTTTCGTGTAATAGGTACTCAATACATACTTGTTGAAAGAGTGAGTGAATGATTATAGTTAAGTTCAATTAACTTAAAAAACCTGTAAGGGTTATTATTTTTTTTATTTTTATTTTTTTAAAGGTTTTATTGGGGAAGGGGAACAACATGGGGAATGGGGAACAGACAAGTGGCTGTCCTTTTGTTCTTCAGTCTAGTTATGGAGGACATTGCTTCACTGGCCCATGTGGGTATCATCATTGCACTCTTCTCGGGTGAGGCAGATCGGTTGCCAGCTTCTTGATGGCCGCTCACAGCGGCTCTTGGCAGCTCACAGCAGCTGCCAGCCGCTCATGCTGGCTGGCGGCCACTCACTGTAGCCTATGGTAGCCCACTGCAGCAGGGGCTGCAGCTATGCCGTCCCCGGGGACTCACAGCAGCCCAGCTCCAGGTGGAGCTGTTGTTCACCACCTTAGCTGTAGAGGGCAGCGTCACTGGCCCTTATATGTGGGATCCAAACCAGGACTGCTGGTGTCCAAGCCAGCCCTTAACCAACGTGCCACTCCTGGCCCAGGATTATTTTTAATATAGGAATTACATAAGTATCCATCAACTACATTGAAGAAAAATTCAAAAATTAGACTCTAGTGGCGGTGAGACAGTATGTGAAAGATCCCATAGAAGTTCTTCTGATCAGCCTCTACGTAATTTACATGGATTACCCCATGCTTTCCATTCTGTCTGTAAAACATCCCAGTTTTAAGCCCGCATGTGTCAACGTAGTTAGTAGGCTACTTTCTGACACATTCTTACGCACTTCTCTTCCAAGTAAGTTGTAGATTTGGTTTGTCCCTTACAAACCTCTTATAAGGCTGCTGACCTGTTATTATAATCACATTTTTTAATTAGATATTTCTTAGGCTAATAAAATGCCAGTTTGAAGAATAATTTCATAAAAACTGTTAAATGCTTTAGAAAGAATTGATAAAAGTTGTTAAAACTGCTGTAAAATCTGGTGTGGAAATACAACTGTAAAAAATCGGGACAAATTTATAAAAATCTGGAAGTTTTTGTTCATATTGCTTCTCTATTGTCCTTAAGTATTCATTTCATTTACAAAAAATTGAAATGCACTAATGAAAGATTATGAGTGCTAATTATAGGAAAAAAATCAACCATAAAGTTATGCTCAAAGAGGAGGCCATAAAAGTGGTGAATGAAACACATTTATATATGTACCACACAAAATAAATTAAAATGTATATCAGTATTCATAATTCTCTGTTTAATCGACCAACTCTTTGTGCCATTCAGATCATTTAAGAGGAATTCTTCCATAAACATATATTAAACAAGCCATGAGATCCGTCCATATACTCACCTATAAGATTAAATAACTCCTTTTAGATATTTTCTTTTAAACCAAAATTCAATATAAGGAGACAGTACGTGTTCCAGGGAGTAGCAGTTGGCTTTACAGTAGTCCCCCTTTATCTACAACGGATACAGTCCAAGACCCTTAGTGGGTGCCTGAAATGATAGACAGTATGGAACCAGATAGATAGATAGATAGATAGATAGATAGATAGATAGATAGATAGATAGATAGTCTTTTCCTATATATACATACCCATGATAAATTTTAATTTATAAAATTAGACAATTTCGTGGATAGAAGACTCATTCTTCCTATAGATCTTAGAAATCACAGCATATGATGTTTTTTTCTTTCCTTAGTAAGTCAAGAACTTTCACCTTTTCACTTAAAGGAAGCACTGTTGGTCTTCTCTTTGTCATATCCTAATTGCCAGCAAGCAGCACTATTGAGATTGTGGGCCATTATTAAGCAAAATAAGGATTACTTGAACAGGAGCATTGCTATACCTCCTCAGTCAGTCTGATAACCCACAATGTTACTAAGTGGCTGGTGGGCAGGTAGCTTATACTCTGGACAAAAGGGATGATTCAGTTCCTTGTGGGACAGAATGTGACAACGCCAGATTTCATCACAATGCTCAGAAGGGCGTGCGACTTAAAATTTATGAATTGTTTATTTCTGGAATTTTCTATTTAATATTTTTGGACCCCGGTTGACTGTGGGTAACTGAAACCTTGGAAAGTGAACCATGGACAAGGTGGGGACTGCTGTACTAGATACCATCTAATGTGTTTCTAACCTTTCAAATAAATAAACCAATATTCGTTCATTCATTCACTCATTTAGTAGCGTTTAATTTTTGCATGAATTTTGTGCTGGGCACTGTTCTAGGTACTAAAAATAAAGTGTATAAAACACGTAAGTCTCTTTTTCATGGAGCTTACATTTGTGTGTGTGTGTGTGTGTGTGTGTGTGTATGAGAGAGAGAGAATAAAATTAATGTGTGTGACTTATATACTATTTTAGATGACATAAATATATAATGTATGTAAAATATGTGATAGACAGCATGTTAAGTGCTGTGGAGAAAAAGGGAAGATAATGATGGGGTTCCCCTATTTTATGATTATGTGAATATAATGAGCCTTCTTATTCCTTGTAAGTTCTCCAGAAGACAATTCAGTCATGCTTGTCATATTAATTTAAAATATATTTTAGTAAGCGTTTGTTAAATGTTGTGAGGTATGAGCAAGTTTAAAAATAACCTTGGGAATCTATATAAACCTTTTTTTAGGTTACAGCTCCCCTCAGTGGTGAGTGATGAAATTAACTCTTGTCTGGAGAAATAGTTGTATTATTGTAGCAATAACAGTTTTATAATGTGCTCTGCCTTACCTTTTAAATGTGCTTCCACAGTATGTACAGAAGAGCTAGTGAATTTAAAAGGATTGTCTGACTTCTCTTATAAAATCTAGGTTTTGTTTAAAAGTCTGTTGATAAATTGTTCTAACACTGGAAAGTGTTCCGACACTTTGAATGGAATTTTAATACCTTTCTTTTCCTTGTGTAACACTTTGTGTTACAAACCCACAGTCAATAAAAAAGTTTAAAGTTTTTGTTTAATGTAAAATATCCCAATAAAACAGAGAAGTCACCAAAATATATTATCCCAACAAATTTATTGGGTACTTGCTGTGTACCAGATATTGTGTGGAACACTTTATACACATTATCTCATTTACTCATTACAATAACCGTGAGTCAGATATTAATAACCTCATTTATAGATAAACAAAGTGAGACTTAGGTTCACTAATTTGCTCAAGGTTATATAGCTAAGAAGTCAGGATTTTATCCAGTCTTGTCTTCACAGCCTTTGCTGCTAACTTCTCTGCAGTAACTACCTGTGTTAGAGACAAAGATGAAAAGAAACAATCTGAAATTATAGAATCATAGAGAAGTTTTAAGAATGTCTTCTGTATTGGTAAAGCTGTGAGGTATGTACGTATTAGATTATTAAGGGTAGTCTTTAGTTACTGTACATTTTCAGGCTAAAAGTTATTGGGATTAATTACTTGACTGCTGTTAGACATTACAAAATGAAATCCCAGAATTTATCAGTCCCTAGAATTCTGAATATTTTTTTCTCAAAGCAACCTTCTTGCCTCTTTGTGTAAATTGAGATGATCTTTGTGTAAATTGAGATGATGCCATTGTCATTTTTTTGGTTCTTTCGTTTCTGGTCACAGGGAAGCTTTCCCAATTTTTTTCTGAGCTTTCTTCTTTGGACCAAAACGCTACTTATACATGTCAAAATTTTGAGGTGATTTTACTACTGCTAACTTCGTGACCTTGCACAAGTTATTTAATCTTGTAGCTCCTCAGTGTATTCAGGTATAAAATGATGGTTATTAATACCTACTCCATAGATTCTTGAAGGTTAGAAATAATGTATGTAAAACATCTAGCTCAGAAATGGTAGCCACTTTTAGATTGTTCTTACTAGGTGACAGAAAAATATAAAGGAAAGGAAACTAGATTTCCAAATTTATTGTTGCAGGATTTTAGTTTTTCTATTCCTTTCTACCACTTATGCCTTTCAAAATATAGATTTGATCATTATCCCAAATGAATAACAAAGCAACTAGATTAAACTTAAAAATATTTTCATCTTTCTAAAGTTTTCAGCTTTTGATTTAGGGCATCTTCTCTTTACAAATTTAATCTAAGATTAAGGACTAATTTGTTTTCTGTAATTAAACAAGTGCTGGTGATTTATTAAAATCTACTTCTGGGCCTGACTGTCTCTGTGTTTATCTAGTCACAATAAGAATATATGAATGTACTTAAAAACAAATATAAGTGACTTTAAAGTCATCCTTTATTTTGGATTATTTATAGTCTGTATCCCTATTATTAGTGCAGATCATCAAGAATGGACACTACAGAAAACATGTTTCTTTTTTATCTACCGTAATATAATAATGTTTGTTCACCTATGCAGTTGACATTGGGAGTTTTATTTTATTATGAAGCCATAACAGTTATATTTAGAAAATTAAAAAAAAATTCCTGGAGTTTTAGATTATTCAACTAAAATAAGAACCAGTGTATTTAAATTATATCCATAGGTCTTGGTTTTTAAAATCTAAAAATTTTTATTGTTAGATTCTTTTAGTTTTTGAATGAATCCAAAAATGCATGTTGATGAAAAGTACCAATATAGATTGAATTCATCCATTCATTCAATCATTTTGTAAACATTTAATGTGCATTTTCTATATGCCCAGACATTTTGTTAATATTACAGACACAAAGTTAGTTAAGACATGGAGCATTTCAATTTTGAGATGCATATTCCCCCCCCCTCCCAATTTTAATTTCTGTGAAATTGGGATTATCGTACATTTTTGGTGTCCAAAATTAATAACTGGTATTGTTTTTTTCTTTGTTAGTGCTATATAAAATAATGGCACATCATTTAAAACACAATGGAGATTTATATTTGATTGTAAAGTAGCCTTCCTCCTGATCTGTATAAACTAGTGAGGTGTCATATGAGTGAAGAAAGGTATACAAGAAAAAATATATCCTTAGGGGACTGTAAAGGCAGGTAGAGTTGGGGAAGACTTTCTGGAGGAAGTGACTTAGTTTTTAAGAAAAAGTAGAATTATTCAAAAAGGCATTCTAAGCAGAGGAAAGAAAAATCAGGTAACAGCAAGTGAGACAACGGTGAATTTAGAATAGTAACCATTTTTGATGAGGTAATGAGAGGAAGAGAGAAAAAAAACCCAAACCAACCAAAACAAAACATGAGCTCCCCACTAAAGATCAAAGGACCTCTATTTTCCATTTTTTAAACTGTTAACCCACTAAATTTAATAATAGGCATGTGATCAACTTGAGGTTCTTTGTCCTCCTAGAGATCAATGCGGTATCAAAATTTGTTAGACCTTTTTCCAAAGAAGACATCTGAGTGGCCAAAAAGTACATGAAAAGATGCTCAACATCACTAATCATCAGGGAAATGCAAATCAAAACCACAATGAGATATCACCTCACACCTGTCAGAATGGCTATTACAAAAAAGACAACAAATAACAAGTTTTGGTGAGGATGTGGAGAAAGGGAACCCTCGTAAACTGTTGGTGGGAAGGTAAATTGGAACAACTACTATGGAAAACAGTATGCAGGTTCCTCAAAAAATTAAGAATAGAACTTTAATGTGATCCAGCAATTCCACATCTTGGTATTTAATTAAAGAAAATGAAAACACTTAATTCAAAAAGATATATGCGTTCCTGTGTTCTTTGCAACATTATTTACAATAGCCAAGATATGGAAGCAACCTAAGTATCCACTGATACATGACTGGGTAAAGAAGATGTGATATATATCTACAATGGGATAACTCTCATCCATAAAAAAGAATGAAATCTTGCCATTTGTGAAAATATGGTTGGACCTAGAGAACATTATGCTAAGTGCAGTGAGTCAGACAGAGAAAGTTGTATGTGGAACCTAAAAAAACAAATGACCAGGGCCGGCCGAGTGGTGCGGTGGTTAAGCGTTGGTTTCGGAAGCCAGCGGCCCCGGTTCCGTCCCACATATGAGGGCCAGTGACACTGCCCTCAAAAACAACAACAACAACAACAAAAAACCCCAAAAAACAAATGACCAAACAATGCAAAACAGAAACAGACTCATAGATACAGGGAACAAAACTGATGGCTGCCAGAAAGAGCAGTCTCTCATGAATACCACTTTTCTGAAGGTCCAAAGGGTGAATAGTACATACAAGAATATCACAACTTGGCGCCGGCCAAGTGGCTCAGTTGGTTAAGAGCTTGCGCAAGAGTGTGAGCTCTGAGCAACAGGGCCGCTGGCTCAATTCCTGGCCCAAGCTGAGCTGCCAACAGGCGGGAGGATGGCTCAGCTAAAAAAGAAAGGAATACCACAACCCACCTTGCAAAAATTAGAAACATTCCTTCCCCATGTAACCAATACAACAATGTATAACCTAAGTACGATCAGAGGTGGCCTAGTTTTTTTAGGATAGGACATTTGCCCTAATGTAGTGCTAGTAATAGCATACCTATTAATGTGCCACCTGCTAGAAATCTGACCCAGTTAATTTTCTTGAACCTGATCAACCCCGGTTGACATTCCTTTTATGTGAGAGTGACACTGAGTTGGTGGAGAGGAGGTTCAGACTTCCACTAAGAAGATACTCCACTTTTTATTCTTGTCTTCACCTGATAGCTGAAGAGTGGTTTGATCAATAATGCCCATGTAGCTGTATTTGTTGGTATTATATATGTGTACTATATCAAATACTATCTATGTGATAGTTGTTTGTTTTCCTGTAGTACATTACATTAACTTCATATTTAGGAAGCCAGTCCTTTTCCCACCCTGTTCCCTGTAGTTGGTTAAGAAGGAAGTGAGGAAGTGGAATTCTCTCTCTTGCAGGATGGCAAGAAAACTCATGTGCTTAACCATAGCGATTACTCCCTGAGAGAGGTGAGTATTGTCCTGTACAGCACTGGCCAGTTTACATTTGAAGAAGAATAATACATGGAAGATCCCCATATTATTAGGTCTCTTCTAGGCCATTCTTTTGATATATACTTCTCAAACATGTTCTTTTCTTATAGTCCAAGAGTCTTAAACCCTTTTGGATTTGTAAATCAGAAATTTGAAAGCAGTATATAGAGGACTTCTGCCAATCTTTTCCTTCATACAAATTTAGCAGTTTAGATACATCGAATCAAGGCCAAAATTTAAAAAAACTCAACTTAAAATTTTAAGATTATTTCAAACATACACAAAAATAGAAGGAATAATATAATAAACCTTTGCATATCCATCTCCTGGTTTCAACAATCTTTAATATTTTGCCAAACTTATTTCATCAATCCTCCCATTTTTCTTTTTCTTTTTTCTTTCTTTCTTTTTTTTTTTTTTTACCAGATTACTTACAGTAATCTCAGATATGATATCATTTCTTCTGTAAATAATGAAGGCCACTTTTGAAACCATCAGCTTAGGAACTTGCTAAGAGATACTGACTGGCATGTCAGAAAAGGTGATCCACTACAAAGGAATTTTTTAAAAATACGTGTATAAACTTCCTCTTAGATGATCTTTCTGACCTGGTAGGCCTAAGGTTCACAATTAGCTACTTTGTTTCTTGAAAATTGGTATTATTTGTTCTTGTTTCCACATAGAAAAAAATTAACTTAATATTAGAAACAACAGAGCTTTCGCCTCAAGCCCCTCAGAAGTAAACTCCTGCATTTAGAATAGGAAACTTATAGTTCAGACAGGCTTTTCTGGTTTTTTAATTACCCTGTCAACTTTCTGTTGTGTATGATTATTTGAAGGGTGACTGGCTGTCTGTGCAAATTAGGTAGGGTTCCTTGATTTGGGAGTAGTTAAATGAAGCTTTGTCAGCCAGTTCACTTTCATTTTGGTTAAATTTCAGAGAAAGTCCATATGTATACATTTTTTCCCCTCAATTTTCCTTATATTAAATATTTAGTGTGTTCTGATTCAGAAATCTTTTAGAGGTGCTTTTGGAGGAAAACCCATTTTCTTTATTCTCAGGATACTCTTTGGCTTTAAAGAAAATAATGGAGAAACTTTGTTTTTCACTTCAAAGAAAAAGGAAAGGTATGCCCAAGAATGAGCATATGTGCTTTGAGGCTGCTAGAATCCTCACACTCCGAAGATTCTTGTATAACTACCTATTTGCTTAAACACTTATTCAGTTTTTCATTTTCATCTTGCCAATTGTCTGTCATTTTTTTGTTAATTATTTGTCAGTTTTATTAGAATATAGTAGAAGAAAGGAGTTTCCATCTTCAGATTCTGCATTCAAAAATTCCTGACAAAGAAAGGCTAATTGTACTGTATTTGTCTATATCTGTATCTATATATATCTATTGTGCAAAAAAAACTGTTAAAAACTGTTAAACTACTGAATGTTAGATATTTTATTTCATGTAGTAGTTTACTTTGTAAAATGTCCTAGCTAACAAATTTAAGGAAAAGTTTTATTTTGTGGCAACAAAACACTCTTTTCATACTATTATAATGTGTATGCTACTAAGTAGTCTTTTTGATTGGATTTTCTGATTTTTGTCCCAGTTCCTTATGTGGAGATTCATCCTTATTGGTGTTAATCATACTTACAGATCAAGCAAGTACAGTAATATTATAAAACTTCACTAAATTAAAGTCTTAGTATCTTAACACATTTTTTGCGGGAAACGAGTAAACTCGTCATATAGCTTTTTATGCCCACTTACAAAGTGTTAATTGCTTATTCATTCACTGTTAATTAAATGGATGCCACGTGGTGGCAGATGTTTGCTAATTATTGAGAGTGTAATAATGAAAAAGATGTGGCCCCCTGACTACAGGTATACAGGAAATAAACAGGCAACCACTAAGACAGGAGAGAGTATCGGGTGTTAAATATGTATGTATAAAGAGTACCTAACCCGGTCTTGGTTGAAGCTTTCCAGTGAAAGCGATATATAAGTTGAAACCTAAAAGAAAAAAAAATTTAAAGTCTGTAACCTCAAAATCCAAAATCTCTACTACCCAGAGACTTTTTAAACGTTTATTTTTTGGAAATTTGGTTCAAACTCATTTGGTAACAAAACCTGTCTTGATCTGAAGTGAACAATTGGTAATATTTATTCGACTTAGTGTGAATGTTTATGCATTTTACTGCAGAAATGTTAATAGGTTTGATTATGGGGTGCTGCCTCAGACCTCACTGGGAGTATGCTGTAATCTAGGCATAGGCACCATGCTGCCTTTCTGAACTCCAAATAAGAGACTTCAGATAAGAGATTAAGTATTTGGAAAGTGCTTTAGGTGGCTGGATTCACTTGAGCAGAGGTCAGAGAGATCATGGCTCCTTTGTGGAACAACATATAATATAGCTAGTAGATTACTTAAACATTTCATCGTGAAAAAGACTGTTTCATTTATTTAGGCTGTAGTAATTTACAACCATTTAGTTGATTTATAATTAAGGAATTAAGAAATTCCCTACATAGTTGCTTTGAATCTACAAGTTTATGTGGTTCACATGGCTGGTAATAGTGGTAAAGAAAAAAAATGTTGATATTGTCAGTTTTGAGTCGGTGGTCACTGAGAATCCTCCATGTCCCTTTTTAAGAATACACCTACCTGGACCCCAACTTGTACCTACTGAATTAGAATTCTGATGCAGAAGGGAGGTGGCTTTGAGAACATTGGGGTCACCCGCTTAGGTATTTTTGGCAAAATAAAGATTTGGAAAATGGGCTGGATGAGTGTATAAAACAGTATTTTATATGTTATGAAACGTATTCCACTATGAAAACACTTTTGTGCCCTGATCCTTAGATCAGTTAAACAGATGGTATACTTGACTAGAATTTATTATGGTTTACTTTTCTTTCTAAATTTCCTTAGCTAGGCCGATGTGATACAGTAACTTTAAGATCTTGCTTCCCCTGCCTCTTAAAATAAAATTAAATTATATCAGCTGGTCAATAATAACTTCATAAATCTTAAATAATTGATAAGTTTTGTTAAAGAATATAAAATATTTTCACATAAAATACCTCATTCTTTAGAAACTTCTCTAAAGTGGACATTATTATATTTTCTTTGATTCTATGAGGTTATGTAAACACACAGAAAACAACTTGGTCTGGTCTCTAACTCAAGTCTTCAGACTCTGAAGCCCCCTGCATTTTACTATTTATTCCCTTATCGAACATGTATTGTCCTAGGCACTGTGTTTAGAGCCTACCTGTACTAATTAATTACTACGGGGGATACATGCGAACATCTCTACTCAGATACTAAAAATCTGGTTTGAGAGATAGACGCATGAAACAAGAATAAAGTGATATGTAGTATGATAAATGTATTATGATAGCTGAAAAGCATAATAGAAATTAGAGGTAGATGAGTTAATATGAGTTGACGTTATCAAGATTGTTGAAGAAGCAGCTTTTAAAACATGCCTATGTTTACCCCTAGAGGTGTGTGTCAGTTTCTATCTTCTTGTATTATAAATTTTCTTCTCTAGTATATACTTTAAAGTGTTTTTATAATGAAATCTCCATGGAATCATTTCAGAAAAAGAGGCAAAGGTAATACGAATTTTAAAGATGAAACAGGAGTTCAGAGAAATGTCAGGTCTTGATTGAGCTGCTTCTATATAGTTATACTTCCCAGGTCCTAGCAGTGTGCGTCCTACTCCTTCACTGTTCAGAGTAACTGCAAGGAAACGTTGGAGAAGCATTAGGTAGGTGAAACAACAAGGCTTTGGGCTCACAGATCTGGACTTGAATCATACTTCCTAGCAGTGTAAATTTGGACTTTATACTTATCCTTTCAGAGCCTCTGTTTTCTCATCTATAAAACAGAGGTAAATATTTTATAAAATGGTAGCTGGGATGAGAGATACTAAAGGCATAAAAAGCATCTAGCATAGTGCTTGATATATAATAAGAATTCAGTACATGCTAATAATAAATGGCAGAGAGAGACTTTACAAATAAGGAGAAAAAATAAACATGGAACGAAAACTTGACGAGGGGATAAGGAAATCACTTAATTGATTGGGTTAAAAAGGACCACCAGGAGTCATGGAAACTCTTGAAGACCAGATTTGGAATTGAATATGCTTGACCAAAGAAAGGGTCTTTATAAGCAAAAGGGTTTTTAAAAGGATGTATATTGAAGTGGGAGTCACTTATCCAACCATTTGGATCTGTGAAATCATCTTTCCCTCAATAGACAGGCAGCACTGGTGACAGATACCACAGCCAGCTTCTGTCACACCAAGCAAAGGCTCTTACCGTTTCGTCTTGGGACCCTTAAGATGATTGCATGGATGTACTTTAGTGGATTGAGATCTCTTTGAAATGTAGGTAAAAGTTTGTGTACGAAGGTCTTCTTTTTTAAAAAAAATCATATTTTTAATTGCAAAATTGAAAGGTGTCCCAAACACTTTAAGGACCACTGGGTGTTTTTACAATTTTTGAAAAATGGGTGCATGACATGATATAAGCAGGAAAACCACTTTTCATGTAGATGACCCATCTTTTTGCTTTATAACTTTAGGTAGTAGTCATCCTTTTATCATACTTTCTTTAATCTACTTTGCCTTTTGTAGACAGCAAATGGAGTGCACGAGCATATAGCCTCAATTAACATTTTTGAGTAATATTTAAAAGTTTACATTTATTAGAGGTTTAAATTAATGTATACATTTCATCAAAAAGACTGTAAAACTAAAGGAAGTAGAGCCCTAGCATAATATTTTTACATTGTAATAGATATTCCTATTTAAAATTGGTAATAGAAGAGAAAGTATTTTAGTAAATTATTACTATATCTCCAACAACAATGTGTCCTTCACGATGAGCATAAGTTGGCTGAAAGGAGACTTGTGGGAGTTAAGGAAAATACCACAGCCTTATACATTCTAGTTTCCATAAACTAAAAAGCAGTCTAAACTTTAACTCCATGCTGAATTAATTTGATGGCATGTAATTTGTGCAAGTATTATTGAGTCACAGTAGTACGCTGCAGTCTGTTTTCTAAATTGCTAGAGCCATTTAGATGATTCTTACTTCCTGCTAGCTACCTTCAAATGTGTTTCATATAGATGAGTGAGAGAAGAAGATAACCCAAGTTGCTTTCAATTCTATTTTATGCCAACTGGAGGGAGGAAGCTGATAAACAAGACAGCTATCAAAACAAATCTCTAATACTACACTAGGAATACTTAAAACCAGCAGTGTATTTGAGCAATTTTTTACATGTTTATTCATAGAAATTCAGCAGTAAAAGATACTAATGCACACAAGGCGTTATGAATGTGCGTGAGGCCTTTTTTTACCCTTGATGACAAACATTAGAACAGAGACTTGGTAATTGTTTTACAGTAGGGTTCTAATGACACTCCAAACTTTAATAGAAAAGTATTTGTTTTAAGATTTTTCAATTTGCTACTTTTACTTGTCTCTCTTCCCTCTTCCCTTAGTAATATGTAGATAAAGCTTCCTTAGTCTGATAATAGAATGGATTATTGGCATTCAAGTTTTCTGCCACACCAGCTCTCTTGAAAATACCAGTTAATATGTTGAAGACTCCTCCTATATAATTTTTTGTTCAAAGACAACCCTGAGATGAATTACAAAAACAAACAAAACTTAAGAAATCTATGTTAAATCATTTCTTTGTATAGAATTGGAACTTAGCAGTATGTAATTGGATATAGGTGCATTTGTACTGACAGAAAAGCAAATGGAATGTTTTCATGAAATATATCCTATTAAAATGGAATTGTTGATATTATAAGAGATGTGTAACTGATTAGAGAAATTAAATTTACCTGTGCACTTCAGATCCTTTGCAGAAAGTTACCAACTCAAGGATACAAAACTGTTTTAATACTTTAACACCTTTAAGCTCTCCAGAAAATAAGATTTTCACAACTCTCTCCGAATAACCTGTTATCCTACCCATTTTCCTAAAATTTTAATACATCATTTCTCTCTAAATTTTTGTTTTGTGATTTTTTTATAGTCATTAATTTTTCTATATCGTGAATCCAATGAGGCATTTTTGTCTAATATGTCTGTGGTCTTACATAAATTGGGTAGAATTGTTAATTTTTATCAGCATTGTGACGGCTAGAAATTGATGAAACACAATGTCTTGTAATGACAGTCTTAAGCTCAGTGACAGGACAAAAGTGCTCTGGTAAATATGGTACTTCAGTTTAAAATAATTTAATGCCTGAAGAATATTCTTTGCCTTAGACTTGTTTTTAAATAAAAATTATTTTGGAGAAACTGAGCAATACACAGATACTTTGTAACTTCCTATCTTGCCTTTCAAATTTGGTTGACAATAGTTGATATTTCATTACAGAGGGTAAAGAAAAGATATTTCTTAAATTGTATAATAGTAGCAGAACCAAGGGTAGAAACTCCTTGTCTCCCAAATCTTAGCAAGCCTGACTATATTTCCATGTTATTGAGATCATTAGGATCATAGACAACAAAAATGAAGACATTTGATTTTATTATCTCTCCAAGTTGCTTCTTGGGAACTTTAAACAAAAGAGCCAGTTACCTGTAGTATGTACTCAGACAATTTGTAGTCACAACAGAGGAGGAGCGGCTTCTCATTATTTCCGTTAATAACGTTTTTCCAGGAGTTATTATATTTACCTTTCAGATTCTGGCAATCTGAATTGTCTTGTGGCACTTATTAATTATTTCAACCAGATCATCTGAATAAACTAGACTGGTCAGAACATTTGAGAATATGCTGAAAGAAAAAGTATATGTTGAACTTGTTAAATATGTTTGTTGAATGGCTTAATAGGAAAACAATTCTCTGTTTATCTCTCTCTCCATATACCTAAATATAAACCCTGTCTGCTAAGAAGCACAGAACTGTCCTTTTGGGGTGGGGGTGGGGTGGAGGTAAAGGTAGGTAGGGAGAGTACTCTGTTGCAACTTTCTTCAGGCAAAATTTCTTGATACAACTTTCTTCTTGCTTTTCCTTTCATTTCCAGTTTTTGTCCTGAATTAATGGCTTTGATTTTATAAAACCTAAATTGTTGCATTCTCTTGAAAATATAATCAATTTGCAAATAAATCAATTAGTAAAATAAATTGGAAGAATTTCTCCTTTCTCATTAAACTTAAGGAAAAGTTTAGCAAAGTTGTCAAATAACATGAAATGGATATAAAATTCTTACTTATATCACTGGAAAGCATAGGATTTATTTACATTATATTTATACATATTAAACCTCTTTAGCCAAAGCAATAAAAATATATGCCGTCTTACCTCTTTGACTCTTAGATATTTTCCCAAATTACTTTTCTGCTGGCTTTTTTTTCTCTTTTAAAACCATATACAGTCACCATGTTGTATATTTGAAAGTTGCTAAGAGAATAGATCGTAGTAGTTCTTACCACAAGAAAAAAAAATTGTAACTATGTGTGGTGATGGATGTTACTGTGGTAATCATTTTGCAATAATACATATATCAAATCATCATGTTGTATACCTAAAACTAATTACAATGTTTATGTCAATTATATCTCAGTTTTTTTAAAAAAGCAACCAAAGAAGAGAAGGATTAAACTCTTGTAAAAGAGACCATTATTCTACTTAATTGGGACATAGAATGATTGATTTTTGGACTTCCTTATACAGAGTACTGTAAAATTGGTTATGCATTCACTTCCTAGACTTTGAGGATATAAATAAGACAAAATTCTGGTCCTTAAGTAGTTCCCAGTCTAGTCAGGGAGACATATCTGTGAACAAATGATGCTAGAAAAGAGGCAGGTCAAGGCCCATTGAAGGTGTCAAGAAGTGGTTGCATCTATCAGAGGTATGGTTTGAAAGACTTTCAAAAGTTTATCCACCAGATAGAGCTGTGTGGGAAGGATGGGGTTTGGGGTAAGGACAAAGGGAACAGTCTTGGTAAAGGCACAGAGATGAAATCGTTTCAGCTTCATTCCCAACAGGAGGAAAGCAGGAGTTGAAACTAACAAGATGAGCAAGGGCCAGATTGTGTTCACTATATGAAAGAATTTGAACTTTTTCCTAGAGATCTGTGGCTCCCAAACCTAGCTGCCCATCAAAATCATTTATAGGTCTAATAAAAACGTTTAAATTTGCCTAACCCTGCATGATTCTGATTCATGATTCTAGTTAGCTATCAGGAACCATGGGAAAGTTTTAAGCCTATAGGTAAAATGATCATACTTACATTTTGAAAGAACAGTTTTTAGCTTTCAAATTTTTTGACAATGCCTATCACTAAGAAATACATTTTACACATATAAGCACCTATATATAACTCAACAAAAGATTCATGAAATACATCTTATGCTTACTAGTATTGTGGGAGATACTCTAGTATTTCATGTTTCATCCTAATGTTTTACAATGCTGGTTGCAAACCACTAACTTGATTTTGCACCTCATTAAATTGATCCACTAAAGGGTCATAGCCTACAGTTTGAAATAATATTGCTATCGAGAATGAATTAAGATGTATAAAACCAAGGGCTGAAGATGAGGCAATTAATTCAGTTATCTGGGTAGTGGATGATGTGGGCCTGAACTAGGACGGTGGCATTAGCAGGTGCAGACAGGGAAGAGGGCAGAAAGATTCAAGAGGCTTTTAAGAAGATAGTGGAATCAGTTCTTAGTGACTGATTAGTTCTGAGGGTTGAAGGAGGTCAGGGAGTCTAGGATGATTTCCAGATTTCTAGTTTGAAGATTTGGATGCTTGTGTTTTTCTTAAGCAATATAGAGAACACAAGAAGAATTTGTGAAAGCAGGTTATGGGGGGGCGGGGAGGAAGTTGGATATCAATGATTTTTTTCCATGTCAGATTCCTTTAAGTAAATGGTTTTTTTTTTCTTCTTTTTCTTACTAAAGTACATATCTCAAGGTTCTGTTCTTTCTTTTACCTTTGTGATACAACCTACTTTTTCTTATATTAGTTTCTAGTATTTTTATGTGGATTGCCCTACAATATGTTAAAACTTTCCCTCTATGCTGTAAGGTCCTATAATACCAATTTAGTCTTTTCCAGGACATCTGACACCTTGTCCAAAATAAAACCTAAGAATTAAACTTTTTCTTTCTTTCCAAACCACATCATCCTTTCATCATCAGTCAGAGATGGCAATCTCATTTTTTCTGACCCTTTGCTTGTTGTTACCATTATGTATTTCACAACCTCTTGGGTATTAATTGTGCTCATTGCATTCCCATATGTAACCAACTAATGAAAGATTGCAAGGCTATGAAATGGAGGTATTATTTGATCTGTTTCATGCATCCATGCCTAAAGTCTAACAAGGAACCTAGAAATTGGTGTGAGAATGTATTTGCAGACACTTAGAAAACTTTCAGCAGTCTTTTAATGACAGTTTAAGTCTGCTGACCATTCCCCAAAACTTAAAGACCATTTTCTGCCACTTGTGATGGGTTTGATAGATCAGATTGTAGTCACTTTCCAGGTTATTTATAGTTTCTGTGTCAGGAATTCAGGAAGGCTCAGCTGAGCAGTTCTGGCTTGGAGTTTGTGGCTAGAACATGAAGTGGGGGAAAGGGCTGGACCAAGGAGGGGGGATCTTTGTCGCTTTACGTAGTCTCTCTGAGTGCATTAGTTTGGATTCTTTCAGGGCAGTCAAACTGCTTTTGTGGCAGCTGAAAACTTCAGGAGTGACTATTCCAGCTCCCCAAGTGGAAGTTGCATGACCTTTTCTGACCTGGCCTTGCTAATTACTTTCCCACACTCTTAGCCACAAGCCTGCAACAAACCTGCACGGATTCGAGGGGAGGGGAGTTAGACTGTAACCACTTGATGGGACACTGGCAAGACTCTAGAAGAAAATGTGGAATGAAAATAGTTTTGCAGACAATTTGCAGCAGTATGTAGAAAATAATTAATGCTATCATATAGATCTTTAGTTTTGCCTGGAGTTTCCTATCATATTAGTACTGCTCCTTAAATCTCCTAAAGATCAGGTTAGCATTTATGATTTAATACCTTATATCTTGTTTCATCTTTGAACTTGAATAATTTGCTTTCTCTGCAGCAGAATTAAGTATTTAGTTATGAAGATGCTTTAAGCCTGTGTGAGGTTTCTCTGGTAGGGAATGATTCAAAGTAGTAGCAGTTTAGCCTGCTCTACAGCGTGGGTCATTTGAATTGCATGTTATCTTGTGTGTGTTTTCTAAGAGCAGTTCTAGATTCCTATCTTCAAAACTCTAAATGACCCTTGTAGCCTGTTAAATAGACTGTTGAAAGTTTTCTAAGTGTCTGAAAATATATCCTCACACCAACTGCTAGGTTTCTTTAGACTGTAGACATGACTGCACGAAATAGATCGAGTAATACTGGCTCTATTTCATAGCATTGCAATTTTTCATTAGTAATAGGAAACAGATCTGACAAGAAACCACCTTTCTTTAGGTATGTGCACTGTTATTGCTTATTTCCAGAAATAATCTCCTATCAATCTAGTCATGAATTTTGATTGATAAATTTGTTTAGTTCCCAGTAGTTCCAGTGCTGTTATGCTTGAATTGTGCCTAACAAGTATCATTTGATAATCTGTTGACATAAATATTAATACTAACTGTGCCTCTAAAATTGTACTTTATAAATACGATGTGCAGAAAAGCAATCTCTGAAGGATACAAAATAAAGAACAAAAATTAATATGGATAGTTCTCGTTTCCTTACCCCCATTAATGTGTTCTTTCATAGAGGAGTGGCACAGTGTGTCGGTATTGCAGAAGGTCTGTCTGGAATAGTCATTTAATGTAATGCTGTTTAGAGTATTATAACCACTTGATGGCACCCTTTGATTTGGTACGAACCTCATTAGCCATACTATACTGCAGTATAGGATTTGTAATGGAATAACACATAAGAACTAAAGACTGCAAGGTATCTGGTTAATGTAGAGATGAAATGAATGCAACAGCAAGGCTAAGCTTTCCTGACCCTTCATGAGAGAATAGATGAAAAAAGGAAGAATAAGCTATTGTGCCAAAGGGAGATGATGAAATTCAAGATCCACACACATAATCTCTGGCTCAGCTTCTGAAATGTTAATCCCTGGGTAGAATTATTTGAGCTATAGATTGCAATTTATCATCAAAATGGCACTGTGTCTAACAATACTTTTTATATGTGTGATGTTTAGAACTATCCAATTTTAATATAAAATGGTTCACAGAGCACTGGCTAATATTTAAATAGCAACTCTGTAAGGTGGTGGTTTTGGGGATGGAGTGGGGTGGTTTCTTCACTTCAAATACTAATTGTATTTTAGATTGAGGGCTTTCAGGGAATTTTTTCTGCCTTTTAGTGACAGTTTAGATTTAGTGTCAGGAAATACGAGTTTTAAAGAATACCTCTTATTAAATTAAGTAGTTTAGAATTGTTTTCTTTCACATGCTAAGAATATTTTTATAATTATAGTATAATTCTGTAGTATTCTCATTGCTTAAAAATACTCTCGCTGATGAAATAGTATATTTTTCGGGTTTATTGGACTTTTCTATTCCAATATTATATCAAATATTTGTATATTTTCTCTTAAATTACCCAACTTTTACCTACTTGGGAATGCTGTCATTATTAATATGTTTGTGACATTTCCTTATTAAAAATCAAATTCTCTCAATTTAAAAAATTAAATTTTAATAGTGTAGGTAGGGGAGGGGTATTGCGTATGTACAAATCTATCATTCAGAGTAACAATCATGTCCCAGGCTTTTCCTATGCCAAAAAAAAAAAAAATTAATTTTTGTTTTTCAGAAGATCAGAACATTTACAAGAACTCTGTTTCTAGATTCTAGAAACTTGAAAGTTCTTTTTAACTATATACTTTTTTTCAACTTTATCATGATTATTTTTAAGAGGCTTTGTTTGCCTTCCTTTAATTAGAAAAACAATTATATTTTCTATTTTATCACTAAGAAATTATTTTACTTAGCTTCTTATTCACATTCTTTGTGCCTGTTTCTGAAGGTTCACCAACAGGGTGATCTCTAACAAAAACCTGTATTTAATCATAGGATTCAGTACCTAAAGGTTGAAGACATGCTGTGATCCTGTATTAGATGCTACAGCTCAGATCTGCAAAGCACCACTCATCTGTGCATGGATAATTCTGTCTTGCCCTATTTTAGTTCTGATGAGAAAGAATATTTGGTTTAGTAGTAAGGGTTGGGGAATGGGGGGGGGGGAGTTGGAAGGGTCACTAACAAAGAATCATGTCCCGTAGAAATGGTTTGACTTTAACAACTGTCTGCTTTGAGTGATCATGAAGAGTTAAAGGTGAGATCCAGAATCATGCCTGTGAATGCCAGAAGTTGTGCATGTTTGAGGCGCTGCTCCTCCTTTATAATTCAGTGAAGAACAGATAGCATAGAGTAGTACTTAGGCTGCTGCCATCAATAAAAGTGTTCTATGAGACTGAGTAGTCACAAATTGCTTTTGATGGCAGAGGTTTCAGAACATACATTGAAAAGACATAGACATCTATGGTAGACAAAGAGCTCAGTGCTCTTAACCCAGTGATATTCATAGTTGCTTCAGCCATTTACATAATTACATCTGCTGACGTTTTAATTTAAATGCCACCCTGAAAGCTGAGAGTTGGCTGAGTGTTTTAAAATGTGACTCTAGGTGAACACACAAGGCAATATACAGATGATATGTTATAGAATTGTACACTTGAAACCTATATAATTTTATTAACCAGTGTCACGCCAGTAAATTTAATAAAATTTAAAAAATAAAAGCTGGAAAAATAAACAAACCCAGAAACGACACTTTTCAATTACATAACCTCTCCCAACTTTCCCCTCCCACCAAAGGACTACCCCATGCTTTCTGTTTCTGGCGACCAAATGTTATAAAGGACAGACAGTGCTTCAAACTGCACAACTTCTGATCTTCATAGGTGTGACTCTGGATGGCACTCTTAACTCTTCACAATCACTTAAAGAAGACAGCTGCCAAAGTCAAGGCTGCAGTAACCTTTTACATAAGCCTGCTGGTTCCACACGGAGTGCCAATGCATACACCTTCCAACCCACTGCACTGGCAATCTCATACCCAGTTGCTGAGTATGGTGTTCCAGCCTGTTGCCTTTCAGCTTACACAAAACTGGTCAATGTCCAACTTTATCCAACCACCCACACTAAATCCGAAACCTCGTGATGCTGTCATAGATGCCTGCAGGGTAGCACTCCTGCAAATTTTTAAAAAGATGAGATTGTAAAAGCTACTAGGAAAAAACAAAACAAAACCCTTTTGTGATGCCAGCTACCTAAAGTTTGTTTTCTGAGTACCTTCTTTAATTTGCTATAGGATGTTGGCAAACAAAGTTTGGTGAGAAAAGGGTATTTTATACTTGTTGGTTTTCCCACATCCTCCTAGTTTTATAGGTCTTATTAAATAGGTTTCAATGGGCCAGTTTTTGACACAGGGCCCAGATGAACATTTGTATTTCAACTGTAGCAACAGAGTGCATTATTAATGATTGACCTTTACCCTGACATGGTGTAGTCTTGTGACATTGAATGAAATAAATGAAGAAACTGCGCCTTGGCTTGATTTGTATTGGCGGAAGAAAGCAAACAGAGTGGTTTGTCGGGTTGCTAAAAATGTCAAAATATAGTCTTGGGACAATTTCTAGCACAAAGGTGTTTTTTTTGGTTGGGTTTTGTGTGTGTGTGTGTGTGTGTGTGTGTGTGTGTGTGTGTGTGTGTGTTTTAAATAATGTGTGGGTGGTTGGATGTTCTTTGAAAAAACAAACCTTTGAAAGAAAATTGAATTCCAGTAATACCTGTATCAGATTAATAATAGGAAGTAAAGTGTTTGCCTTTATTTAAAGTTGTATTTTATTAGGTGCTGTTGGTGACATGTTTGAACATTAAAACTTTAGAGAATTTCACAGTTTTACAGAAAATAGTGTTAATTCATAGAAGTATTATGTGGCTGGTAATTTATTATTAAAAGATATAAGGTTCTGTCCCTGTACACACTTTTGTTATGTTGTAGTTTTAGTGGTCATTCATTTTAACTACTTTTAGTTTCTACATGTAAGCTGTACAGAGTATAATAACTCCATTTCAAAAGTAAGATGTACAATATTTCAGTGTAATTCTCCTGTTATTTGTCTGTAGTTTCCGGCTTTGCACATAAATTAAATACCCTGTTTTGTAGACTTCATTGTTCATGCCATTGTGAAATGAGCACAGGTATATACAATTGTTGCTCCTGCTTGTATCTTAAAAGCATCGCTTTCTGGTAGATAATATGTTTTAAATTAGTGTTGTAATATTTTTGTTGTTTAAGTTATAACCCACCATTATGTTGTTCTATAATTTTAGAACTTAGTTTCCTAATGCAGATGTGGGTTTCTTAATTTAAATAATCAAATCATAAAAATTTAGAGCTGGAAAGAGGCTTAGAAATCATGAAATTCTCCTCCCTCATTTTACAGATAAGGAAACTAAGGTATCATGATCTATTAACTAGCCCAAGGTCATATTGCTAACTACTAGGAAATTACATCCATTCATTTTCTTCACTCCCACTCTGCAGTTCTACCTACCAACAGAAAGTATTTGCATATATGTAATAAAATGATTTTGCATGTTTGCTTTTTGTATATCTTCAAATAGAACATAATTCAGCTGTTTTAGAAAAATGGAATTTGATATATTTTAAGAAAACTTTATAATCAAAAGTTTATTAGGTAAAGATCAATTTTTGTAGGTTATCTGAGAATAATTGCACAAAACAAAACAAGACCAAAATATCCAGCAGCCACACCTAGGTTATTCATTTAAACCCAGCGCACAAGATCACCTGCTTCACATCATGTGTCTATATACACTAGCTTCATACTGAAGTTTAACGCCTCACTTAATTGTAAGCTTTGCTGATATTTTTAACAAATAGATTTATTGAATAATATAAACTATGAGATGCTTTAGTTTCATTTTAAAACATAGTCAATATAAAAATGTAAGCTTTATAATTACATGAAAATATCTGAGTGTAAAATATTTTTAAACAAATGATGATGTCAACTTTGTAAGGTAAAATTTGTAGTTTTAATTTATCTTTGTAAGAGGTGGATTTTGAATGACATTTTTTAACATATAGAAATGGCCATTTGAAGTTTTCTTTATTGAATGATTAAAATATATAGTTTTATATTTACAAATTATTAAAATAGAGAAGTATGAAAATATTTAGTCAAGAATAGTAACTAGATATTTTAAAATAATACTTATGATGATAGTTTAGATATCTAAAGTAGAGATTGCTTTAAAATAGAGTTGTTTTTAATGTTAATGTGTAAATACTGTCTTGGCATTCAAAAAATAATACTCAGCAGCAATGCTTGTTCTGTGCATATTGCTAGCTAGTTAGAACTTTTTTCATAAAGCATTTTTTTTGTTTCAGGATTTCTGAATACAGTTGTATTATATACCCAACCTTCTCATAATCCAAATACATCATTGGACACTTTGTTATATATAGGTTAAACTTGGATTAATATTGGCTTACAACTATTACTTATAGCTCGTTAGTTCAATCTCTGCTTTTAAGTTATGTCAATTGCTACAGTTAATTAAAGTGCTACATATGCTGCTGCCTAAGCCAGTTTAAAGAATGGGGCATGTATTTCCAGTTATGTGAGCTACAGAATGATTGCACCTTAACATGAGACCTGTACCTGTAAGCCAGTAATGTCCTACAGTTCAGGTTAGAATAGTGGTTTATATTCCTTTCTTGTTCCCCAAACATCCCATCATTTTGCTTATTTTTGGAGTGACAGAAATCTAAGTGTATATAACCTATTTCCAAACCTACAATAATGTTGTACAAATAGTAGACTCTCAATCAGTATTTGAAAATGAATTTGTCACTTATTCATATACTAAACTTGCAGATTTTCTTTTACTTTCGTCTTAGTTTCTTTAACTTTTCATGTGATAGTCTTGTCTCTCCCTACTGATTTTAGGCAGTTACCAAAGGGTAGAAGAGTTGTTTTTTTGTTTTGTTGTGTTTTGATTTTTTGATTTTTTTGGTAGGCAGACAATACTCAGCAAGACTCTATGCACTTGTGCTTATCCAATAAATGGGTAAGTTCATGTTCAATTTGTTTCCTTTTTTAATTAACTTGGAGTGAGATATTTAAGCCTAGCTACCTGAAGAATTCTTAGTGTCCTGCATGAAGAAGACATCTGTTATAAATTCTATGAATAAAATGTAGTGGGAATAGTGTGCAAATAAAATTAATATATATTACTTTTTCTTTAGGTTTATTTTTTATTAGAGCTTAGTGGATCTTTTAAATATTTTATATTTATTACACATCTGACATAATGACAATACTACAAATATTAAAAAGGAAAAGTTATCTATAATCCCATCATTTTTCATAAATTGACTGACTTTAGTTTAGCATTGTTCTTTTTTGTTTTGAACATATGCATTTCTATAATATTTTTAGATTGTTTTTCCTTGTTTGCATTTAGAGCAGATTAAATTTATAATTAGTTTTATTACATTTATTATTTTAAAATATGTATTATACCTATGTCATTTTCAGGCTTTTTATAGAAATGCTTTTAGAGCTGATACTTGCACATAAGTATAAATAAAGTGGAGCTGCCTCCCAGGTGTGATTCTCACTACAGCCACTCTCGCTTTGGAATTCACTCCAACAATAGCTTGACCTAGTGAAAATCTATAGGGTTTCATATTTATTACATAAAACTCATCATTCACTCAGGCTTTTGGAATGGTCTTGTTGATTTAAGGACAATTTTGGTGATTAGATTCACAGTTCAGTTTAGAAGTAGATTTCAGTGGGTACATGTCAACAAAAAGATCATATAAAATGAAAGTGTGACTAGGGGATGTGTGTATTAAAAATGAATTAAAATTAACAGAGCTACCTGAGATTGCTCAATTTAATTTGGTATAAAGGTCTTATTACCTTTCAGGAGATTGAAAATAAGTCTAAACTGGTAGTGATGTTTTATAAATAATGACTTTATGCTACATATGATCTAAAGAAAAAAGAAATAGAAAAGACTAAATTTCTTTATTCTCCAATTAAAAAAAATACATAAGAATACATAGTTGCTAAACATATATGTTAAGAAGGAAGGAAAATGAGAGGAACAGGAATCTGTACTTACTTCAGAGGAACTGTCTGCACGTTCAGCCCTAGATCTCAAGTCTTGCTTACTCTAAATTTCTACAGTATCATTAAATGGTCCTAGAATGTCCAAATCATATGTCACCGTATTTCTTGTCCTTAGTCTCACTCCTAATTTCCATCCCTTGTCTTATTCTTTCTTTATAAGTTTGCTACTATTAACAATTTGTGAATAAGGTGGAGATCTGAGAATTGACTTCAAATCCATGCTTTCTTAAACTCTCTTCTTTAGTGGCCTGTTTCTAAATAATCCACCTCATTTCCCCTTATATACCTTTACTTTTCTGTACCTTACTCTATTTTGGTGGACCTAATTAGTGAAAATCTACTTAAAAGTCAGTCACAGGGTTTAAATAGTATTACTGGTTTTGACTACCTTCTCTTTAGATCTAACAAGTGTTGCCAGAAACTAAATTGCCTTAACTAGCATTTCTTGTTAACTGGATAAAGTAGTTTTATTTTTTTAGAAAAGTGATTTTATAAAAATTACTAAAAGATGAGATACTTTACATCTCCCACTGACTCTTCATATGTATTCATATAATAAGAAAACTTTTCTTCCAAGTGAGTATTACCTTTTAAATATTGTATATCTGAAAAGTAAAAACACTTTAAGTAACTATTTATTAGGCTAAATACCCCAAACTTGAGGAACTTTGATTTTGCAATATTTCTGCTTTTTATTCTGAACTAGGAAAGAAACTCCAGTTGGGATAATAGCATAATAGCAGGGCAAACATACGTTGAGCACCAAGTGCCATGCATCCAGCTATAAACATTTAACTCTTTAGTTCTTACAACACCACAGTGAATTAGGAGCCATGATTCTTCCCATTCCATAGATTCAAAAATCTTGAGCATCAAAAAGGAGAAGTACTTAGCCAAGATCACCTAACTAATATGTTGTAAACAGTGTTTGGACAGCATATCTTCCCTGCTAACCTTACACTTCTTTATACTCTCAGGAGAGAGCACAGAATTAGCAAAGATCTCAATAGTAATTTTTACTGGTCGTCGTGACACATTTCGGGGGTATATTAAGAGTGCTGGCTATTCCAAATCTTCCCAATCCTGCACTTACACAATTGTGTATTTTTAAACCAAAATAAAGGATTTTGAATTAAAAATAAAAAAGTTTCTGCATATTTAAAAATTAAACTAATCATGATTGCTTCTGTCATATTTGATATCAAACTTTCTTTAAATAAACCATTTACCACTTTACCAAAATTAAAATACTAAGTAGATTAGTTTACAAAGCCTATTTTGGATAAAGAGAGAAAAGGAAGGGTACATAGCATTTTTCCTAGTTTCTAGGTTGGATAAACTCTGCACTTCCATCTACTTAAATACATTTCTTGTTTGTGAGCCTAAAACATGTATAAACCTTTTCTTTTACCATATGTATCTTTAAATAAGCAACACTTCATATCTTCTCCATATGAAGTGAAATATTTCCTTAACACTAACACAATACAAGTCAGTTCTCAGCCAAAGCAAATAGAAGAATGAATGGTTTGTTAATCATCCTTAACTAATGTGTGTATACACAGAAAAAAAAAATCAAATCTGTTTTTGACAAGAACCTTTTGATGGAATTAGTAAAAAAAAAGAGAGAGAGGAGGAGGAGGAGGAGGAGGAGGAGGAGGAGGAGAAGCAGCTTTTAACACAGGTCAGGTCCTTTCTAATTTATTTAAAAATTTATGTTTTTATTTTTTTCAGTGCAGGCACTTGGTAACAAATCAAACAGTATGGAAAATGTTTCAATGAAGATCAACATTCTCCTTTCCCTTTCTACCTCCAGCCCACTATCTTGAGGCAACCTCTTTTAACTGCTCCAGATTCTAGTTTTTCTGGTGGTTCCAACGGAACCTCCCAGGTTCTAGTTCTCTCAATATATATGATATGCTTTTACTGTATTTCATGATTTATCAACTTCAGACATTTATTGGCTCTCCAATTCAAATTGCACATGCCTGGCTAGCAGCCTTTCAAAAATGCAAATAGTTATTCCCTGATGATTTCTTCAGTCCACTTCCTTTCTCCATAAAGTTCCTCAAGAGACTAATACAGTTCTGTTATCATTATGCTCACCATTGTTCCCACCTCTTCCAAAACTGGCCTTGCCCTCAAGTCCGTCTTCACCTGCCCTTTGATTCCTTTCCACTTTTTTTCCTTGTTAAAATCTATTCTTTTTGGTACTAAAGTTGAAATAGACCATACGTTCAGATTAAGGAAGCTTTATATTTTTCCTTTTAAAATATGCATAGTTCATTTAAAAAATACCTGTATAACCTTAAGTAATTGTCTTTTGTTTTAATTTTTTTTTCCCCCTGTGGGTCAGTGGCTCTTGTAAAAAGTAGGTTTCCTATGTTTCCATAGTACATAGTAGCTGAGCATAAGGATTTTGATCTTATAAAACAAAAAGAGCAGGCATGATATAAATTTGACTTCATGGATTTTATGCTCTTAGAGTTTAGCATTCTTCTCAAACACTCTTAACAAAATGTAAAGAGAAATAATTAATTCTTAAATGTTAGTCTTTTTCACCATTCTGCCCCTTCTTGGCTCAGCTGGTCCTTTCTACTGTTTTATACCCAACAAACCTTTTCAACATGATTCATCTCCGCTCTCCATCTTTTCCTAGGACATAATCCCAATTTACTTGTAAAGTGATAATCAGGATAAAAATGGAGCTTGGTATTTAATTTTAGGACTTTACTAGAGTGTCTCAATTATTTTCAGAGATTCTTCTACTAACTTTAGTCCTTTTTAAAAGTTTGGGCCACTGTTTAGATATATGCATGAAATTGTAATCCTGACTAAATCTTCCTTCTTAGCATCATATAAATTCCCTTTGTTAATTTTTGTGCTCTAAAAACTTCAGTTGTAGCTCTATACTTAAGCCAGAATTCCTGCTTTGAAAATACAGATATTAGGTTGTGGATCAAGACTACTAGGTTATCATTGAATTGGGTTTTTGATTGTCATAAAAGCTGTAGATAGAAAGACATTGTAGAATGTGAAATGCTTTGCTTTTTAAGGTAGCCTAACTGTACTCAGAGGATCTGATATCTCCTTTCTTATTTTATAGTCAGTAGGATTTACTGTTACTCTGCCTAATGTCGTACAAAGAATAAACTTGGCTATATGTTTATTTCCTGATTTAGCCCCTGTACTATGAGTTTTTCCCTTTATAGAATATGTAATACAATGTATTGATAACTTTCTTTTTTACTTTATCAAGTAATATTTATAAAATATATTTTTCATGGCATTGTACTTTTTTCTAAGGAATCAGTATTAATCCTGATTTTAAATGAAAACATAAAATTTTTGGTTTTTTTTTTATATGTCTACATCTTTGGGTTATCATTATATTATTAACATTATAAACAAGAAAGAACTAATCAAACCTGTAAACATATTGGGGGTTTGCTATTAAAATGTTGTGACCATAGATTTTCTTTCCTTATATTTTTATGTAGAGGGAATTGTTTTTGTTTTAAAATAGGACAACTGAACTACTTCAAAAGCAGCAAAAAATATATTTGTAGAAATTTTAAGACTACACCTACTTTATCTCTCACAAATTTTAATTTTAAAAAATTAGAAGGCAGTAATAGTCATGCAAATGAACATGAAATTTCAATTCTGACACTGAAGCTACTATGAACTGAAAAGCTATATCCAGTTCTTAGTGGAGTTTGGGGAAACTTCAGAAATATAAACAAATATTAAATCTCTGTTTCATCTTTTAAAAAATGTAATATCTTAAATAATGTCCTCTTTGAAAAAAGTTTTATCTTTCTTGAACGTCTCCTTTCATGACTTTTGACTTTTTCCTAATTTCTAAGAACAGGCAGAGGCAGAGCTTTTCTTTTGTCTTATAAGTCCCGCTCCCCACTCCGCCACCCCCACCCTCATCTTGGTCCTCCTCTCTGAAACACATGCACTTAAAAAAAACAAAAAACAAAAAAAGCTAACAAGTAGAAGTGCACTGGCTTTATCTTTCCTAGCTCCTGTGAAACTTTTGAGCCCTATGAAAAGAGCTTATTCTCTTAAAAAAGAGGCAAACATTTAGAAAAACCTAAGTAAATAATCATTCCTTTTCCGTCCTATGCAGGAACATATTCTGACTGCTAAAGTATGACCATGTAAACATCATATACAAATTTCTGTGTGTTTTTAAAAGAAGTGTTCAAATAGTGCTTACAGCTCTTCTGACTTAGCTATGCATGGCTTTTGTGTCAGATCGCTGTGCGTGCAGTAACCTGGTGGTAGTTGTTTTTGCTTGTGTTACAATTTGAACACCAATAGCGTGCTGGGCACCACACCAGACACATCCCAGCCCTACAGGCACAATTTGATTGGCAGAAAGCTATTACCATAGAATAGTAATAATTGCATAAAAGCAAAAGGAGCTGAATTGAAATTTTTATCAATGGTTAACCTGAAATAACCCTTGCTAGATAATGTTCTCCAAATAACACTCTAGGACTTGAGTTTCAAAGATACTACCTTTTAGGGTACTTAACTTTTGCTGATATGTTAATGAATAAACAAAAATATGCCAGCCAAGTGTGCTGCTGTAGTATATGGAGGGCCAAGCAAGTTAATTTCACTTAATTTTAGCATAACTACTTTTGCTTAACAGGCAAACTTCTTTTGCCTTTTTAGTAGTGATTGGAGGATGCCTACACATGAACTCTTTTTGTCTTACATCTACCTTAAAAACAAAACAAAACAAAAAACACTGCAAATGATAACAGTGGTAAAACTGATGATAGGATTTAAGCTCATAAAGATAATATCTTGATAAACTTACAGCAAGTTTAAACTTTCTAGGCCTAAGTTTCCTTTGTCATCTCTAAACAGTGATAATAGCACTAGCCTAACTTATTTAACAAGATGTTCATGAAGATCAAATAAATAATGATCTCAAAGTAGGTCACTAAACAAAAGCATGAACTTTTAAGTGCTGTTAGATCAAATGGTGTGTAAACGTCAATAATTTTCTGTTTTCTGTTTGGAATCTGTGGAAATAGAGAAGGAGATGTGAGATTGAAAGTAATTTTTGTTTCATAAAAAAATAAATATCTGAAAATGTCAACTCTCCTTTTTCTGCAAACTGCCAACTGCAGCCAGTTGTCTGCCTCTTCAGAGGGTTTTTGGTACAGTGGTTGTAGAGGTCTAGAGGGTGGGCTTTGCGCTTCCTGTGGAAAAAACATGGACCACTTAGCTGCCAATGATGCTGAAACAACGAAGGTAGTTGTGCTTCTGCCTATGACAGGTCTCCCTGCTTAGCTCCATCAGCTCTGGTACATCCTCGAGGGACCATCTTCAGTGAGTGGAGCAGAGTAGACAGAATAACTTAGATGGTGGGAAATCTTAAAAAAATAATAATAATAAGAGTGCAGGCTTTGGACATTCCTAGCTGTGTGGTCCTGGAATGAACCTTTCTGCATCTCGATTTACTTATGTGTAAAATGAGAATAATAATATGCCTATATCATAGGAGTGTTGTGCATTAACACAGTACTCAACACATGGTAATAATTGTCATTATTTTAATAGTTTGTTATTGATCTGACTTAAGCAGCAGCTAGAATTATAGAAATCTGTGATGTAAGAAATGTTTAATGATTTCCACTGCATGGGAAGGCCCTGAGCATAAGTTATCACATGGTCTCCCTAGCCTCTTATATATGTGAGAAATGGTCTTCAGGCTTTCATATTAAATACTCTGAGGAACTCTACATGTGATTTGAATTGGTGAGGTTAGACAGTTCTCACACAGAGATGGGTAGTAGATATTCCATGCAAAGCACGTGTTACCTATAATTGCTTATTGAAAAAGTTCCATATAACCAGATATTTATTTGAAATGGTAATAATTTGAGATGTTGAATCTTGCATTTTAACAGTATTTGCTGATTTTTAGCTGAAAACATTAATTGATCTTTATATTAACTTTTTTTGCACTACATTTTAGAGAATTATGCCTTAACTGTATGTGATTTTTCAGCTTTAATATTAATGGTTAATTATGACTTTTCAACTTCAGAAAGTTTAAGATATTTTTATCACCCTGGAGCTGAAAAGCACTTTAAGAAATCACCTGCCTACCTTCCTGCTCTTAGGCAAGGCAGTACCTAAAACATCACAGAAAACTATGGTAATTATCTATATGATTTCTTTTTCTAAAGAAAGAACATCCTATAACTTGCCCTGAAGCAAGCTCAACACTCCAAAAATATTTAAGTATTTAATTATACTGGTAGCTATGAAGTTAAGGCATCGATATGAGAACCTAGATACCTCTTTACCTTCACTTTTCATACTCTTTTAGTTACCTGTAGGGAGAAGATAACTAAAAAGAAAACCAAAAAACAAAGAAGAAACTTAATCCATTTGGTCCAAAAGCAAGTAAATGTTTGTGAAAACCATGTTCCATGGTACTAGAGCCTGGAAGTGCAAGAAAAGAAGTATGCACTCATTCTAACAACAGTATTTCAGACGTACCCTTCAGGTTGGTTTGAGTTGCTCAGATAAACTGCTAAAATAACTCCCTAAAGGAGGAGATTAAGCATTCTGTATGCCTCCATATCTCCTTTAAAAGCCACCACAGTAAAATTCAGGAATTATACCCACCACTTGAAAGTTCTCATAAGGTAGAAGGCAAAGGTGCTAAAGGTGAAAACATGCTTTCTGGGGGCCGTCTGAGTGGCTCAGTTGGTTAAGAGCTTGCTCAAGAGTGCGAGCTGATCTCTGAGCAACAGCTGTTCGATGCCCAGCCTGAGCTGAGTTGCCGCTGAGTTTGCCAACAGTTGGCAGGATGGCTCAGCTAAAAAAACCACCCCCCCCCACAAAAAAACCATGCTTTCTCTAACTTACAAAAACTCAAATATTCAATAGTTTTTATGCTAGTCATGTGCATTCTATAATTGGACCTTTCGTCTGTTCTTCGCTTCTTTGCACAAACTGAATGTCCCATGTCCTTTTTGTAGTGATGGCAGTCGTGATTGAATTTTGAAGCCATATGAATGATACTTTAACCCTAGATTGTCCTCATGTACTTTTGTGTCCCTGAAAAATCTCATTGACCTCATGTTTTAAAAATGGTACAGTATGTCTCTGGTGGTAGATAACCCAACTTTCCTATCTTTTTTTCTTTAATGTTATTTGTAACACCAAATCTACAGTGACTCTTCTTTAAAGAATATTAGTATCAGAAAGTTGTTGTTGTTGTTTTTTAATGGTGTGAGGATGGTGATTATTAGCTGCATAATATATAAAAATCCAGGACTGTTTCCTATGATTTGTTGGTTAAGAAATTTTAAAGACCATTGGATTGTGTTTTATATTTAATAATTGTTCAGAGACTATATAAAATGACTGTATCACTGAAAAAGAAAATCTAGATGTAGTTGTTGTGAAGTGACCTAAACCAGGTTGATCATTTGTAAATCTTAGGGGTATTGTTTTTGTTTTTTGGGTAGATAATGGTGGCCACTGAAACAGTTAAAGGTGTTTCTTTCTAATCTTACTACTAGGTTATAAAGAAATGACCACATTTTGGCACATGTTGATATTTTTTAAACAAACATTCATAAGCATGCAGAACTCAAACAATTTATAACAACTTGTTCTTTGAAGTCCATTAAGGAAGTTTTGAGCTCTTCATTTAGGCATTCTAACCATCACCTGACATGAAAGGTTCAGTAAAACTAGATATACAGCATTCACAAAGCAAGATTCGGTTACCTTTCTAGTCAGCATCAGGCAGCCAGCAATGTTCCCAAACCAATGGCTAGACACTGGACTGTTAAAGGATCAACTCTGGGCACCATCTCTACAGGTAAAGGCTATAGGCCTTGCTGGATTTTTATACCCTATTTATTCAAAGGTCAAAAATAACTATGAGATATTTAATCTAATTCACAAATCCTCAATATTTAATTTTAGTAATAAAAGCCATTTCTAACATTCATCTTGTTAATCAACAAGCTATTGATTTTAACAATAAACCCCATTTCTGATATTCTGTGCTAATTAGCAATGTCTGAAGTATTGGTCGGAGAATAGTGCTTGTGGTCACTACCTCTGGAGTGTCATCTGATACAGTGCTCCCTCCATGTGGTTTCTCAGTTAGCACAATTGCCCCTGAAGTTGAAGTTTAACTAACTGATGCATTCATATCTATCACATCATGTATCCTGAAATGTAAGTATACATCATAATAGTAGTGTTGTTAAATATTTAAAATGGAGGAGGTATTATAATACCTAATTACCATTTCTCAATGTGCTGTAAAAAATTTTTCAGAATGTTTCAAACACATTTTTAAACACATTTTAAATGTGTTTAAAACATTTAAAAATGTGTTTCAATATACATTTGATCAACTTAATTAAAAATACATGTGATCAGTGAACTTATTCACTGATATTGTTTTTTTCATTAGAGATTTGATATCTGGCTTTTCATTTTTTTCATACAACTGTTTTTTTGGTTAATTTTTATTATTAGTTTCAGATGTGTAAAACAATGTAATCGTTAGACATTTACACCCCTCACAAAGTGACAACCCCTCTCCCCCGTCATATAACTCTTAGTGAATTTATTACTAATATTAAGAATCATATGTAGGTATCTGTTATTAAGTGGAATAATTTACTTAAATTAAATTTTGTCACTTATAGCCCTTTATATTTCATAGTTTATATATTTGAATTTCACAAGTAGATTTGTTAGTTTTTTATTTCTAACTGGAGACCAATACCATTTATTATCTTTTTATAGAATAAAATCCATGTATTCACTTAACAATCACTAAGCACCTGTTATATGCCAGGAATTGTACTAAACTCCAGTAGATTTCTCAGGCTGTAGGATGCATTAGAATCATCTTGGGAGCTTGTTAAAGCTCAAGTGAGATCCAGGACCCTGCACTTTAACAAATATCCTAGGAGCTACTGATGAAAGTGTTCCCAGTCCACACTCCAAGGGAACACAGCCTAGAAGATAACTAATTAACCAGATTAACCACCTGCTTTAAGAGGCTCACAGCACGTTGGGGACAAACAAAGAAACAAAATAACAATTGATACCATATGGGGCCAGGTGCAGAGAGTTCTAACTCTGGCTGAGGAACTAGAGAAGGCTTCTCAGAATATTTGATTTCTTAATTCAGTGCTTCTCAGTGTGGAGGTGGGCGAATATGGGACACTTTTGCCCTCTAGGGAACATTTGACAATGTCTGGAGACATTTTTGATTGTCATGATTTGGTGGGGGTGGGTCAAGTTGTGTTACTGGCATCTTGTGAATAGAGGCCAGGCATGTAGTTAAACACCCCAAAATGCCTAGAAAAGTCCCCTCAAAACAAAGAATTATTTGGTCTAAAATGTCAATAGTTCTGTGCTTGAGAAAGCCTGCGTTAGCTTAATTACTTTTTCCCCTGTCTCTGTAATGTCTGTTGCTCCCCACCCCCATACACACATAGATTAGGTATACAAGTATTAACTAAGAATAGATGATATTAAATATAAATAGATGATTATTGTAAAAGATGCAAACAATAAACAACTGTATAAAGTAAAAAAGGGAAGTTCTCTCACCCATAATTCTTCTATATTTTTTTTTCATGAAATTACTTGAGCATACATATATTTTGAGGTTGTTAGGTTTCTGCTTTGTTCTTAAATAGGATCATAACTTTACATTATCATTTTGTGACTTGCTTTTCTTACTTTACTATGTGCAGTTGCTGCACAGTTTTCCTTAGTATAGATGGAGTTACCGTAATGATTTAACCCTTCTGTTGCTGGATGTTGAGGTGGTTTCCAATTTACTTGGTGGTGTTATAAACAGCACTGCACTGAGATTTATGCACTGGTGCGTGTTAGATTTCCAGGTTTGGGATAGATTCCCAAAAGTGGAATTATTCAGTCAAAGGGGACATGTATTTTATTTTGATAGTTTTAGTGCTACTGGAATACCATCATATTAGGCTATAACTGTTTATATTCCCACCAACAGTGATTGAAATGCCTGTTTTCCATATCCTCACCAACATTGGATATTACTAGACTTTTTAATTTTTGTCACTCTGATGAGTAAAAATTCTATCTCATTATCATTTTAGTTTTCATTCCCCTGATAACTAGTGAAGTTGAGTATCTTGTTGTTTATTGGCCACTTATGTTTTTCTGTGAATGCCCAAGGATGCTCATTGCCAATTTTCAATTGGAATGATTTCATTTTTCTTACTTATTTGTAGATCTTTATTCTACACATTGATTTTTCTTTATCTTACATGTATTTTCTCCCTACCTGTCATTTAAAAAAATTATTATTGCAAATGGTGTCTTTCACTATATAGTAAGCCCTTAGTATTTATATGTTCAAATTTGTGTCTTTTTTTTATTTTATGGAGTACAATGTAGTGGTTAAGTGTACAAATGGCAGAGACAGATTGCCTGTGTTCCAATTTCAGCTCTTCTGCTTACTAGCTGTGTAACCTTGGCAAGTTACTTAATCTCATATCAGAGAAATCAAGATGTAGTATTTAAAAGGAAATGATGATCACCCTCACAGAATTATCGAAGGTGAAACCTGGGTGTGTCAGAGACTAGAGAAAGGGCAACAAGTCCAGAAGCTACAGCAGTGGTCTGTTCACAGATGAGAATGCTTCAATTTAGGAAAAGGGGCATTGGAGATGGAAAGACGTGGTCCAAATCCTGGAGAGATTTAGCAGTTAGAGTCAGTTTGGTTTGGTGAGTCCTGGCATTGGGAGGCATGCTATTGTAGAGAGGGTTACAATTCACTGTGATGAGAACTTAGAGGAGAAGCAGTTTAAGGGATGGAAATGAGTTCAGTCTGGCAATGCTGGGTTTGTGATCATGGTTAAGGTAAACAGTGGGCACTTAAGTGCTTTGATCGGGAACTCAGGAATAGGTCTGTCTAGTTATGAAAATTTGGGAGCCATTATCAGCATGCGTATTCAAGTTCTGGACTTGAATGACATAATGTTCAGGTACTAGGTCTTTAACAGACAATCCTATTTCCCTTAAAACACCTACTGGAAACTAATTAAAAATTCTGGTAGTATAATTCCTGTTTAAGGTTAAAAAAACTACATGTAATAGTATGAGTAAATTTACAGTGACTTTCTTTAGAAATAGAGAAGGGGTTGATGTAACTGCCCTTTAGCAATTTCTTAGTACACTTGACTTGGGGGTCACTTTAATTATATATATATATATTTAATTTGGACAACCTACAACTAATTTAGACCTTTGTCATGAATACTTTAACTTGTATTTTTGTGTGTATCTAGCGTTTCCCTCTATTCAAGAAGATTGAGGTTTTTTTATTTGGATTGTTTAGGGGGATGTTAGATTGTATTCTAAATCAATATGTTAATTCTTATAAATGTTTTTGAGTACATATCTAAACAGATTTTTAATAGTGATTCTCTTAATTTACATTCGTGCTACCGAACTCTTCCATCCGATCATCTAAGTTGGTTATTTTAGCTGATACGGTCTCTAATTAAATCTGTGTGGTTGAGAGAGCTCCCTGTGGCATGTCTGCTTTAGCATTTAATTGCTCCATGGACTCCAAATTAAATTCTGTAGTATTCCATTTTGGTCTGCTGATGAAGCAAAGATCTTTTCAGCATGGCCCAAGAAATGCAGTGCTTGTGATAGCTCAAAGGACCAGCATCAAAATTTTAGTTAGGACGGTTTGGCTTCTAGATTGACTTTTTATCAATTGAAAATAAAGTTTAAACTGTTATCACAGAATTAAATGAGAGACCAGCAGGCACATAATAGGCTCTCAATAAATATTTTATAATAAATAAAGCAAAATTGCTGGCATTGACATTGTATTGCACCAAGTTATTTTGTTTTAGAAATAACAAATTCTTGGGTGTTTTTAGGTTGAATTTGAATGAAAAAGTACCAGGAAACAAATATGATAATGCTCTGTTAGGGATAGTATAAGGTGTTTTTGCATTAGGGTCACAGGTTGGATTAAGACACTTCTAAGGTCCCTTCTAACTCCACGTTATCTCATTTGACCATTTTGGTTCTTGAGTCGGTAGAGAAAATGGGTATTTTTACAAATACTTAGATACGTTAGTTCTTTACTGCGAAAGAATTAACATAGTCCTAAGATAGAGGGCAAGATCTAATCACAGGTTTTTAAGCACTAGTTTGTCTCACGTCTTTATAATGCTGTTCAGAATTCTGTCTGCCTGTCACACCATTTCTTGCTGCCCCGATTCAGTTGTACAGAATCAGAATTTAGAGTTCTAATGGACAAGAATGAACAGAATCAGGCATTAGACTGTGAGACTCAAGAAGGGTAAGTGCTGCAAGCATTGATTTATCATCAGGTACTGACTACCCGCTTAAGGTGATGTTGAGATATAACATCAAAACAGATAAAACAAGGGAATGGTATGGATGTACTGTTGATCGCAGTTTCACATCTAGAAAATTCCAATAAAATAAATTCTCAAACTATCCTAATAAGTCATTAAGAATTGCTAATTTGAAGACAAGTGAGTCAGTGTGAGACAAGTGAACTTTGTGTGATGGCCGTTTCTTTATCAGAATTCTGTTATGTTCTCATAAAATTCAAATGATGAATTCTGCTTCTGGCAATACTATAGAGCATGAATAACTCTTCTATTGGAAAACAGCTAAAAGCTTGGGTAAAATATGACCAAATGATCTTTTTATATGTACTATTGAAATGACACAGATAGAAAGACGCCAAAGAAGTTTTTTTAAAAAATTGAAAGCAGGAAGGCTAGAAGATAAGCATTCATCATAGCTTTCCCACTGAGGCTATCTACTGAACTGTGATTTACTGCTGTTACTGCTGCATGGAAATGCAGAAAAAGTCTAGCACCTCCCATTTCCCCAAGATGGAAGTTCTAATAAGATCCCTTTGTTGCACAAAGCAGACATCCCAGAGCTGTACTATAAGCATAAGGATAAGAATAAACTGACTGCACAAAAGAAGGCAATGAGGAAAATTGCCTCTTCTATTCTCAGCATTAATGGGTAGAAGCGGTATCTATCACCCTTGAAAATTTATAACTAGGAGCTAGCCCTCACATGGGTTTCATTCAAGTATGATGTTGTAATAAAATTATTAATTTTATTAAATTTCGACCCCTGAGTATTGGTCTTTCTAATATTCTCTGTGACAAAATGGGAAGTACTTATAAAGCATTGCAAAAGACAAAGTTATTCAAGGAAAAGCACTGATGTGATTATTTAACTTGTAAACTAATCTCCCCTTTTCCCCCCAACCATTTTTACTTAAAAAAATGAGTAACAGAAAAACTGTGTATTCACACTTGGGTATTTATTTGAAAAACATTTTCTTGAAATTGAAGAAAGTAAACCTACTACTTAAAATTAAACAACTGAAATTATTTGTTGCTAATGATAAAACCTTTAAGAGAAAATCAGAATTTTGAAAAACTTGTACTCACTACCTTAAGCATGATAGTTACCCAATGCTGTAAGGAATTTTCTGGAGAAGGCAACAAGTTAGACTTCAGAAGGATCTTGTTCTTCAGGGATAAACAGTGTGTGAGGTAGGGCCAGGGAGGAGCTGTCCTTCAGGTGGCCTTGTCTGCAATCCCTCCTGCCTCCTTTTAGGGGAGACATTCACAGCACCCTCTATTATCTCCCCCAGCGCTCTGCCTCACCAGTTCTGTCCTGCCCAGACCCTAGAAAGAACCCAGCTGCCCAAGGGCACAGCATCTGAAGTGATCATAGTTCATTCTGGCAAACGCCAGCCAAGTCAGGGCCCGTCCCAGCACTGGCTCTAGGTGGGCTGGGGAAAGGCCTGGGTAAATGGGGAACTTTTTTTTTTTCCATTATTTTTTATGGGAAGGATTATGATACATTTCTTTCTAACCTATGATACCTAAATTTTCACATTGCTAACTGAAAAATGAAGTTATATAAGCAATAAACAACAATATTTGAAAGGATATGAGTATGGTTTGTACATTGAAATATAATAAAGATTTATTAAGAAAGAGTTTTCTAATGGAATAGGTAATGATATAAGCCAATGTAGTTATTTTGGTATTGTACAATGAAATGTGTCAACATTTAGAATATCTGTATAATTTGAAGAATCAGTATTTTCCAAATGACTAAAGTGCATGATGTTACAAGATGGTACATTAGTAAAAAATTCATTCCACATACATGATAGAGAAATGGAGTTTAATTTAACAGAATTTGAAAAGTTTATTGATAGGATTTCGGTTTCCACATTACTCTTAACCTTAAAGAAACTACCACTGTGGGGCAGGCCGAGTGCTGGGTCCCTGTTCAGATCCCACGTGAGGGCCAGTGGAGCTGTGCCCTCTGTGGCTAGGGTGGTGAACGGCAGCTCGACCTGGGGCTGGGCTGCCATGAGTTGCTGGCAACGGCGTGGGCTGCCATGAGCTACCATGAGCGGCTGGCGTGAGCTGCCATGAGCCTCCGTGAGTGGTCGTCCGGTGGCCTGCGGGCAGCCGCCTTACCCCAGAGGAGCGCAGTGATGATGCCAACATGGGAATAAAATCTTAAAAAAAAAAAATGGTATTTTAAAAAACAAAGCAAAAAACTACCACTGTGGACTTTTGGTATATTATCAAAGAAGAAAAGAAGACCCAATATTACCTGAAAAGGTCATTAAAATACTTTTGTCTTTTCCAACTGCATATCTATATCAGGCTAGGTTTTCTTCATGCACTTCAACCAAAACAACATATCACAGAGACTGAAGATGGGAGAAGATATGATAATCCAGCAAAAATTAAAGAGATTTTAGAGAGACATAAAGACATTAAAGATATTTGTAAAACAGTGACATTTTTCTCATTAAAATATTTTGTATAGAGAGTATACAGAAAGCAACAGGCCCAAATAGGTTCATAGATAAATTCTATCAAACATTTAAGGAAGAATTTATACCAATTCTTTAGAAGCAGAGGGAATTACTTCCTAACTCATTCTGTGAAGCCAGCATTAACCTATATGAAAACTAAACAATGACATTACAAGAAAACTACAGATGAGCACCTCTCTCATAACGTAGATGCAAAACTTCTCAACAGAATATTAGCAGATTGAATCCAAGAAATATAAAAATAATTATACACTGCAACCAAATGGGATTTATCCCAGGGATGCAAGGCTGGTTCAGTATTTGAAAATCAATATACCACATCACATCAACAGACAAAAAAAAAAAAAAATCAAGTGATTATATCAATAGATGCAGATATAGCATTTGACAAAATCCAACACCCATTAATGATAAAAACAAACGAAAAACCCAGAAAGCCTCTCATCCAGCTAGGAATACAGGGGAAGTGCCTCAACTTGGTAAGAACATCTACAAACCCTCCATAGCTAACATCATACTTAATGGTGAGAAACTCAAAGCTTTCCCACAAGATCAGGTACCCGACAAGAATGTCTGTTCTCACTACTCCTTTTCAGCATTGTACTGGAAGTCCTTGCTGATAATAATGAGACAAGAAAAAGAAATAAAAAGTATACAGATTGGGAAGGAATGCATGATAAATTGCCTTTGTTTACAGAATTCGTGATCATTTATGTAGAAAATTCAAAAGAATTAAGAAAACTTCTGGGGCCGGCCAAGTGGCGCAGTGGTTAAGCGCTGGCTTGGGAAGCCAGCGGCCCTGGTTCAGTCCCACATATGAGGGCCAGTGACACTGCTCTCAAAAAAGAAAAAAAGAAAACTTCTGGAATTAATAAATGATTAAAGCAGGGTTGCAGGACACAAGGTTTATATATACAGAGGTCAATTGCTTTCCTATATACCATCAATGAGTAAGTGGAATTTGAAATTAAAAACACAATTCCATTACATTAGCACACCCAAAATGAAAATACTTAGGTATAAATCTAACAAAATATGTATAAGATCTATATGAGGAATACTACAAAACTCTAATAAATGAAATCAAAGAACTAAATGGAGAGATATTCCATGTTCATGGTTAGGAAGACTCAATATTGTCAGGATGTCATTTCTTCCCAACTTGATCTATTCCCAGCAAGTGATTTAATGGATATTTACAAATTGATTCTAAAGTTTGTATGGAAAGGCAGAAGACCCAGAATAACCAACACAATACTGAAGAATAAGAACAAAGTTGTAGGACTAATACAACCTGATATCAAGCTAACGATGAAGCTATAGTGCAAGTCAGTATGTTATTTGTGAAAGGACAATGAGATCAATGGAACAGAGAGCCCAGCAATAGACTCCCATAAATATAGTCAGCTTACCTTTTTTTTTTTAAAAGATTTTTATTGGGGAATTGGGAAAAAGACAAGTTGCTGTCCTTTTGTTCTTCAGTCTAGTTGTGGAGGAGGTTGCTTCACTGGCCCATGTTGGTATTATCATTGTGCTCTTCCTGGGCAAGGCAGATCGGTTGCCAGCCTCTGGATGGTCGTTCACTGCGGTTATTGGCAGCTTACTCCGGCTGTCGGCCGCTCACGCTGGCCGCCGGCTACTCACTGTAGCCTATGGCAGCCCACTGCAGCTGGGGCTGCAGCCCACATCATCGCTGGAACTCACACAGCCCAGCTCCAGGTGGAGCTGTTGTTCACCATCTTAGCTGTAGAGGGCAGTGTCACTGGCCCTCATATGTGGGATCCGAACTGGGACCTCTGGCGTCCCACGCCAGCTCTTAACCAACGCGCCACTTGGCGGGCCCTACTCAGCTTACTTTTGACAAAGGAGCAAGGCAATAATACAATGAGTCAAATATAGTTGCTTCAATAAATGGTGCTGGACCAACTGGACATTCTCACAAAAAATGAATGTACAAATATACCTTACACTCATCACAAAATTTAAAATGAATAATAGACCTAAATGTAAAATGCAAAACTATAAAACTCCTAGAACATAACACAGGAGAAAACCTAGATGACCTTGGATGTGGTCATGCCTTTTTAGCTACAACACCAAAGGCACGATCCATAAAAGAAATAGTGGATAAGCTGGACTTCAATAAAATTAAAAACTTGTACTTTGCAAAAACAATTTTAAGAGAATGAGAAAAAATTTACAAAAGACACATCTGATAATTCCTAAATATACAAAGAACTCTTAAAGCTCAACAATAAAAAAACAAATTGATTTAAAAAATGGGACAACAACCTTAAGAGATACCTCACCCAAGAAGATATACAGATGGCAGTATTTTGGGAAGTACTTCAGAATCCCTAAAGCAGAAGTTCTTAAACATTGGTTTTTATTTAAAAACAAAAATAAAATTTGGGGAGCTTGTTAAAAATTTGGATGCTATATTTCACCCTAGAGATCCGAAATTAGTAAAACTAGAGATAGACCCTGCATTTCTAAAACTATTAAGTACTCCTTCTCCCCACTACCTGGCTGAGCCTTACACATTTAAAGAGGACTACAGGATACAAATGATATGCTTAGATAGCAATGAAATCAGTTATTTCATTCTTCATTTTACAACTGTTGATAGCAATGATATCAATCTTGGGTGGTAAAGATTTAGATTTAATGGTTATAAAAAGTGAAGAGTCGTAGAGCTGCGATTAGAGTTGTGAAAGATCCTCATATTTTTCTCATTACTATTTTTTTTTAATTCAAATTTGTTTTAATTATTATTATTAGTTTCAGGTGTACAAAACAATGCAATAATTATCCTTTTCACCCCTTACAAAGTGACAACCCTCCTCCTCCCATTCACTGCCCCCCACCCCCGATATCATACATATCTATTACAATTCCACTGACTCCATTCCCACACTATACTCACATCCCATGACTATATATATATATATATATATATATATATATATATTAAATTATAGTTGACATAGATTATTATTCAACAGCAGCTTCAGATGTTCAGTGCAGAGATCAGGCCTCTACACCGTCCATGAAGTGGTCTCCCTAACAAGAGATGAGTCCATCTGGTCCCCTGAAAAATATTTACAACATTATTGATTATATTCCCCAAGCTGTCTTTTCTATCCCTGAGACAATACTGTAGGTACCAATTTATGTTGCCTCATCCCTCCCCTTCTCCTTCATGCCCACCCCCATCCCATCTAGCCCTCATCAGTTTTTTCTTTGTGTCTCCAAGACTATTTCTGTTTACATTGATCGTTTATTCAGTTTTTAGATTCCACATGTAAGTGAGAGTATATGGTATTTGTCTTTCTCTGACTGACTTATTTCACTTAGCATGATGTTCTCTAGGTCCATCCATATCGTTGCAAATGGTACGATTTCTTTCTTCTTTATGGCTGCGTCATTACTATTCTTTTTTAGGTATACTTTCTATGAGATAGCTAATTTTAAGGAGGAAAACAGAGTCTTTAGCTGGGTGAAGGATTAGTAAAAACACCATTCAGCCCCTTTTTCCAAAGGACACAGAAATTATTGAGATCCTCTGTTAATATTAGGCATGGATATTGTAGACTCAAAAGAGCTCTGTTTTGCTCACCTGCCCAAACCTTATAAAGGGCTGTTGCTCAGCAAGTTATTGCTTTTAATTAAGTATAGCTAATTGTGTTTAGAATTTAGTAGCTTTATTTCCTGTTGTTTCAGAGACACCAATTTACCGAATACTTAAAAATTCCCTTAGTTCATCAGAAAACCTTTACTACATAATTTTTATTTAAAAAATGAAATTGACAAAATATTAATCATCAGAACTCTAGATTTTGCAGGATTCATCCTTAAACTGGGCTTTCAAAATTATGCTCATTCCATATTATTTTAATTTTTATAGTTTGATTATTTGGTTATAAATTAAATAATTACTATTAAGGGATCAATGTCATACTTTGTAAAACAGATTTGTTTAACAAAATCTGAAAATAATATGTGGCACTTTATATGTCATGCTTTCAAAACAGAGGCTTTAAGTCATATTATATGTAGAGGTTGTTAGCTATTCTAAAGGTATAATATGAGATCAGTGTAATAAATTGATATTCCTTGATGTAGTTTTCATTTTGCACATTGTCAGAACTTTGGACCTTAATCTTATTCTCTGATTGACGGCGATCAGGGGAAGAGCACTTGTATTGTTTGGGATAGTCACATCTGTTCAACTTGATTCAATTGAGGGTATTTGCATATTCTTAAGTATTTCTTCTGAGAGGGCTTAAATCCTTCCAAGTGCTTGATGCATTTTTGAAATTCATAAGGTATCTACATGCATTAATAGTTCTGTATAATATTGCTGTGCATAATCTGACAGATAAGACTACATTTTAAAACAAGATATTCTTTCTTTAGGGATGCCTACATTACATTTTTACTTGTTCTGCTGGCAGAAATGTCAAATTTTTTAAAAGGCTGTTTTAGGGTTTTGATTAAATTAGTATCTCCTAACTTTAGACAAGTTTGTCAATCTTAGGACAAATAAAAATTTATTAAATAATAATTCAAAGATTAATGGTAGTTTTTCCTGCCTTGGTTGGAAAATTGAGTAATTTTATAGGAAACCTTGAATGTATCTGTTTAGGCTTCTCATTATATAGGGAAGGTTATTGAGGCTTAAGTTTACTGACTTATTCAAGGTGATGTAGCTTGGATATTAGGCCTGATTTTAGGTCTGAACTCTTAGACCAGAAACCCTAAGGAATATGCCTTCTGGTTTATGCCTTCTGCCATATGCAGGCATTTGCAGGTATATGCCTTCTGGTTTACATTAATGATGGGATATGTATGACCTCTGATTTACGTGATTTACAAATTCTCCTACATCTAAAATTTCCCTTTGCCATTATATAGTCAGGGGTTATGTCGTATTTATCATTATAGCTCTCCAGAATTGATACCATCTCTTATACATAGTTAAGCCCAATCATTAGTTTGCTGTCCTTTTATTGTTCTCCTAGGCCAGGGGTCAGCAAACTACGGCTCACGATCCAAGTTTGCCGACCCCTGGAATAGCCAATCCTGACCCTCATGACAATTTAAAAATTATTCCAGAGCCATGAATATATTTTTACATAATCACCATTATGTGAATAATATCCTTTAAAAATTTTATAAAAATGAAACTATGACAGTTTTATTTTCATTTCCAATTTTACTTCCGAGCCACAGTTCGTGAGCTGCAGTTTGCCGACCCCTGGCAGCTCTTCATCTCAAAAGTTTGCCGACCCCTGTCCTAGGCAATATTATTCAGTAAAGGATAATTTTGAAACCAGATAGCTTATTAATGGAATGTTAAACATCTTTGATAGCAAATAGGTTTCATTTTGTTTTTGTTTTTGTTTTTTGTTTTTTGTGTTTTTTTTTGAGGGCAGTGTCACTGGCCCTCATATGTGGGACCCGAACTGGGGCCGCTGGCTTCCCAAGCCAGCGCTCAACCACCGCGCCACTCGGCTGGCCCAATAGGTTTCATTTTGTGTTCCATTTTTGATGAATTGGCAATAGCTGTGTGGAGAAGAATTTTGAGATCTGCTGGGGTTGGTTAGCAGTGTCTGTCATAGGATCAGAGAAACCAACTGTTTTCTTCCTTGATATATGTGATCTTAGGGAAGAAAGAAAACTATAGACTAGAGTGATCAGAAAAGGCCCCAGGAAGAAATAAGGCTCAAATTATAGGACAGATAGAATTCAGATACTGCAGGCAAAAACGAGGTAGAATGCCACCAAGGCTGGGGGAGTTCTATAAAAAATTCGTTGGTGTTCAAAAAGGTTTACTGTAACCTAATGTCATTATATTTGCATTATAATGTAAATAGGTTACATTACATATTATATAATTACATTATATTACATATTACATAATCAAAGGAAGGAAAATAATTATTCAGAGCTTTTGATACTTAGCCCTGTGCTTTTTCCAGGAACCCTGGAGACGTTCTGTTCTAGTTTGCATCCCTTGCTGTTCCTTTCCTGAGTTATTTAGGTTGTTCAAGACTTCCCTATTTTTGCCTGGGCCAGCTCTCTCCAATTTTATATCTGCCTTACTTAAATATATAAAAGGTGTGATATAACCTCATCACAATTTTTTTTTCCATTATTGTGTATAGGAATTCATTGGAGAAGGAAGTCTCAATTGTTATTTAATCATCTTACTAAAATAGTATTTTAAACTACTTGGCTATAAAGTAAAGAACATGAAGTTATATAATAATTTTTTATCTTCCAGGAATCCCCTTCTGGTCGAAGGAAAGCTCTTGCTACTAGCAGCATCAACATGAAACAGTATGCAAGCCCTATGCCAACTCAGACTGATGTCAAGTTAAAATTCAAGCCATTGTCTAAAAAAGTTGTATCTGCCACTCTCCAGTTTTCATTATCTTGCATTTTCCTTCGGGAAGGAAAAGCCACGTAAGTTTCTTTTGTCAAATAAGTTGCTTCAGAGTGTGTTTTAATACACTGCAGGTAAATAGCTTGTGACTCAGTAGACTGGGGGCAGTTAAGAACATCCTACCACATACCAATCATTCTTGCTTGTCTTTGTTTCAGAGGCTGAATTAAATGAACTCTTGTTATTTATAGCCTCTTTGACTCTAGAGAATGAACTCTATAAAAGTGATTACAGCAAGTTTCAAATTTAAAATTATGTATTATAGGCTATCATACAGGTTTGTTTTATGTTTCATACAGGTTTGTTTTATGTTTCAGCATCTTCAGTGTAAAGTGGCTGTACTCTGAAATACAGATGGTTCAATTTGTAGAGCTGTTTGATGCAGCTGAGACATGAGAGGAACCCAAAATGGAAAGTTTAGGATAAGAGGGATAAAAGAACTAAAAGAACTTTTGCCAATTCACGTTCTTTTGCTCAGCCTTCCAAAAATTGTTTAGCAAGGTACAGTTAGATACAGTTGGTTATAATCACTATCCTTTTCAAAAATCACTTCTAAAGCACTGAATAGGCATTGCAAAAAGATAATTTATATGCCCAATTCTCCTAAAAAAGTAAAAATATAACTGGATTAAAATGAGGTGTAAGGGCCGGCCGAGTGGCGCGGTGGTTAAGCGCTGGCTTGGGAAGCCAGCGACCCCGGTTTGGTCCCACATATGAGGGCCAGTGAGACTGCCCTCAAAAAAAAAAAAAAAAAATGAGGTGTAGACATACCTAGAACAGGTGAAAAAAGAAAGCTAATGTTGACCCTGGTTGTAGCATACAGTCAAGTCAAGGGTAAGTGTGTGATCTGGCTATAGTGAAAGGGTTAGTACCTACTTGGAGTGGAAGATTCAAAGGGGAGAAATGCACATTCTGTGCCTAGACTTAAACGGTGAGGGGGGAAGGCAGCTATGAACATTTCAGTCCAATTTGAATCACAGTTCTGAATGTATTTGACCTAGTGGAATGTGGTTACTATAATTGGCCATGTGTACTTGACTGATTGGAGTGGATTCTGTGCGTCAGTCAGAATGAGATGTTTGGCACTCATATACAGGGTAGCAGTGATTTGGTAGATAACAGTAAGCCTCTTCTCTGGAAACTTTGCTTCTAAGTGAGTGTGATAGAGAGACAGTGCAGAATGGAAGCAATTAGTCTTTCATGTCAGGACCTTAAATTGTAGACTTAAATATTGAGAAATTAAAAATAAAGACCTTGCCCAGAAGTTCAAGCCAAAAGGAAAGGAAAGGAAAGGAAAGGAAACAGAGGAAGAAGAGAAGAAACAAAACCAGAGAAGATCCTTTGAAGGTGGACTTCTTTCCACAGGGCAGAAGCAGTAAGTGAATTAGAACCGTTCACAGGAATATGAGGGAGAGGAAATTCAGTCAAACCAAATATCTCAATTTAGTGAAGAATTCTCTCAGCACACCTCAAACTTTCTTTCTGTCTCCTTATTCCTTGCCTCTTTACCTTTTCCAAAGAGAAATGTTTAGGGTTAAAATATGAGGAAATTAAAGAGGTAAAATTAAGCAAGTTAACGTTTTAAGAATAGTGTTATGTCTTGAAATTATCTGCCATTGACAGGTGAACAATTTTTAAGGCATTCATATAAGGTAACATAACTTTTTTTGTTCATGCAGACTTTATGTAACTAACTTATTTTAAAAAGGGGAAATGATTTTAACTGGAAGCTTATGTGAGATAAAATGCAAAGAATTTCAAAAAACAGTTTAGTCTGCAAAGTCTTACCATATTTAGAAGATAAGTGAATATTAATGAGCTTTACTTTACAAAAGAAGCAGTGTTTTGTTTTTTATTGTGCTAAGAACATGAGAAACACTGTTTTAACTTGACTTTCTGTGTTTTGGGATAATATACCAGATTGGAATTTAGTTTACATATAACATGTTAGAAATATGTTTCATTCACTGTAGTTTGCTTGAAATTTAAGTTGAAAATGATAGATCAGGAAAATTTAAATTATTTTATATTTAGAGTAATGTAAACTTTATAAATTTATATTTAAAATATTTCAAGATAAAAGCATCTTTACATTTTATAATCAAGCCAGGTCGTTTTTCATCTTGTAATTCTTAAAAAGGTAAGAATTTGTTTTGAGATGCTTTTTCTATTATAATAGTTCCTTTACATTTGGTGAATTATAGCCCCTTTGAGAAAAACACAACATTAAACAAAGATTTAAATATGATTTATGGGGTATACCACTTCTTTTACCCCTTAATCTACAAAAACCAAAAGGGTTCATGGACTTCAGATTAAGAATTTCTATTCTAATTTCTTATGAAAGTTTGAATATTTTAAAGTCTAGATCTCACCTAATTTGCAAACCATTTCACTGTTTTAAGAAACAAAATTTTGGGCCAGCCGAGTTGCCCAGTTGGCTAAGAGTTAGCTTAATAGCATGAGCTCTGAGCAATAGGGCTGCTGGTTCGATTCCCACAATGGGCTAGTGACGGTGTGCTCGAGCTGAGCTTCCAACAGGTGGCAGGATGGTTCAGCTGGTAAGAGCAAGTGCTCCTAACAACAGGACTGCCTGTTTGATGGTGGGCTGTGCCCTCCTGTAACTAAGACTGAACTCAGCACCTTGAGCTGAGCTGCAGCCTGGATGGCTCAGTGTATAGAGCATGCACTCTTAACAACAAGGCTGCTGGTTCGACTCCCACATGGGATGGTGGCTACGCCCACCCGCAGCTAAGATTGAATGAACAGAGCACCTTGAACTTAGAAGCCACGAGTTGCCGTTAGGAAGCCAGATGGCGACTGGCGCTCTCCACAACGAAGATTGAAGAACAACTTGGCTGGTCCCCCTCCCCAATACCCTAACATTGTTCCCCTCCCCCAATTCCCCACTTTAAAAAAAAAAATTTGTTTCTGGAATTCATGATTAAGAAACCATACTTTAATCCTATGAAGAAAATTTTAGTCTCCCATAGGTCTGCAGCACAGAGTTTTTAATCCTCTTTGCTTTTTACTGTTGGGTTGTCGGAAAAGTCATGATGCATTTTTGCAACAAAAAACATAGAAAAATACGTCATGACTCTTCCGACAACTCAATAATTAAATATGCCATTTAAAAAATTAATAAATATGAGTATTTAGATTTTTCAGTAGTATTGTACAAGTGTTTAAAAAGGCAACATATACAAAGAAGGAATATATTAATATATATTTTTAAGAAGCAACCCTTTTTCAAACAATGTCATTTAATGAACTGTGTTGTAAATCATTGATGTAGGGATGAAGACATGCAAAGTTTGGCTAGTTTGATGAGTATGAAGCAGGCTGATATTGGCAATTTAGATGACTTTGAAGAAGATAATGAAGAAGATGATGAGAACCGAGTGAACCAAGAGGAAAAGGCAGCAAAAATCACAGGTTGGTTTTATTAACATTAACTTAAAAGTTTATCTTTTTTTCTAAAGTTGAAAAACTCATTCTGTTTCCAGGAAAAAACAATTCCATTAAAAAGGTAATTTTTTCTTCCTTAAACTTTTCTAATATAATACACTATTTAGCTCTCTGGAAGTTTGCATTCCAATGTGTAATATCAGATTTTAGCAATTTAAGATCAAGTCCAAGGTTAATCAAAAAAGCATAAAACTTTACTGGAACTACTGATTATAATACAAAATAGTATAAGTATTTTCACGCATGTTTTATCAGTGTATGGATGAATCCTCTATAAGTAAAGATCTGCCTTAAGGGTGAAATGAAAAGACACATTCGTTACCTTCTCCTAATTCATGGACATTTTATCTTATATCCAAAAGCTCCCATGCAATTATTCCTTATAGCTGGTTTGATCAAACTATTAACATGCTAAGTGGATAGAACCTCTTTGTATTAATTGTTCAATAAATATTTATTGACAACCTGGCTATACTTAAGAAATAGATGTTATATCTTTATTATTAGAGTAAAAATCAAACACTATATATATGTATTCCTTTCAGCGTATTGCTCTAAATTTATGGATTGATATTCCTTGACTTCTATCATCTATTTACTTCTTAGTGATTTTTCTAAATTCCTTGGGCACTTTGGCATCCATCTCTTGACTTTCTCAATTTCAGTGACCTTCACTTCCACTCTTCTTCCACAAATCTGTTATAAAGGATTGATCAGACTTGTATGCAGAGATAAATGTTTTGTCCTGTGTGAATTTTGTAAATTATTATTTTCTAATTTATGTTTACCATTTTGATTTCTTACTTGACCCAAGGGTATTTAGGAGAATGTGTTTTATTGTAAGTTTTGTTTTTTTATTTCTAGTTTATTTCTAGTTTAATTTCAATCATATAAGATTCTGAAGCCTGTCAAATTTCAATTAAAAAAAAATGCTTGAGGTTTTTTTTCTTTGTAGCCTAGATATATGATCTACTTTTGTAAGTTTTCCATAACTATCTTTTTACATGTATAGTCTGTTTGATTCAGCATCTGAGACCAGACTTTAAATTTATATTATTTATTTATATTCTTATTCTTTTGTATAGTTTATGAAAGACAGAACTTCAGTGTTAAATTACTTAGTTCATAGAAATTTAGTCTGTTATAGCTTCATTGTGGATTGTAATTTGATCACTTTGCCCCATTTAATACCTCTTGCCTTGAAATTTTATCTGATGTTGACATTTGTAACCCATGCTTTCTTTTATTTGTGTTTTCTCGGTGTATTTATCACTTTATTTTTAACCTACCTATTTTAAGACTTCTTTTATAACTAGTATTTGGTTGTTCAACCTTATAGTCTTTGCCTTTTAATAGTTATATTTCTTGATAACTGACATACTTAATTTCATTCACATTACTTTATTTACATTTTAATTTGGAGATTTTCTTTTTTTTTTTTTTCCACCCACACCTTACATCTTGCCATTCTCAAATATTCTTTATTTAAGCATTTTTTAATAGAGTAATTTGAAAGTTAAACATCCTATTTTCATTGTAGAATAGTATCTTCTAAAATAAATAAGCCAGATGGATCAATGAATAAACCTGTGTTTCTCTACTAACATTAAAAATAAAGCATAATGGTGTTGACTCACCTCATGTAAGATATGAGAGATTCAGTATGATTCTCTCTTCTCTTTATTTGAACCCCTCCCTCTAACCCCTTCTGGCTATTGTTTTTATTTCAAGTACATTTTTTCCCCCAATAATAAATGCTGACATTTGCATTATGTTTATAATGATGTCAGCAACAATTATACATTACTTTTTTAAATGCCATGTTTTTTCTGTCTTTGAGTTCTTAGTTTTATTTGGCTAGCTGGTGTACTTCAAGAAGGTAAGTTGGTGTTCTTCCTCTACCACCATCAATAATCTTCACCTGTACTTCAAATTTTAATTCTGTTGCCAAATACTCTGAGAAGCCTTTCATGCCTACTCCCTCTTAACTTGACCACTCCATCCTTTATGCCACTACTGTACCATTTACAGATGCAGGCATTTTCTTACAGCATGAATTTTTATAATTCCAGTGGGATATAATTTGATCTTTTAGTTAGAGGATACAGTTTATTCTTTGTAGATGAGTTTAAGTTAAAACTAAATCTCAATTAGGCACTAGTACCATAAGTAGGAACAAAAAAACACATTTTCATAGCTGTTTTGAGCAATGTTATATACTGTTTTGATCACAGCAATGGGAAACAAAAGGTAATAGCAATATGTCACAAGTTCTGTGCTGGTATTGAAAGGAAAAGAAAAGACATTATTTTTTTTAGCAAAATACAGATTTAATGAAGGCATTCAATAATAATTAGATTTTATAGCTAAATCGTTCTCTTGGGCTGCTATAATGAAATATAATACACTGGGTAGCTGATAAACAACAGAAATTTATTTCTCTCAGTTCTGGAGGCTGAAAGCCTGAGATCAGGGCACCAGCATGATCAGGCGAGGCTCTTGCTCTGGGTCATAGACTTCTCATTGTATTCCTCATGTGGTGGAAGGGGAAGGGAGCTTACTGGGGCCTTCTCTATAAGGGCATTAATGTCATCCTGAGGGTTCTACTCTCATGATCTAATCATCTCCTAAAGGTCCCATCTCCTAATCTGTCACATTGGGAATTAGGATTTCAACATATAAATTTGGGGGGGACACAAGCGTTCATACCATAGCAACTATTACTGCTTAAAAATACACACATATACCATATTTTCTAAAGTTTCTGCCGAAGAGTAACTTTCTTTTAGATAGCCCGAAATACTTCAACCCTAATTGAAGAAATTGTTTTAATGCAACTTGTGATGATCCAAACTTCCTTTGGAATGATATATATATATATATATATTATTTATTTATTTTCCCTACTTTATGAAATTCCTTCAAGATAGAGACTATGTTCTAATCATTTTTTTCATCCCTAGTTTCTAGCACATTGTCTGGAACATAATGAGAATTTAGTATATGTTAACTGAAAGGCCATAAATGAATGAATGGAGCTTCCCTCTCCTATTGTAGCCCATATCGATCACTCTGGCTTATTGTCTTATTAAATTCACTTTGACCTTTAATCATTTACTGCTTATATAGGATAGGGTGGTCCCATTTTATGGAAAGGTTAAGATCTGGAGGAGATACATAATTCAAACCATAAATAATTCAAGACTAGTTTTCCAAAAGTAATAAATGTAAAATATGTGTGCTGAGGGAGCGGAGGTAGGTGGGGGCCATGGGTGATTAGATACAAGTCTTAAGTCAATAAATCCACAATCATTGTAACATATTTTTGCTTTGATGGATTTTTTTCTCAGCATTTTCTATTATATATGCAGAGTACAGTCACTTAAATTAATAGCACAGCATGTTATGGCAGTTGTTTGGCTTCCTTAGTTGCATTTTTTTAGCACATGTAAATTCCATTCCAAAGTTATTAGCTTTCAGGAATTTTTTTTAGCACCAGCACTACCACTCTAAAAAATGTTTGGGTAAAGTAGTTTTAAGATGATAAAAATATATTAAAATTTAATAGCAGTAATGTTAAAATAATAGTTTACAAGTAATCAAAATGAATATTTTATAGACATGGTATGAATAAAGTATAGTGAGCATTTTTCTTTACCAGCTAAAATGGCAATAATTTAAGCACAGCTTACATTCAATGTTCCTTGGAGCTTAGAAATTGTTGACATGAATTTTATAGAGGGAAGAATCATTATTTTAAATTTTGCCTGTATTATATCTTTGTATTGTAATATAAATGAATAAAATGCAATCACACTATATCTATAAAATTATATGGGTACATTATTCCCAAACTAAGCTGCAAACTTCTTGAATTAACAGACTGTTAAAATTATTTTGTGCATAAATTATTTTGTGCATATCTTAGATTGACACCTAGAGGCCATTCAGTCAGTGATTTATGGAATATTGCCGTAAATCAATGGTAGTTAACAATTATAGTCTTTTAAAGTAGTTAACTGAAATTAGTCTGTTCTAGAAGGTAAAAGTAAATTCATTGTTCCTATGCTTCGACTGATCAAAAATCCCTACCCTTTTTTATCTGGGACAGAATTCACTGCTTACTGGAAACATATTTTAAGAGTGGCTCGTAGGCAGGAACTTTTTATGTATTGATGCTACATGTATAGATGCATTCTACTGAGGTGCAGCACCAGTGAATGGGGAGGGGAATTTAGAATTGCAGTTGGAAAAATCACTGAAATGTAATGGGAACAATAGATCTTAGAGTTGGAGAAACAAAGCCGTTTAATGAAAAGTTTACTGCAGCCAGTATTTGAAATTATGTATGGTTGCAAAACAACCAGTTCCTCCACTTACATGGCAACCTCACAATGCTTGAACCAATATGTATTTGGTAATATGACAATCTTTGGTATTCATGTTGAATTTCTGAATACATACCAACAGGAAGGGAAAAAGAAAGACTCCTGCATAAATGATAAAGTCCTATTGAATATACAGCTCAGAAAACCAGATTTAACTGAAGCAGATTATAGCAAAGCATTATTGGGAAACCAGACACTGTCACAGACACCTGAAAGGCCCTTGGTATACTTACAGTTGTTACAAAGATTGCCAAGAATTCTTCTTAGGCTTAACCAAACATTCAGACTCACATGACCTGAATAGGCCAAACATAGCATTAGATTCATATAGAAGGATTTTGGACAGGAAACAGCATGCCAGCAACGCATTCAGTTTTCACTGGAATTCTCATTGTAGCCCAGGTGCTATTCTCTGACTTCTACCCCCAAATTACAGCTTAGGTACAGGGGGACAAGATCCACATAGTTAATAGTAGGGATTACTTTAGAATCCTTATACTACAGAAAAGCTGTTATCTTTTGTAACAGTTTGAATATATATAATTTCCTGGGTCCCTGTAAGGGACATGCCCAGTTATGAGTCTCCACAATCAGAGAAGTTCAAGCTATGGCTTTACATCAGGTACATAGTCCATTCACAGCCCTCAGTCAAATGTAATAAGTCAGGATTCATTTTTACCATAAACAATTGTTGCCTGGTGTTCGTTAATCCTTTTCCTATAGTTGATAAAGTTAATTTTGTTTTTGTTTTTGTTTTTTTGGGTTTTTTTTTTAGCTGAGCCATCCTGCCACCTGTTGACAGCTTAACAGCAGCTCAGCTTAGGCTGGGCATCGAACTGCTGTTACTCAAAGCTCAACTCGCACTCTTGAGCGAGCTCTTAATCAACTGAGCCACTCGGCCGGCCATGGTAAAGTTAATTTTGGAAGATGAAGAAAGAGTGACATATTGGCTACCTTCAAGGAACATAATCTTTCAGGACAGGTGGTAGTAAAGGAGATAACAGTTCATGTTTGAGGAGCTAGAGTTAATTATGGTATAACTCAGCCCTCTGAGAGTATCCTACTTGCTAAAGCTGTGAATGGGGATAAGTAGATCTCCCTCTTTGAATTAGAAGGTTCCTTAAAATAAATTTGGGACTCTGGTCAGAGCTTTGCTTCTGATTTTTACCAGGGCATCAAGGACACAGGATATAAGATCAGTATAGAAACATCTGTATTTTATATATGAACAACTAACATCTGGAAAGTGAAATTAACATAATTCCATTTACAATAGAGGCTAAAAATAACATGGACTCCTTAGACATAAATTTAACAAAAGCTGTGAAAAAAGCTCTACACTGAAAACTATAGTACATTACTGAAGGTAATTAAAGAGGATCTTAAATGGAGAGAGATTGTTTGTTCATAGATTAGAACACTCAGTATTGTTAAGATGTCAGTTCTCCCCAAATCAATCTATAGATTCAACACAGAGCTTTTCATAATCCTACCAGGCTTTGAAAAAAAGTAGAAATTGAAAAGCTGATTTGGAATTGTAAAGAACCTGAATAACTGAAACAATCTTGAAAAAGAACAGAATTGTTATATTAAACTAAAAGTATCTTACATCAAGATTTACTGTAAAGCTATAATAATCAAGATAGTGTGTATTGGCATATGACAGATCAGTGGAACAAAACAGAGTCCTGAAAAACCCAAATTTATTTGGTTAACTAATTTTCAACAAATGTGTGGCATAATTCAGTAGAAAGGAAACTCATTTCAACAAATGATACTGAAACATTGAGAAAATGAGCCTAAATTCCTACCTTTCTGCATACATATACATTAATTCAAGGTAGATTTTAAACCTAAATATAAAAGCTAAAACTATAAAGCTTCTGAAAAAATGAGAAAAGTGTATTTTTGTGATCTGAGAGTAGGCAAAGGGTTCTCACATTATGCAAGATACAAGAACTAATAATCAGAAAAATTTGATAAACTAAGTATCATCAAAATTAAAAACATATGCTTATCAAAATAGACCATTATGAAAATGGGTACATCACAGACTAGAAGAAAATTTTCACGAAGCATATATTTAATACATGTCTTGTATACACAATAGATTTTTGGAAATATCCTATAACTCAGTAATAAAAAAGACAAATAACCATATATATTTAAGATTTTATTGGGGAATTGGGGGAGGGGAACAGACAAGTTGCTGTCTTTTTGTTATTCAGTCTAGTTGTGGAGAACGTTGCTTCACTAGCCCATGTTGGTATCGTCATTACGCTCTTCCCAGATGAGGCAGATTGGTCGCCGGCCCCTGAATGGTCGCTCACTGCAGCTATTGGCAGCTCACGCCGGCTGCCGGCCACTCACTGTAGCCTATGGTAGCCCACTGCAGCAGGGCTGCAGCCTACACCGTCGCCGGGGCTCGCACAGCCCAGCTCCAGGTGGAGCTGTTTGTTGTTCACCATATTAACTGTAGAGGGCATTGTCACTGGCCCTCATATGTGGGATCCATACCAGGGCTGCTGGCATCTCAAACCAGCTCTTAACCAATGTGCCACTTGGCTGGCCCAACCTATATATTTTTAAATGGGCAAGGATTTAAATGTTTGGTTCACAAAGATATATCACTGGCCAATAGGCACGTGAGAATGTTCTCAATATCACTTGTCATCAGGGAAAAGCAAATTAAAATCACAATGAGATACAACTCCACACCCACAAGAGTGGTTAACATTTAAAAGACTGACAATACTAAATGTTAGAAAGATCTGAACCAACTGGAATGCTTATCCATTGTTGGTGGAGTTTCACTTGGGGAGTTTCTTATAACACTAAACATTTTCCTACCCTCTGATCCAGCAATTCCAATCCTTGATGTTTATCCAAAAGAAATGAAAACATATGTCCACAAAAAGACTTGTACAAAAATGTTTATAAAGTTTTTATTCATAAAACTGGAAACAGCTTAGGTATACATCAAGAGAATGGCTAAACTGTATTCATGAATGGAATGTTCAGCAATAAAAATGAACTGTCGATATGTTCAACAACATTCAACTATTATGCTGAATGTAAGAAGACTTACATAAAAGAGTATATATGGAGAGGTGTGATAAAAAATGTTTAAATTTAAAAAATTTATTACAGTAAAAGACACATTGCCACTAATTCCCCTCAAAATACTCCCCCTCACTTCGAACACACTTATCCCATCGTTCTTGCCACTTTTTGAAGCAGTTCTGGAAGTCATCTTTTGTGAGTGTCTTTAGTTGCACTATTATGGCTGCCTCAATGTCCTGAATCAATCCCAAATATTTACCTTTCATGGTCATTTTGACTTTTGGGAAGAGCCAGAAGTCACATGGTGCCAGATCTCATGAACAAGGTGGAAGAGGACATACCGTAATGTTTTTATTTGACAGAAATTGCCTTATTAGAAGTGATGTGTGACATGGCGCCTTTCTGTTGTGATCACAAAATATGGTGAATGCTGCTGCTGAGTGCCATCCGATAGAAAGGCACGGATCTTCAATACAGGAAGCAGCGCATCAAACCTTAGCAGCAGGGTGTGACAAGTTTCGATTTGTTTGGTGTAGTCATTCGGGTGTGAGCTACGGTTGAGATATGGTGTGTTTTAAAGTGTGCATAAATCATGGATCACAAACAATGTATTAACATGTATTGGGCCGTCGGCTGAGTGGCGCGTTGGTTAAAAGCTGGTTTGGGACACCAGCAGCCCTGGTTCGGATCCCACATATGAGGGCCAGTGACACTGCCCTCTACAGCTAAGATGGTGAACAACAAACAGCTCCACGAGGAGCTGGGCCGCTGTGAGTCGGCAGGACAGTATAGCTGCAGCCCCTGCTGCAGTGGACTGCCATAGGCTACAGTGAGTGGCTGGCAGCTGGTGTGAGCTGCCAAGAGCCGCTGTGAGCGGCTGTCCAGTGGCTGGCTACCGATCTGCCTCACCTGGGAAGAGCGCAATGATAATACCAACATGTGCCAGTGAAGCAATGTCCTCCACAACTAGACTGAAGAACAAAAGGACAGCACCTTGTCTGTTCCCCTTCTCCAATTCTCCAATAAAATCTTAAAGAAAAACAAACAAACAAAAAAACCATGCGTTGGGCAAACGGTTTCAATCTCTATCATGACAATGCTCCGTGTCACACATCGCTTCTAATACGCAACAATTTCTGTCAAATAAAAAAATTATTGTGGGGTCAGCCGAGTGGCGCATTGATTAAGAGCTGGCTTGGGATGCCAGCGACCCCGGTTCAGATCCCACATATGAGGGCCAGTGACACTGCCCTCTACGACTAACAACAGCTCCACCTGGAGCTAGGGTGTGAGCCCTGGCAATGGTGTAGGCTGCAGCCCCTGCTGCAGTGGGCTACCATAGGCTACAGTGAGTGGCCGGCAGCCAGCGTGAGCGGCTGGCAGCCGCCATGAGCTGCCAATAGCTGCGGTGAGCAACCATCCAGAGGCCGGTGACCGATCTGTCTTATCCAGGAAGAGTCCAATGACAATACCAACATGGGCCAGTGAAGCAACGTCCTCCGCAAGTATACTGAAAAACAAAAAAAGACAGCAACTTGTCTGTTCCCCTTCCCCAATTCCCCAACACTGTTCCCCTCCCCCAATACCCCAATGAAATCTTGAAAAAAAAAAAAACATTATGGTGTATCCTCATCCACCTTATTCATCGGACCTGACAACGTGCAACTTCTGGCTTATCCCCAAAGTCAAAATGATTCAGGACATCGAGGCAGCCACAATAGCAAAACTAAAGACATTCATGAAAGAATACTTCCAGAACTGCTTCAGAAAGTAGCAAGAACAATGGGATAAGCGTGTTCGAAGTGAGTGGGAATGTTCTGAGGGGGATTAATGGCAATGTGTCTTTTACTGTAATACATTTTTTAAAAACTTTATTATTATTATTATTATTATTATTAGTTACAGATGTACAAAACAATGCAATAGTTATCTTTTTCTCCCCTTACAAAGTGACTATCCCCTTTCCCTTCCCCTACCCCTCAACCCCCAATATCATACATATCTTTTCTTAGGGGATCAGAAGGACTCATGTCTTGTCAGGGAGACCACTTCATGGACAGTGTAGTGGCCTTACCACTGCACTGTACATCTGAAGCTGCTGCTGAATAATATTATAGGTCAACTATAATTTAACACATATATAGTCATGAGATGTGGAATATAGTGTGAGGATGGAATCAATGGAATTGTTATAGATATGTAATACATTTTTAAAAATTTAAATATTAACCGTATTGTTTGATCACGAACCTTGTACTGTATGACTCCATTTATGTGATGTTGTGGAAGAGGCAAAACTATTCCTATGTGAGAAACATTAGAATAGTGATAGCCTGTGGGTTTGAGGATTTACTAAAAGGAGGCATGAGAGAACTTGTGGGGGTGATGCAGAGGACATGTCACATGGCTGTATATATTTGTCAAAATTAATTGAGTTGTACAACTTAAGATCTGTGCCTTTCACATATGTGCATAAGTAAAATACTGGAAGTTAACATAAAAATGATAGTTAATATGTTAGATTAGTAAAAAAAAGAATGAGTTCAACTTTCTGATTTATTGATCTAATGTGTGGTAGCTTGTCTCCAAAGAGTGTCCTCCAGTGAACCATGCCTCCCAATATTCATGTCCTTTTGCAGTCCCCTCCTTTTCATTTGGGTGGTCCTAACAGTCACTTTTAATCAGTAGAATGCAGTGGAAACAACACCTTGTAATCTAAAGCTAAGTCATAAAATGCCTTGTAGTTTCTACCTGGGTATATTATAATGCATACTCAAGGGAAAGCTAGTTGCCATGTAAAAAGTCCAACTACCCTGAGATTGCTATGCTGAGAGGAACCCCAAACTACCCATATGGGCAGGCCACTTTGGCGAGGGAGAGAGAGAGCGAGATGGATGGATGGATGGATGCTTGGCCAGCCCTCAGTTGTTCCAGTCTACTCAGCTGAAACACCAAACAGACAAGTGAAGAAGCCATTTTGGACCTCCAGCCCAGTTCAAGCTTTCAGATTACTTTAGTCCCAGCCACATGTAGCTGCAGTGAACCACCCATTGAGTCCAATCAACCCATAACACTCTGAGAGATAATAATTGTTGTTTTACGTCACCAAATTTTGGGGTAGTGGCTTAAGCTATAACATTTCTAGAGATAAATGAAACATGGATACACACACACACACACACACACACACACACACACAGCTATATAGACAGACATACAGAGAGACACAGATTTTAAAAATGCTATTTCTATAATTTAAAAATAAGGTGTATTATATGCCTTTATGCCTTTATAAACATAATACCAAGTATTATGACTTTATATTATGACTTTCATTCATTCATTCAGAACATACATTAAGTACTGGCTATGCTAAAAACTCCTAGGTGTTAGAGATAAAAGGTGAACATGACGTTGATGCACAACTATTTAATTCCATTGTTTGTATGTTAAGTGTATAACGGGAATGTCTAGGGTCATTAGGGTGGAAATTCTCACTAGACAGTTGGGAATTCAAGCTTAAAAATTATCTGCATTTTATGTGTTAGGTTAAGCCAAGAGAGTAGATTAATTCTTCCAGAAGAGCAGTTTTAGGCAGAAAGAATCGAACCATTGCTGGGGTCCTAAGAAATAATAATACTGGGGGTGCCATAAATATGTATACAAGTGAACACTTTGGTCAACATTGCTCAAGCAGTAGTGCACCATAATCAGAAGTGTCTGGACGCTGATGGTAACCACTTTGAGCACCTTTTGTAATTGCAGAAGTCAAATGTAACTTTTATTCATCTTTTGTTATCAGTATGTATTGAATATTACAATTTTAATGTGCTTTTCCTTTCTTAAAATCAGTATACATTTTTGTTTGGCACCCTGTATATATAAGAGGTAGAGGGAAGAATAGTTAATCATTAAAGGAGACCAAGGCAGAACTATCAAAGAGATAGGAGAACCAGGGGATACTAGTGTCCTGGAAGGGGTAGAAAGAATTTCAAGGAGGAAATGGTTAATTTCCTCCTTGAAATCATACAGAAGTCAAGTATTATAAGAGTTAAAAGATATCTAGTGTATTTATTTGCCAATTAGAATATAGAATGGTGACCTCAGTGAGAGCAATTTCAGTAAGGGGGGATGGATGAAAGTGGGGATAAAAGCAGATTGCAGTGAAGTGAAAAATAAATAGTAAGTGAGAAATTGTAGACTACTAAATTTTTAAGATGTTTTCTTATAAAGATTAAAAGAGACTGGCCTGGGCCGGCCGAGTGGCACGGTGGTTAAGAGCTGGCCTGGGACACCAGCGGCCCCAGTTCGGATCCCACATATGAGGGCCAGTGACACTGCCCTCTGAAAACAAACAAACAAAAAAAACAGAAGAGAGACTGGCCAAACTAGAAAGGGCTAATGGTTGAGAGACTTTTTAAAAATATGGGAGCAGCTTAGTCATATTAATATGCCATTAAGACTTATTAATTAATTTAGAGGGATGAGTTGAAGATCCAGAGAGACACACTACTTGATGTCTATTTTTCTGCCTAAAGCAGCCCCTACTTTCCCCATTACCATCCGCCCTGAGTTTGAAAATTGCATTATTAAACCCTTAATTGTATCTATAAATCAAATATTTGTGGGCTCAAGCCTGTGAGAAAAGTGACATTTTTGGGGTCTTGATTTCTGCCAGAAAGTTGAAATGCTATTATCTTAATATGAAATATACCTATACTTAATCTTGTTATACTTTGGAGAGAAGAATGATGATCCTGCAAGATTTGCATGTTATGTTATAGTGTTAGGCAGTTTTTCTTTTCTATTTTTTTTTTCTTTTAACTGAACTACAGACTTTCTTAAAAGGAAAAAGCCACCCACTCTTCATGCTACCACCCCCATCGCCCTTTTTTAATTCAGTGTGATAACTTTGGGTGGTCAATTTCTATCTTCTTTTGCCTTTCTAACAATAAAGAAGAGTCTTAAATAACTTGACCCTTTGCTTCGATTGCCTACCCCTAATTTAGTTTCCCTTCTTATTCTCACTAATGTGAAGCAAGTCTAGATTGATAACACTGTTATGATTACTAAATGTTCTACACTGTGGATTTATTGCTCAATCTGAGTAGCACCAGGGTAAAAATTTGTGCTATTATTACATAACATTGTTCGTATTTTCCAAATGGATAAAGTTTTGTTGAAACAAGGCTTTAATAGGTAATAAAGTATTATATAAATATATTCATCCAGGGAATTTTTTTTTAGGGGGGTGGTATATTACTGGGAAAACTTCCCACTTAAAAAAAAATACTGGGAATAAGTTATTTTGTAAATCTTCTTTTAATTTTGTAATGGTTTTTGCTGATAATAAATGTAAAACATATTGACTGTAGGAAATTTGGAAGAAACAGAAGATTATTACTTTCTAAGAGGAGAAATATGTAACCAAATTATGTATTTTAGGGTCCACACCCGCTACTAATTGAATTATGTCCATGAGAAGTTTCACAGGCACCTGTTGCTTGGTATGCCCAAACTGAATAGCCCCCGTCACCGTGCCAGAACTACTATCCACACGGTCAGTCACCCAAGACAAAAACCTGCCACTTATCCTAGATTCCTTTCCCCATACCCTGTCTCAATCATCAAATCTTTCTTCTTCATTTATTCTTTAATACATATTTGTTGTATGCCTCTCTGCATGGAGTGGTGATGATAAACTACTTATATTTTTGCTTACTATGCTGGTATTTTTCCAGTGCTGCCACCATATTGCTTTTGGAATGATGTGTCTAAAATATACTTTTGGTCTTTCAGTGGATTCCCACAGCTGTCAGAGTAAAGTTCCCATTCTTTAGTTTGGTCACAAGAACCTTCATGTTAGAATATTCGCCATCGTCGTCTCATTCCATTCCCATCCCTGACACCTTGAACCCCAAACAACTTGCAGTTCCTCAAAAATGTTATGTTTTCATTTGTCTCCCTTTTATCCTTTTGGAATGTCCTCTATTTTCTCTCTTATTTTAATAATAGTAATGTCCATTAGTCTGGTTTTAGCTCAAATTTGAGTAAGTCCAGGAGACCTTCCAATTTCACATAGCCTATGATGCATATTTTAGAAATAACATATGTAATAATTATAATATACTGTATATTGCTTTACTTGTCTACCTGTCCCACAAAAGTATAAAGCCATGAAGGCAGGTACCATCACAGGCATACAATAGGTACTTGATGAATATTTATTAGATAGATAAATGGTATTTCATTGGAGGTTGCTTCTTTTTATGATTTGGATTCACATTTATTTGCATACCAAATAAAGAGAGCATTGGTATAGATAATTAAAATTACCTTTTCACTCTATTAATATGAATGAAAGTTTTAGAAGAAGAAGTTCTAGGAGTTAAGTAAGGATTTATTTAAGCAATGAATAAATAGGGAAAACTAGGATAGGAAGGACAACTTGTCACCTGTGAAGTGAATGGAAAGAAGAAATTACTTGGGTTGGTTAATGAGGAAATGGTCATCATTGGTTTTAGATATCACCAAAGGGATGATGAGAGGAAGCAGATACTCTAAACATTCAGAAAAATTACAATGTAAATAATTTATTCATGTGATAGAATCATCTTGATAGTATTTAAATGTCCATATCATACATAAAACTCTGTGGAACAATATTAATGTTTTGAAGGTAAGGACCAAGTCTAATATTTCCTCAGTATTCCCTACAGGGTTCATTATATATAATATGTTTAAATAAGTGATTGATTTCTACTTTTCGTTGAGATTTCATCTAAGAATATAAAAATAATTGGGCTGGCCAAGTGGTGCGTTGGTTAAGACTTGGCTTGGGATGCCAGTGGCCCCAGTTCAGATCCCACATATGAGGGCCAGTGACACTGCCCTCTGCAGCTAAGATGGTGAACAACAAACAGCTCCACCTGAAGCTGGGCTGCTATGAGTCCCCGTGACAGCGTAGCTGTAGCCCTTGCTGCAGTGGGCTGCATAGGCTACAGTGAGTGGCTGGCAGCCAGTATGAGCTTCCAATAGCCGCTGTGAGCAGCCTTCCGGAGGCCAGCAACAGATCTGCCTCACCTTAGAAGAGCACAATGATACCAACATGGGCCAGTGAAGCAACGTCCTCCACAACTAGACTGAAGAACAAAAGGACAGCAACTTGTCTGTTTCCCTTCCCTGGTTCCTCAACGCTGTTCCCCTCCCCCTATTCCCCAATAAAATCTTCAAAAAAAAAAAAAGAATGTAAAATAATTAAAATGTGTAAAGAGAACTGCAAATCTTTGAGCATTATTTAAAAATGTTTTGGGCAGGCCGAGTGGCGCAGTGGTTAAGCGCTGGCTTGGGAAGCCAGTGGCCCCGGTTCGGTCCCACATATGAGGGCCAGTGACACTGCCCTCAAAAAAAAAAAAAAAATGTTTTAAACTAGTAATTGTACAGTGTGAATAAGTGATATAATACATGATAAAATGTGGATTTTAATAATACCTCATGATATTTTTGAGAATTAATAACATATGTAAAGCCCTTTCCACTGCTTAGTAAATATTGTAATAGCTGCTGAACACTTTTTTTTTATATTTTCAAAATTGAAAATAAACTTTATCACGAATTCCATAAAGCACAATAGAATTTTTTGCTGTATATTTGCTTATTATTAACAAAAGTGAAGACTAATAAAATACTAAAATAAATAAATAAACCATTTATAAATTTTTAAAAATACGCAACTTGTAATGAATGAAGAAATCCATCATGCACTGCTAATCACTTCACACTGATCTTCCACTCCATTATGTTTCCCTTAAAATTACAAAGTTACAATGACTACTAGTGGGAAGTAAAGGATCTAACTTAAGAATGAATTCTACCTACTGTGAAATTCGCTAGGTTAGTTTGAGTCAGAGTGGCGTTTAAAACTATTTGCAGAATAAAATGGAAGAAAATACTTTATAAAGGCTCTTTTTGTTCATATTCAGATGAAAAGTTAAATTTATATTAATTGTGTTTACTGTTTATTTTCTGTGGTTTGCTTTGACTACCTCAAGCAATTTTATTCATGCAAAACGCATTTTCTCATTCGAGAAGGGAAATGAGTAACTTTATCAGCTTTTTGTAATATATGTATTTAGCTCAAAGATCTAAACTATAAGCTAGATTCTGATCACCAAATATTCTAGTAATCATTTATTATCTGTTTCAATATCAGTTTCTATCTTTATAAAAGGTAAGTTCCACGAGGACAATACCATGTCTTTTTCTTCTCTATTCATGTATATCAAGCATAGTACTTAGCATAGAGTGATAAATAAATATTTGTTGAACAACTAATGAATGGATGAAGTTAACCTTATTACAACTGTATTCTGTGATTTGGTTCAAATTAAATTTATAATGTGAATGCATTTAGATGTATAATGTTAAAGAACATTTTTAATGCCGAATTTACAACTCTTTTCTGTATCTAACCATTTTCTTTTGTTCCCACTGACTGATCTGGATCTGTTTGGTTTTTCCTAATACCTAAATTATTCCCAGGTTTTAACTTTGGAAACAGCAAGAATTAACTAGAATACTCCAGGGGGCTCTTTTTTTTTCCCCAAGGTAATATTCACAGTGAATCATAATTTCACATATTCAGAGTTGTCCAAAATATGTATCTCATGTAAAAAATAATTCTGTTTATGTACAAAATGAATTCTTATTTTCAGATTTTTCTATTTAGCCCTGTCTTTGTTGTTCTGTTTCTTACTGGATAAATTATAAGGTTTCCTAAAGCAAATACTCAAGAGTTTCCTTAAAAGAACAAATTCCTTACAAAACAGGAGTAGAAAATAGTAACTATTGCTTGCTTTTCTTATTTTGTGCTGATTTAAAAAATTCTAGAACATGAGCAAGTGCTCATTATGTTTATAATTCATGTAGATATATTTTTTAAACCTTTAGTTTAAATTTAGAATTTTGTAAACAAATAGTACATATTTGCCATGGTATCAGAGAATTTTTAAGTTCTGTTTTTAACACATGCACTGAAAGAACTATTTTACAAATGCAAAGTGTGGTTGCTGAAAGCCAACGTCAACCTCTCTAGTTATTATCTTTGCTTTGTGTTTAACATAGTTATTATATTACTAATATAAGTTTTAATAATAAAATGTTTTCTATCATAAAATAGTACAGCATAACTTTCAGTTAAATACATCTGTTACAGTTCATCAAAATAACATCCTTCTGAATGTATTCTCTTGATTAACCAAACATCCCCTCTCTTTGTCTTTTTGAGTAACAGCATGCTTCTACGGCTCTTTAATTAAATGACCTTACCTTACATTTGTCTCGACTGGCTTCTGTTTACAGAAATTGTAAACCAATTGAATGCTCTGAGCAGCTTAGATGAAGATCAAGATGACTGCATAAAGCAAGCAAATATGCCTTCAGCTAAATCAGCCAGTTCCTCTGAAGGTCTAAGAGCTTTCTTCCTTTCTTTCTGCTTCTGATTGCCTGTATTTACTGTGACCTGCTTACCTCTTGACTTCTGTCTGTATTTAGCTGTCGGTTTTGTCTTTGTGCTTTTCCTTGAACGTTTTCTTTGGTAATTTGTAGTGCACCAACAGGCAACAACGTAACAAAGCTTAACCATCTTTAGGAAAGCCTTATATCAGGATCCTTGTTACACAGTGATTTTAAAACATCTTGTAAGGTAATAATTGGTCATATAACATGACAGTATGTCGTCAGTTAGCTTATATATTGTAACTATTGTTTTTAAAACATTTGCTTAGGTTAAACTCATTTGTTTATATTTAGGAGTGAAGTATGTTTTGCTAAAAATCTATATCAGTACTTTTTTATTGGATCAAATTAAATTCAGATAAAAGTTTCTTTAGTTCATTATCTGATATTATTTTCAAATTAATTTGCATATGTTTTGTTTCATATGAAAATGTTGGTATGCTACAAAATACTTGAATGGCATTCTGTCATTGGTAAAATGCTGTATCTTATTATTTGCAGGTATTATTAGTGTGAATTTTTACAATTTGAAATATTTCATGACTGATCAAAATTATGCTTTACTATAAACATAGTGAACTAACACATATGTTTATTTTCAGAGCTTATCAACAAACTTAACTTTCTGGATGAAGCAGAAAAGGACTTGGCCACTGTGAATTTAAATCCGTTTGGTGATCCCGATGTAGCGGAATTAAATCCATTTGGAGATCCTGACTCAGAAGGTAGCAAGTTTTTTTCCTGTGCTTTTAAAGTCATCATATAGTCAGGTTCTCTAGAACTGTAAGGGCAGAAAGAATTTTTTTTAAAGGCTCATAAAGTAATTTTTGTTACTAATGATAATATCATGTTCAAAACCACTTGCAGTTGATCAGCAGTTCTGGGTAGCTTCCATTGAATTGTTTATAAAGAAAAAAGAAAGCCTCAGATAGACATTTACGTGGGATTTATTTTAAAATTCTATGTTAGTTTGGTCAAATAGCACAGCACTCATTTTAGAGATAACAGTATTTTGCCTAGCTGGCATACAGTAAAGCCTCATTAGTTTGGCTTACCAAGTAAGGTCAGCTATGGGACATACTGAATTGGTATAGTGAGATGGCTCCCTCTAGACAATTTCCCTGCCCTCACCCTCAAAGTGTTTGATGATCCCCTCAATCCCCTACTCCATGTCTCTGGCTGAGAATTACAGTCACTGGTGAGAGTTAAGTTGTACGTAATTGGAGGGAATAAACAGGGACCCCCTCCCCGCACCCCCCACCCCCACCCCATCCCCGTCATTTTTCTTATCAAGTAGTTTTGAACTCTTAAAGCCTAGATAAGAGGTGTTGAAAAGTGGGACATCGGTTTCATTAAACTCAGTTTGCTTAAAGTAAATGCAAGAATGATTAACCACTGTTTACATCTTTTAGACTACTCTTATGAAATCTTCATGAGTTTTACAGAATTTTACTACTACCTGTCATAGTGAAAATGAGGTTTTAACTTCAGGATTCACTGTTAGAGCAATATTATTTCATAATCTACTCTTTCTTGTCCTTTACTTTCTCCCTTCTTATCAGATTCTAAATTAGTGAGTTTAAATTAATGAGTTTTTATTTTGTTTGTGGGCTAATTATATTAAGAACATAATATAAATCTTAACTGTTATTAGAAATCTTAAAGGTAATCTAGTTTTGCTGCCTCTTTTCGTTGATTAGGTAGCTGAGGCTAGAGGAGTTAAATTATTTGAACAAGAATTTTAGGTAAATGTAGGTGGAGTTGAAGTTAAAGATTCCTAATCAAGTGTCTTCTTTAGACCACACAGCTTCTTGATTGTGTAGTACATACATCTGAATATATTGTTTTAAAAATATTACCAAGATATTTTGAGACATCAGTATTTGAGCTTTCCATTTCAAAATCAAATGAGTAATTTTAAAAAACTATATAGGTCTGGGCTGGCCCAGTGGCGCGGTGGTTAAGAGCTGGCTTGGGATGCCAGCGGCCCGGGTTCAGATCCAACATATGAGGGCCACTGACACTGCCCTCTTAAAAAACAAAAACAAAAACCACCACCAAACAAACAAACAAACAAACAAAAAACTATATAGGTCTGTTTTTTGAGGTATAGAAAGAAGTAGCAGATGCCATGTAGTACCATATTTCTATATAGGAGAGCTTAGCCAATCTGATTCAAAATCTTTATTCATGCCTATAGAGCTAAGAAAAAAAATGTGACAACCAGTATTCTCTTTAAATATATATCTCTTAGACTCTTTGGAGTATTTTCTATTAGAAGAATAATTACTGTTTTAGAAATAATTTATTAATTTTTTATTGATTAAAACTTGGCATCCTCAAGTAACAAAAGTATTTGGGGAAGAAAAAAAATGTGTTGTGGTTTAGATGATTCTTGTTTTTTCCTTTCACAACTTCAATTCTCTTATAATTCATGACATTCTATGCTTCAGTGACCCTTTTAGAAAGTTATTAAGTGTATTTGTTAGCTTTTATATGCAATAATCTTATCTTAAACCCTCCTTTATTGCCAGTTCTGTCATCTTCAAATCTTGCTGTATAGTTTGAATACTTTCTTACTTTTGGTTTTGTAACTGATGAATTTACTTGGATCAGTTTTTGCAATCCTCTTCCTAAGAGTTAAAATTATAATCTTATTTCTGTTGACCAGTTTTGTCAGTTTCTTAAGCATTTGAGACTTGATATTTGTTAATGAAAAATTGAGTAGGCAAAACATTGGCAGTCTCTCTTCCCCTACTGAGAAAAAAAATGTTTCATTTAAATTATTGTAAAGGTTCTCATGGCATTAAATTGAAATATTAACCTGTGTTACAAAAGATACATAGTTAGTGTTTTCTCTAGCATAGCCTGTATTTAAATTTATTTTATTATTGATTTATTATGGTTTATGAATTCTCTCTCACACTTTATAATTGCTTCCCCATGGTATATGGAATTTCAACTCAGAGTTTTTATGTTTTATTTTTTTCAATAAAAAGAAAAATAAATTTTATTGACTTTAAAATGTAAAAATCATAAATATGTCAATCATGAGATTGTAATAATCGGTTAAATTGTTTGAAATGTCACTTTTGAAACAAATACTTGTCTTGAAAATTTCAGTAACCAATTTTCTGTCTCCTAGAATATTTTGTCAGTGTTGCATGGCATAATTAAAATTACTTTCAAACTATACTATGATTATTAGCTCTCTGAAACTTCTGTGCAAGTTGAGAAAATATTTGTTTTTATCAGAAATATCCATGATCAATTTTTAGACATTTTATTAGAAATCCTAGTTTTATTTTAAAAAGTTAATAAACATAGATGAAAAGGCTGGTTTTAAGTACTTGACAAGTATTGTTGGAGGACATGGTACTGTTGTAGTGTTTTTGTGTTGTGAATCAGTTTTATTTATTTATTTTTTCAAAGACTTTTATTGGGGAATTGGGGGAGGGGAACAGCATTGGGGAATTGGGGAAGAGGAATGGACAAGTTGCTGTCCTTTTGTTCTTCAGTCTAGTTGTGGAGGATGTCACTTCACTGAGCCACGTTGGTATTATCATTGCGCTCTTCCTGGGTAAGGCAAATTGATCGCAGGCCTCTGGACAGCCGTTCATGGTGGCTATTGGCAGTTCACTCTGGCTGCCGGCCACTCATGCTGGCTGCTGGCCACACTGTAGCTTATGGAAGCCCACTGCAGGAGTGGCTACAGCCTACATCATCACGGGGACTCACGCAGCCCAGCTCCAGGTGAAGCTCTTGTTCACAATCTTAGCTGTAGAGGGCAGTACCACTGGCCCTCATATGTGGGATCTGAACCGGGGCCACTGGTGTCCCAAGCCAACTCTTAACCAACACACTGCTCTACTAGCCTTCAGTTTTATTTTTAAGGGTATCTTTGTTTTCAAATTCAAATTTGAAATAATGAAATGTAGAAGAAGAATTTGGTGTAATATGTCTATCGGCATATCCATATGATTTTAATATAGCGCTTTCAACCTGAAAATTCTTGTTATTCCTTTGCATTATTAAATAGAATATTGATTGGATCCAAGTTATCCTGAAAAAAAATCAAACATCTCTTTAAATGCTCTAAAGATTTAAGGACTTGTAGCATACAGAAACCTGCTCTTTGAAGACTGTGAAATCAAATTCGATGATATGGGGGTGTATTTTTGATACAGTTCAGAATGAATTTTCAGATCCCTAAATGGTCTTTGCTTGTGTAATTATCTAAGACCATTTTAAAATTTAATCCATTTTATGTTCTTTTAAAAACAGAAATTTATTATATACCAGTTTGAGATGGCAAGCTAGTATAGTGAAATAAAACAGGCAATAATAGAATATTATACCTCTAAGAAGGTTAACATTTCCAAAATTGTCATACCATAATGCTATTTTTTAGAGACTCCAAAGGAATTCCAAAGATGCCATTTTTGGGGGCCCCATTCCTGGAAAAGGGGACAAATATAGTCGATATCACATCTTCTGAATTTACCCCTTCTATTATAAAACATACTATTGCTTTGACTCTTTTAGCTATGTAGAATTTATTAATTCAGGATTGAGGTTTTTTTGGAAACACTAAAAATATAAGAAAATATCAGATATTAATTTTATGTAATTCATCTGTTACTGTTGTTTTATAGAACCAACCACTGAAGCAGCTTCACCTAAAAAACCAGAGGAATCTTTTTATAACAGCTATAATCCCTTCAAAGAGGTACAGACTCCGCAGTATTTAAACCCATTTGATGAACCAGAAACCTTTGTAACTATAAAGGATTCTCCTCCCCAGTCTACAAAAAGAAAAAATATAAGACCTGTGGACATGAGCAAGTACCTTTATGCTGATAGTTCTAAAACTGAAGAAGAAGAGTTGGATGAGTAAGTATATTTTGCTATCATCATTGGTTAGTCTTTATATTAACTACAGGGATCCTTCTGTAATATACCTTTAGATGGATAAAATGAGATCTGTTGTAATACAGTTTACAAGTTAATATCTATATCATTCCCTATCTGAATTTTTATAATCTTGACCTTATTTTCCCACTCTCTTCCATGTGTATGCACTGTAAACTCCAAACGAGGGGAGTATGTTCCTGAGATCTCTGGTTAGAATTTCAGTAGTGTCTTCCCATTGGATATGATTCATATTATATATGGCACTTAGGTGTTCTTAATTGATTACTGTAGGCATTACATTTTATTTATGTCATGGGTCTATTGTGGGAACCAAATAATTTTTTATGATATTGATTTGATGAGAAGACTTGTTCCAATGCCAAACAATGATTCATAACATTTATAAATTAGGAATTATCTGTATTTGAGTTATTATTCTTATCCAAATGAGAGGTTTGTTGACTATAAGCTTAATATAAATAGTATGATTAGGGCTACCATTTTACTCAGAGCTAGGGTGGAGAGAGGAGGGGAGGGTATGTTTTGAAGATATACAGTGTACACTACCTGTGTGGCTGCAGACTATGGCCCTTAGTGTGTTAAAAAGCAACAACAGAAATTCCACTTCCATCCATGATGAAGTAACACAGACTTGATATAGCTTCTTGTCTTAACCAAAATATTGAATACTATATGAAGTAACAGTTTCGGCTTTGGACACACATAGCACAAGATAGAGATCCCTGGGAGAACAGAAACAGAGGGAGAGCCCTACAATTGTCCAAACTTTATTTATGGAAAAGAATTTCCAACTACAGTTTAGGGAGAGAGAACCCAAATATCCTAGTATAGGCATACCTTGGAGATATCGTGGGTTCTGTTCCAGACCACTGCAATAAAGCAAATATCACAATAGAGTGAGTCATATAAATTTTTGGTTTCCCAGTGCATATGAAAATTATGTTTATACTACACTGTAGTCTACTAAGTGTGCAAAACATTATGGCTAAAAATAAAGCAATGTACATACTTTAATTTAAAAAATACTATATTGCTAAGAAATACAATAAATCATCTGAGTCTTTAGTGAGTCAATGTCTTTGGCACTGATAGATTTGCTTGATGCAGGGTTGACACAGACCTTAAATTTGTAAGAAAAAACAACCCAGAAACCTCAGGATTTGCAAGGCAGATCTTTTTTTTTCTTTTATTTTTTTTTATAAAGCAAAGCACAATGAACCTTAGTATGCCTGTAATCCTCCTGAGCTGAGGAGACAGTTAGGATTTTGGCAGTACTGAGGAGGCTAGAATTTGTGAACAACGTATCAGAGAGGAGGAGTTCTCATAGAGAGAGTGTCAGGGATCTATAAAAGGTTCCTTTTGAGTCTTTAGCTGAGCATTGATCAGAGCATGCATATGAGTAAATTACCGAGGACAAAGAAGCTGACAGAATAATCCCTGGAGTTCACCTACAACCAAGAATAATTTGTTTTCACCAGCCAAAGAGGAAACACTTCCTAATACTTGGGACATAGTGTAGAGTTTCAGAAGGGTTTTGTCTCAGTGGTGGGACCAGAATAACCCTAGAATGAATCAAAATGGCTCCAAGTAATTTACATCTCACACAAAGCCCCCAAATACTAAAGGGAATACCAAAAAATGCAGCAACCAAAACATAAAATTCACAGTATCTGACAGCCAATCAAAAATTTATCAGGCATATGAAGAAACAGAAAATTCCACCCAGAATGAAGAAGAAAAACTCAGTTTAGATGTGATTGCAGAAATGGCAGAGATGATGGAATTAATAGTGCAGTAAAATAACTATTATGAATATACTCCAGATATTCAAGAAGGTTGAAGAAAGCATGAGCATGTAACATATAAAACAGTTATCTGAGGGACTCTTGTCTTATTAGGGAGTTCACTTCATGGACAGTGTAAATGCATGACCACTGCAGTGTATACCTGAAGCCAAAGCTGAATAATGACTGTCAACTATAATTTTATGTGTATATATATATATAGTCACAGGATGTGGAATACAACATAGGGAATAGAGTCCATGCAATTGTAATAGCTATATACGATGTCAGAGGGGTAGTAGACTGGAGGGTTATCACTTTGTGAAGGGTGTAAATGTCTAACTATTACATTGTTTTGTACCCCTGAAACTTAAAAAAAAGGAAGAAAGAAATCCAAATTCAGTTTATAGAGATGAAATATACAAAGTCTGAGATGAAAAATACACTGAATGGAATTAACCCCTCTTTAAATACTACAGAAGAAAATATTAGCAAACATAAAGACATAGGAATAGAAACTATCCAAATTATAACATAAGGGGGGAAATGAAAAAAATTGAACAGAGAATCAGTGAGACAAATGTAAGTGCTTAACATATGTGTAATTGGAATTCAAAAGGAGAGGAAAGAGGATGAGGGGGAGAGAAAAAAGTATTTGAAGAAATAGTGGCCAAAAGTTTTGGAAATTAAAAAATAAAAATAAACCTACAGGTTTAAGAAGCTGAATGAACCCCAGGCACACAAAACATGAAGAAAACCATAGCAAGGCTTCTCAACAAAAATAATTGAAGTCAGAATTGAGGGTGATATTCTCAAAGTACTGAAAGAATAAAACAAAACCAAAAAGCTATCAACACAAATTTCTGCTCCCCCCACCATACAAAGGGATATTTTCATATATCCAAACCTGAGATAGTCCATCACCATCAGACTTGCTTTGCAAAATATATTAAAAAGAAGCTCTTCAGACAGTAGGAAAAGGACATTACTTGGAGACTTGGATCTACACAAAGGAATGAAGAGCACAGGAAATAGCAAATATGTTAGTATATATAAAATATTTTTAAAAATTTCTTTAAAATATAATTGACCTTAAAGTTTAAATAATAATATATTCTGTATTTATAATGTGTAGAAATAAAATGACAATCTTAAAAATTGACAATTATGACAAGTTAGCATAAAGGCTTAGCGTGGGGAAATTGAAGAGTAGTTTTTAAGCTTCTTATACATAATGTTACATACAGATGACATATAGTTATTTATGTAGAAAATCATAATGAATCTCCCAAAAGCTTGGCAGAACTAAAAAGTAAATTTAGCAACGTTGCAGGATACAAGACCAATATAAGAATTCAACTATATTTTTCTATAGTAACAATGGACATCAGAAACAGAAAATTTAAAACATCATATAGAAAAGCATTAAAAAAAAAAAACACCCCTCAGGGATAAATTTGAACAAAGATGTGCAATAATTATATTCTGAAAGCAACAAAACATTGCTGAGAGCAATTAAAGAGAGAAATCAAATGGAGAGAAATACTATGGCCATAGATAGATTCAAATTGATCTATATATGCAGTGCTATCACAATCAAAATTTTTATGTAATAATTGAAAAGCTAATTCTAAAACATATATGGAAATGCAAGGGACCTAGAATAGCCAAAACAATTTTAAAAAAGAGCATAGTTGGAGGACCTACACTACCTTGATTTTAAGATTCATTAACCAAGACATTGTGGTATTGTCTTAAGGGTAGACATATTGGTGAATTGAAGAGAATAAGAAAGTCTTGAAATAGATTCACACATATATTGCCATTTGATTTTTGACAAAACTAGCAAGGGAAGTCGGTTAGGAATGCATAATTTTTACAACAGATGGTACTGGAACAAATAGATGTCCATATCCACTACCACCCCTGCACACACACACAAAAGAACTACAAACCTTACCTCACACTATCTACAAAATTTAACTAATGATAGATTATACACCTAAAAATAAGAACTAAAACATTGGAAATTCTAGAAGAAAGAATAGGAGAAAATCTTAGTGACCTTGGGTTAGGCAAAAATTTTTCAATAAGATGCAAAAAGCACAGTCAAAGGACAAAGGACCTCATCAAAATTAAAAAAACTTATTCTCTTTTAAAAAAACATTTAGGAAAATGAAAAGGCATGTTATAGTTTAGCAGAAATTCTTTGTAAAACATATCTGGCAAAAGAATTCTATCAAGAATATGTAAAGAACTCTTTTTGCCCATGGGGTAATAAGATAAACTTTCTTTTTTTTTTAAGGGAAAAAATTTGAACAGACATTTCACAAAAGAAAACATAAGAATGGCCAATATGCACACAAAAAGATGCTCAACATCTTAGGCATCAAGAATACAAATGTAAACCAAATAAGATACCACTACACACCCTCTGAACTGCTAAAATTTAAAAGACTGACTACACCAAATACTGTCAAGTATATGAAACCACTGGAACTCTCATAGAACTTACAGTGTTCAAAATGGTACAACCATATTAGAAAACAGTTTGGCAATTTCTTTAAAAAATATATATGCCTATCATTTGTCTCAGCCATTCCACTCCTAGGGACTATTCACCCAAGAGAAATGAACGCATATGTCCACAAAAAGATTTGTACATGTATAATATTTTAACAGCTTTATTTATCATAATACCAAAATGTGGGAATAACCCAAATGTCTATCAAAAGGCAAATTGATAAGCAAATTGTGGTATATCTGTACAGGGGAATACTATTCAATAATAAAGAAACAAACTATTGATACACGTAAATACATGGATGAGGCTAAATTCATGTGGAGTTAAAGAAACCAAAAAGAGACCACAGTGTGATACCATTTATTTAAAACTCTAGAAAATATAGTCTATAGTGAGAGAAAGCAGATCAGGAGTTGCTTATGTTTAGAGGTGGACAAAGGAATACAGGAAACTTTTGGAGGAATGCAAATGTCTGTTATCTTGATTTGTGCTGATGGTTTCACATTTGATCACATATGTAAAAAAGCTCATCAAATTATACTTTTTAAAAAGATTTTATTGGGGAATTGGGAAAGGGGAACAGTGTTGGGGAATTGGGGAAAGGGAACAGACAAGTTGCTGTTCTTTTTTTGATCTTCAGTCTAGTTGGGGAGGACATCGCTTCACTGGCTGTTGGTATTATGATCATTGCGCTCTAACTGGATGAGGCAGTCGCTCACCACACATCTGAGTGAGAACAGCTCACTGCAGTTCTCGCCGGCTGCTGGCCACTCCCGGTAGCTGACAGCAGCCCACTGCAGCTCACTGCAGCCTCCAGATCAAGCTGTTGTTCACAGTCTTAGCTGTAGAGGGCGCAGCTTACTGGTGCATATGGGAATTCAGCCCACACATCTGTTGCTCAGCGCTCATGTTCCCACCAACTGAGCCACTCCTCTGGCCCCAAATTATACTTCTTTTTTTTTTTTTTAAAGATTTTTTTTTTTAATTGAGGAATTGGGGGAGGGGAACAGACAAGTTGCTGTCCTCTTGTTCTTCAGTCTAGTTGTGGAGGATGTCACTTCACTGGCCCATGTTGGTATTATCATTGCGCTCTTCCCAGCTGAGGCAGATCAGTCGCCGGCCTCTGGACAGCCGCTCACCGTGGCTATTGGTAGCTCACTCCGGCTGCCGGCCACTCATGGTGGCTGCTGGCCACTCACTGTAGCTTATGGCAGCCCACTGCAGCAGGGGCTGCAGGCTATACTTTTGCCGGGGACTCTCGCAGTCCAGCTCTAAGTCAAGCTGTTGGTCACCATCTTAGCTGTAGAGGGCGCAGCATCACTGGCCCTCATATGTGGGATTCAAACCAGGGCTGCCAGCATCCCAGGCCAGCTCTTAATCAATGCGCCACTCGGCTGGCCCCAAATTATACTTCTTAAGTATGCGCCATTTATTATATGTCAGTTATACCTAAATCTGTTTGTTTTTTTTTTAAAGAAAAAAACAAAAAGCAGCAATGTTAAATTTATTAACAGAATATTGTGTCACATGAGTGATTAATGGCCTAGAATTCTTGGGCCTCCAGGTCTTTTTGATTAAAATAATTGGTGTGGGATAGGGGAGATTTATAAAATATTAACATTTTCAAAAACTTGGATAATAATTATATGTTTGCTTACACTGAGGCTATATGGGGTTTTGCTTTCCTTGATAACACCTCCATTTTAGTGTGTTAGCATCATTTGGATCTTGAAAAAAAAAAGTTATTTCTTTAAAAGTACAGTTTAGTTGGAAAATCTTTCAAAATATGGGATATGTAGGTTGAGAATGTAATAATAAAAAAGCTCCTCTGATGCCTGAAAGTTGGGAGCAGTGCTTTGTGTGAAGGGAGAAATATCACCTCTTTCCTAAGCATTGGTAAGCTCCGATTTTGAGCAGGGTCTTACTTCTAGGTAAAACTACTTTGCAGAGGTCATTGATGATTCAGAGCGTTAACAGAGTAGAGCAAGTCATTAAACCACATGAAATGAACAGTGATTGAGGGCATAGGGCCTGTTTGACTTAGAAAAGAGATGACTTAAGAGAACTATAATAACCAAACCTCAAGTATTTGAAAAAATTGTTTGAAAGAATGAGTTAGTTGACTTGTTTTCTGTTGCTCTGGGACTGCATTTTTCAGCCTTATCCCATTTTACAACAGGTGTTACATGCTTTTTCACATGTGTTACATGCTTCCATGGGCATAGCTAGGTTTTGATAAAACCTAAAAAAAACTAACCTCCTATAAGTATGTAGAATTACATCATAACCATCTGATCCCAAAAGGTTGATATCTCAATACTAATTAATAACTATACAATGGTTGAAAAACTTGGCTCAACTTTTGCTAAAGTTATTTGTTTTCTTTGAAATAACTAATGTGTGATCATAATAAAATTTCTCATGGGTGGTGTAGGTGCTGAGTAATAGCCACACACCTAGAGTATTTGAATGTAAATGCAAACTTCAAGTACAAGCATTCAGTCATTCCAAGATGCCTAGGTATTACACAACATGCACACACCCAGCTCTCTCCTATTAACAAATTAAAGAGACATCTAATGTTTGCTTAAACTTTTAAAATGCCTTTATAAAAAACTAAAATCAGAATAACTGGGTGTTTCCTTTTGACAGTTTTTTTTTCCCCCATGAAAGTCACAGTCTTTACAAGTTTCCCATGAATAAAGAACATTCTGAATTGCTCAAGCATCTGAGGTTACCAGCGAGACCCAATAAACACTCCAGCTTTTTTTGTAGGAGTATATACCCAAATTGTAAAGATTGCTCATCAGTTAATGTAAGAGTCCAGGAAGACTCTATTAATTGCTTATTTTGTATTTCTTGTCTTGTTTCTCCAAAAGTTTGTGAGTCCACCTCAGTAGAAGCAATCTTCCAAAATTTACTACAATAAACTTATGTGTGACCTTTCATCAAGTGAAAAGCCTGTGTGACTCATCTTTCATTACCAAACTCTTCCTGTATTCTCCAACATAAAACTATCACAAAAAATAGTGTTGTGTCCTTTGATGTGTAAAACAACCTTCAGAACATCAGCATATCCATCAGCACCAAGAGAAAATATATACCCTTCAGTACTTTTAGCACGTGTCCTTTACACTTAGCAACCATGTGGATTTCTCAGTTTTCTCATGTTTTGGGATTAGTTCAGCCGTTTCAGTTTATATAGCAAAAATGAAAACTGATAAAGCAATAGTAATTTTTTCAAAACATTTATAAAGTGACTTTTGAGGTCCAGCATGAATCATTCTGATATTGTATGTCAGTTTCTCAAGGAAAATTGTCATTGAATTTTATTCATAGAACTACACACTCATTTTAATAAATTAGGTTGTTTTTCCAAAGAAACATAATTTTTCAAAGTGAAAGGAAAAGACTACAGATTGTGCTATACCTTGCTTTATATATTTTTTTCAGTATGTTTATTAATCCTATTTCTAATCAACTTATAGTTCTTCTTTCTATAATTCTTTTTCCTGGGTGAAACCATGAATAATATCATTTAAAATTGTTCTGTTCAGGGCCAGCAGAGTGGCGCGGTGGTTGGGTGCTGGTTTGGGAAGTCAGCGGCCCTGGTTCGGGTCCCACATGTGAGGGCCAGTGACACTGCCCTCAAAAGAAAAAGAAAAAATATTCTGTTCAATTTCCACCTAATATAACTGATTAATTTTTAATTCACAATAAGTTAATGATATAACTAATCTATTACTCAAGTGTACAATACATGGATTAATATAATTGTTTTTTATTCAGAGTGATATAGGAAGAACTGAAATAGATTATTCAAATAATAGATGATCAATGGAGTGTAAAAATTATGCTAATTCCTTAAATAATTTTCTTTCTAAAAATATTTAAGTATTTTTATATGTATTAGTCAGCAATTATATAATTTTTCATTATATAGTTGAAAAGGGAACAGTTTAATAATCATATATACATGTATATTTATTTCTTATTCACTTTTTTATAGCACTTTTTATTGAGATATACTTCACATAACATAAAATTCCATATTTTAAAGTGTATACTTCAGTGGTGTTTAGTTTATTCACTATGTTATGCAACCATCACCACTAATTCCAGAATGTTTTCATTGCCCCCAAAAAGGAATCCCATACCTATTAGTAGTCTCAATTTCTCTTTTCCCCCATTTCCTGAAAAACCACTAGTGTCTTTTCTGTCTATATGGATTTGACTATCTTGGACACTTCGTATAAATGGAAGCATATCTGTTCATTCTAAAGGAGTAGAAAATTCAGTTTTAGTTAGGAATCTCTGATCTATAAGGAGGATCACTCAAAGCCCATAGAAGTAAAAGCATCTTGTCCTTTTTCTGATTTGGTACCTAATCGGTGGTGGTACCTAGCACACTGTTGTCTCACAGGTGGATTACAGGTATGCAGCGATACTGGTTCCCTTGGTCATCCGCTGGTTATTCACATCCGTTGGTTATTCACAGTCCTTGGTACCTCCATGTTCCAGCAGCCTCCTGTGTTTACTCTAGCATACCATACAAATTTTGTTTTTCACTACATGTCATAGTGTAAAACAGCTTGAGAAACACAGCTCTAATTGTTTCAAGAAAAATGTCCATTTTGATTATGTTTCTAGTAATACGAGCCTCAAGAACCAGTTTGGAAAGCAGTTGATCTGAGCTTCTTTTGTACTTGCATTTACCTTCTCTATACAAAGAAGAGCAATATTCAAGTAGTTAGAGGGAGACCTAAGTCATTAGAAGCAGGCAGAGAGACGTGAAGAAAAAGGATAATACCTAGATATCTTTGTATACATACTAGCTGTTTTATAAAAGTTACATGCAACTGAATATTGTAAATTTAGTTATATAAAGTGCACTGAAGAATTGCCTGTTTTAAGGAATTCTGTCAATTTTTTCTAATGACTAGCCATTTTTATAAAACAAATTGATAATTATTGCATCAGCTACCATCTTACAAACTACTATGGAAATTTGTTATAGAGAAATTTAACCAGGAATTAATTTTTAAAATATCATCCAAATAATTCACATAACTGAATTAATTCAGTTAGACTGAAATATGTCTGTTTAGTCCTGAAACATTTAACATCAGTTGGCAAGTAGTGAGCTTTGTGCAGAAAAAAATTTTTTCTTTTCTGAGTTTTAGAGTTTAAAATTTTTTTTGTTTTTATCCTTTTTCTTTATATTTAATTCTTCTTGAACTACTTTTAGAGTTTGAAAGACAGCTATATGAGGCTATTGATAAAATTATCAGGATAAACAAGAAGGTTGTAAAGATTAAATGGATTAATACATGTAAAACATTTAAAACAGTGCCTAGCACAGCATAAGCACTTTATAAATGTTAATAATGTTATTGCTAAGCCCTCCATTGTAGGCTGAATGTGATATCTTTTCTACCTCTTTTCAGAGAGAATGTTCAGCTTTTTTCTGAACACCTACTTGTTTTAACATGATTTCCCCAAGTTCTTCAGTAGGTGGTAAAGCATAAGATATAAATACTTCAATATCTTGGTCATTAGGCAAGAATATTTTTATCTGTAAAGCTGATTTTATATTTTGATCTGAAAAAAATATATATATATTTATATATATATATATATAGTCGGTCGGAAAAGTCATGACGTATTTTTTCTATGTTTTTCATTGCAAAAATGCATCATGAGTTTTCCAACCGACTATATATATATATATATATTTATATTTCCTGTTATTTTTTTCTTAAATTCACAGACTTCGGAAGAAAAGGAGTTAAGCGCTGGCCTGGGAAGCCAGCGGCCCCGGTTCGGGCCCCACATATGAGGGCCAGTGACACTGCCCTCCAAAAAAAAAAAAAAGGAAATAGGTTTCTATGTAGGTCCCAATCCCACTCAGTTAAAAGCAACCACCTTAAGCAAAGATGGTATTCTGACGCTTATTCCAGCTTAGCGGGAAGGAGTTACATGATATAATTGTTGCCATGAGTACAGAGTGAGAATAATATCACAAGTATTATGTATTTCCCATCTTTGATCTGTGTACACTGGTAATCAGAGTCTCGTGTGACCTGACTATATATGTTAATCCTTAGACAGAGATGTTATTGGTTGTAAGTGAGACTGGTACTGTTGTAGTTCAAAGAACATGCACAGTTGAAATAGGGCTATCACCAGTTCAGGCCTTATACTACTTAGGTGGAATTCCCTTGGTATAATCACTATATTTGGGTGACCTGGTCCTTAGCTTTATAGACTCAGAAATTCTATTGTTACTATGTGCACAGGATAGTGGACTCTGGGAACTAACTAGTGTTGATAAAATGCAGCAAACTAAAAAAATAAGAAACAGAATAATAGTTCATTGTTATATAAAAGGAAGAATATTCATCATATACATCAGGTACTTGTATATAAATAACTAATGGGGAAAAAAATCCATCTAATCATAAAGAGAGTTAACAAGAAAGATTTTCTGCCTGGGTCTAGACTCTAGGTAGAGAAAAAGAAAAAGTCTTTAGAAGTTGAAGCACAGGCCACCCTCATATGATTTTTATTATATTGACAGGATTGTCTGGGAACCTCCAAGCCAAGAAAGTAACATATAAAGTGCCTTCTAAAGTACTTGGCAAATGCAAGTACATCAATTCATAAAACATTCTGAAGAGAGGCACTCCCAGCTTCAATTACAAAGGATTTCCTCAAATAAAGCCCTTGAACTCACAATCTAGAATTACAAAACATACAAGGAAACAGTTTACTAAGAGAAAGAGTCAGAAGACAAAAGAAACACCAGGGTTATATATGCAAGAACTTGTTCAAATAATAAATTTATCAGATAAGGACTGTAAAATAAATATGTTTAAATGATTAATGGCTCAAATCTCTGTACCTGAGGTATTATACATACAGCCATATGCAAAAATAGCTTATTGAAATTAAAAATATATTAGACACAGATGAAGAGAGAAAAAGTTAACTGGATTATAGATGTGAGGGAATTGCCCACAATATAGCATAGGAGGAACAAAAAATTTGTAAAACTATGAAGGGGATAGTTCAGCATATATCTAATAAGATTTTTTAAAGAAGAGAATAGAGAAAATAAAGGAGAGGCTATCAAGGAGATAATGGCTGATAATTTTCATAAATAAGGAAACACGTGAATCTTCAGACTCAGGAAATATAGAGCCTCAAACAGGATAAATTAAAGGAATTCACACCTAGACATATAGTAAAATTACTCAAAACAGAAATAAAGAACAACCAGCGATTAAAAAAAGAAAGCGACCTATGAAAGAGCAATAATAGGCTGACAGTGGGCTGATATCTTCAAAGTGCTGAGATGAATTAACTGACAACTAGAATTCTCTACCCAGCTAAACTATCATTTAAGTATCAGGCTGAAATAAAGACATTTTCAACTCTTGGGATAATTTATTATTAATAGAACCTCTAAATGAACTTCTAAAAGATGTTCCCTAATGAGAAGGAAATTTAACACGGAGGAAGGGATGAAATGCAAGGAAAAAGATGTTTAGTGTGAGGAGCACAAAAAAAACAAACCAATATTACCACATCTATTTTTATTTCCTTTGGTTGTAAATATATAGTATTGACTTATTAAAAACATTTTTCTAGGGTCTGTATATAATAAGAGCTGAGTTAACCTTGTGTTAAAAATTAATACTTTTTAAAAGAAAAAAATTTTTACTATTTTTAACAAAACACAAGATTAACAGTGATTGTTTCCACATTTTAGGTTATCACTGGTTTGAGTATTTATCCTTATTTGCAGTATTTTCCAGTTTTATAAATGAACATATTTTATTATTTTACTTAGAAACAAAATATTATTGAGAGACATTTAATTTTTAAGAGATATTTAATAATTCTTCTTTCATTTAGATCAAATCCTTTTTATGAGCCTAAACCAACTTCGTCTCCAAATAATTTGGTAAATCCAATTCAAGAACTGGAAACTGAGAAGAGAGTGAAAAGAAAAGCCCCAGCCCCACCAGCCATCTCACCAAAGACAGGAGGAGTGAATGAAACCACAGTTGTTTCTGCAGGAAGAGATCTCTCCACTTCTCCTAAGGTAGGAGTTTATTCATAGTAAAACATGTTTTAATGTTTGCACTTTTCCCCCATGCAATTTAATTAAAATTAAGAAAAGCAATATTTAGCTACTTTTGATGATTTAAAAGCACAATCCAAGTAAATCCATTATACTGCATCATTGTATATATATTTGGGAAAATAAGTTTATAGTACAGTGTAAATTAGATACTTTGGGTTAAGATTTGTTTTTAAAATGATGTTTGAAATCAGAGAAGAAAGGCGTTATAAGTGTATAGTTGGTGCTATAAACAAAGAATATTCTAAAGCAGCTAAATGCAAGGGACAGCTTACACTGATATAGAAGAAGGAGAAATCATCCTTTGAGAAATGTGCTGGAAATACTAAGGCTTAATACAGAGAAATGCTTGATTGAAGAATTTCAATATTGTCACTATGAGTTATGTTGTTACAATTTTGGCCTTATTTTCATTATTTATTTTTTTTACAAATTTGTATGCATAATAACTGTGGAAAGGTAAAACAGTGTTGGAACAAAAGCCCGAAGCTTTTAAATGGTTTGGTTTGCCTGCAAATAGTATATCTTCATATGTAAAATAGAAATGTTGGATCTAGCAAGTTTTTAAGGTAAATAACTTTTATTCACTTACTCATGGGTATTTTGTTGTTGTTGCCATGTTACATTATGTAATTCTCACAGGTAGCTAAGGGGAAAAATCAAATGAACTTGAACTCAGAGGGATAAAGGAAAGTCAAAGGTCTTCTAGCCAGTAGAGACAGGATTGGAACTGCCATTTTCATTACTTGTGTTATAATCTGGACCATACTACACCTCAGATGCCTAGGCTGCTGTTTTTAACTCAAGGGCATAGAGGTTCAATAGTTTCTCTTGGATTTTTCACTTCATTCTGTAGCTTTCATTAAATGCCAGAGTCCTGAAATAGTTTGTTTGACTGTATTTTCATTGTTTTAAAAGGAGATTGAGATCACTGAGATCTTCACATTGCTATTCCAGAAGTCAGTCTCTAGGTGTTTGTTTTTATATCAGGTATTTTTTATCCCTATAACTTTAAGGGGAGAAACTAGGATTAAATTCTGCCTTGCAATTGGCTAGACATAGGTGGGTGGGGGACTGCAAATGAAAGCAGCAAATGGTATGAATATAAAGCAAAAGAGATGGCCAATTACTTTACCCATGAGGGAGGTAAAATAAAAATGACAATACCAGGGGCACTAGTCATAATCAAGAAGCTATTTAGCACTCATATGTGGAATCTGAAAAACTGTATGAATGAGCAGAGTAAACAGAAACTGTCTCATAGATATAGAGGAAAAATCAGGATTGCTAATTGGGAGGGGGATGGGGATGAGGGAGAAGGGGAAGGGATTAGACAGCAAAAATAGGCAACTACAATATTGCCACTGGGATATGAAAAACAGTTTGGGGAATATAATTAATAATGTAGTAAATATTCTGTGGAATGTCAGATGGTCATAGGTCTTGTTAGGGAGACCATTTCATGGATGGAGTAGAGGTTTGATCACTGCACTGTATAACTAAAGCGGAGGTTGTATACCTACTGTAATTGAATATATATAGATAGTCACGGGATGTGGATTATACTGTGGAAGAGAGTCAGAGGAAGAGTAATAGATATATATGATATGGGGGGGAGTGGGGTGGCGAATTGGGGGTGGGGGGTTGTCACTTTGAGGGGTAAAATGTATAACTATTGCACTGTGTTGTACACCTGAAACTAATTAAAAATAAATAAATTTTTTAAAAAAAGAAGCTATTTAGGTCCTTTATCCATTCTAACCATCAAGAATCGCTGAACTTAGTCCCTGTCTCCCCAAATTTCTAGTCCACAGCCTGTTCCCTGCCACATCCTCTTCAATAGTCCATCAGGAGTTTGAACCTAATCAAGAAATTCTAATCTCTTTGTAGGGGAATGGAAAGGAACTTAACAATGTCTATTGTGTGCTAGGCAATGTTCTATTATGTCATTTGATCCGTAGAACAACCTGAGAAATATATACCATTATCTCCATTTTACATATGAGAAACTGAATCTTAATAAAGTAACTTGCTTAAAGTTATAAAACTAGTAGTGACAGTGCCAGGATTAAAGTTCATGTCTTTTCAATCTAAAACCAAATGCTTTTCTCACTGTGCCATTTTACCTTTAGAGAGAGATTTCCAGTTCCATGTTGGAGCTCTAAATACATTGCTTCTTAGAAACGTTTTTACAGATAGTGATTAAGTTCTGTTGTAGTGAGTGAACTATAGCATGGCTATTTTTTTACATTATTTTGAGGATACTGTTCCATTACAGATAATTGTGGAATCAATGATGTTTGTAGGAAAGGCTGAGCGTTTTACCACCCTGCTTCTCATGGAAATTGCCTCATTATGCTTAGCCACAGACAGTAGAAACATAATCAGTCATATCCACAGTAATCTTCTGCTGATCTGACAGTTAGTTTGGATAACAACTATGTGATATGCAACTGTGAAAAATTAATTTTAAAAAATATTGCTGATATATTATTCAGTGAAAAACAAAGTACATAACAGAGTACATAGTATGACATCTCTGTGTAAAGTTTTATTTAAAAAGCATTATTTACATATATATATTTACACATATAGTAATATATTACACACATACATTATGGAAGGAATTACAAGTAACAACATTATGGAAGGAATTACAAGTAACTTAATAGTGATTGCCTTTGACGAGAAGGGTCTTAGTAGGATGGAGGATATGCACCAGCTTGAGGAAGATACTGCCTTTTCTTTCTATATTTGAATTTTCAAAAGTTACACACATTTTATTTCTGTTTTTGTTTGTTAATATAGGTTACAGAGTACTGAGATCATGAATTTTTGTTGTTGTTGTTGTTGTTGTTGTACTGCCTTCTGTATAAGATACAAAATAACATTTTCTAAAAAAAAAAAACACAAAAAAACATTATCTTTCAAGAGAGGAAGCCACTCTTAGGTTTGACAAGGGTATTAAACTATTTGGTGGTGGCCTGGGGTTTCATCAGGTGCTTTGGTGTTTAGCACTGGAGTCCAGGTATGGAGTCTTAGCAATAGGGCACTGGACCCTCTGTTCCACTTCCTCAGCACAAATCCACATTTATTTATTTTATATGTTGGAATTTGTGTAAGATTTCTTTTGGGAAAAAGATGGACCACTGCCAAACCAAGAAACTAAAATACTAGCTACACAATTATGTATGAGATAAAGAAGAAGATTAGAATCAGTGGCATACTGACAATAATTTAAAAAATGATAAATGGCAGGTGAGAAAGCACAGTAGTATGGGGTTTATCATCATAGGAATATATGTGTTCACCACAGTAGACTACGTATATTCCTGGAGACTTTGTATTAAAGCAGAGTAAAATAATTGACCATTTTGGCAATCTTGAGCCAACATGAAAGAGTCTTACTTTGCTTTGTATACAGTATTTACTTAGGAACATTTTACATTAAAACATTTTCATTAAAATTATTAAAGAGTTTTAATGCTTAGTATGCTTCCTGGCTGATGATTTTCCTTATGAGTAAATTGAAAAAGAGACAATAGTTCTAATAAAGCTTTTGAAAAAACTAGGATCAAATTTGAAATAGTTGAATAATAAAAAGATATTACACTACTATTATTTTGTGTAACAAAGTGCCAGACTGAATTGAATGGCAACTGACTGCAGAGGCCAAAGATCATTTATTATAAAATGACAAGTGCTCAGCCAGATGACTAATTTCCCCACCTGTCACTTGAAGCTTCTTATTTTTAAGGAAATTTATGAAAAAGAACTCAGAAAAGAATTTAAACAAAGTGATAATAAACATGTTCTTATATTGCAAATAAAATTCAAATTACCCCCAAAGGCAGCTAAGGACCCAAGAAATCCTCAGTGTTATAAATCTATATAAATTCCACTTAAACATTGATTTCTGCATTTGTAAAATGATAAAAACCACTTTTAAAGACAACTTAGAAGCCTGCATGGAAGCCCCTCCCAAGAGACACCAGAAACAACACACCTAGAGACCAGCTTCAGACCACACCAGAGCACTACCTGAGCCCCACAGGCAGCATACCCAAAGGGTGTACTTAACAGGCACAAGAGCCCACAGGGGCAAACCACACTCAGAAGAGTCAGTCCCCACACAGCAGCTCATACACTCTGATGAAGCCAACTCTTACAGTCAGTTTGGGAGTCAGTCCCACCCACTGATATGCCAAAAGTAATATAGGCTCAACTATAACAGGAGAATACACACAACACACACAAGGGACACTTCTGGAACACATGCACAGGAGATCAGGGAGACTGTGCCATTGGGCCACACAGGACACACACTACGTAAGGCCACCCAGCAAAGACTGAGAGACATAGGAGATGTACCTGATACATAAAAGCAAACACAGAGCGGCAGCCAGAATGCAGAAACAAAGAAACATATCCCAAATAAAAGTACAAGAGAAACCTTCAGAAATAGAGCTAAATGAAATGGAGGCAACCATCCTACCAGAGACAGAGTTTAAAACACTGCTTATAAGAATGCTTAGGGAACTTACTGAGAATTTCAATAAAGAAATAGTAAGTATAAAGAAGGACATGGAAACCATAAAAAAGAACCAGCCAGAAATGAAGACTACAATAACTGAAGAATACACTAGTAGGAATCAACAGCAAATAAGATGAAGCAGAGGAGCGAACCAGCAATTTAAAAGACAAGGTAGCAGAAAACACCCAATTGGAACAGCAAAAAGGAAAAAAGAATAAAGGAAAATGAAGATAGTTTAAAGGACCTTTGGGACAATATCAGGTGTAACCACATTTGCATCATAGGAGTACCAGAATGAGAAGAGAGGGAGCAAGGGATTGAGAACCTATTTGAAGAAATAATGACTGAAAACTTCCCTAACCTGGTAAACAAAGTAGACATACAAGCCTAGGAAGAGCAGAGAGTCCCAAACAAGATGAACCCAAACAGGCTTACAGCAACACACATCATAATTGCAATGGCAAAGGTTGAAGACAAAGAGAGGATCCTACAAGCAGTAAGAGAAAGACAACTAGTTACATACAAGGGAGCTCCCATAAGACTATCAGATGATTTCTTAACAAAAACTTTGCAGGTTAGAAGGGAATGGCAGGAAATATTCAAAGTGATGAAAAACAATGGCCTACAACCAAGAGTGCTCTACCCAGCAAAGCTATTATTTAAAATTGGAGAGATAAAGAACTTCCCAGACAAGAAATGGCTAAAGAAATTCATTACCACAAGCCAGTATTAACCAGAAGAAAGCAGAAAACAACAAACAAACGAAGATCAAAAATATGAATAATAAAATTGCAATGACTGTACCTATCAATAAACATGTTAAATGTAAGTGGATTAAATGATCCAAGCAAAAGACACAGAATGAATAAGAAAACAAGACCCATGCATATGATGTCTACAAAAGACCCACCTCAGATCGAAAGATACACACAGACTGAAAGTAAAGGGATGGCAAAAGATATTTCACACAGTGGAAATGAGAAAAAAGCTAGGGTAGCAATACTGATACTGGAAAAAATAGACTTTAAAATGAAGACTATAATTAAAGAGACAAGGAAGGATATTACATAATAAAGGGATCAATCCAACAAGAGGGCATCACCCTAGTAAACATTTATGCACCCAACATAGAAGCACCTAAATATATATAAAAAAATATTGACTGACACCAAGACAGAGATCAACAGTAACACAATCATAATAGGGGGCCTTAACACCCCACTGACACCAATGGATAGGTCTTCCAGACGGAAAATCAACACAGAAACAGCAATTTTAAATGACACATTAGACCAGATGGATTTAATTGATATTTTTATAGCATTTTACCCCAAAGCAGCAGCAGAATATAACTTCTTTTCAAGTGCACATGGAGTACTTTCCAAAATAGATTATATGTTAGGCCACAAAACAAGTCTCAATGAGTTTAAGAATATTGAAATCATATCAAGCATCTTCTCTGACCACAATAGTATGGAACTAGAAATTGCAAGAAAAAAACTGAAAAACACACAAAACACCTGGAGGCTAAATAACATGCTAGTAAATAATGAATGGGTCAACAATGAGATCAAGGAGGAAATCAAAAGATACCTTGAGAAAAATGAAAGTGAAAACACAACTTAAAATCTATGGGACACAGTGAAAGTAGCCGTAAGGAGGAAATTCATAGCAATGCAGGCCTACCTAAAGAACCAAGAAAAATCTCAAATATGCAGTCTGGGATCTGGAAAAAGAACAGCAGACAAAGCCCAAAGTACAGGGAAGGAAACAATAAAGATCATAGTGGAAATAAATGAAATAGAGACTAAAAAAATAACGAAAAGATCAATGAAACTAAGAGCTGGTATTTTGAAAAGATAAACAAAATTGACAAACCTGAGTCAAGAAGAAACGGAAATCTGAAGAGACCAATTACAACCAACAAAATCGAATCCGCGATCAACTAGCTCCCAACAAACAAAAGTTCTGGACCAGATGGCTTCACAAGTGAATTTTATCAACCATTCAAAAAAGAATTAATACCTATTCTTAAACTATTCCAAAAAAATCAAAGAGGAGGGAAGTCTCCCAAGCTCATTTTATGAGGCCACCATTACCCTGATTGTAAAACCAGATGAACATTACAAAAAAAAAAAACAAACCCATAGGCCGATATCCCTGATGAACATAGGTGCAGAAACCCTCAACAAAATCTTAGCAAACCAAATTCAGCGATACAGTAAAACATTCATACCCCACAATTGAGTGGGATTCATTCCTGGTATGCAAGATTGGTTCAGGATCTGCAAATCAATTAACATGATACAGTATATAAACAAAATGTAAAATAAAACTCGTATGGTCATATCAATAGATGCAGAAAAAGCATTTGACAAAATCTAGCATCTATATGATAAAAAAAACTCTCAGCAAAGTGGAAATAGAGGCAACATCTCTCAATGTAATAAAAGCCTTATATGAAAAACCCACAACTAATATCATACTCAATGAGGAAAAAGCTAAAAGCATTCACCGTAAGATCAGAAACAAGACAAGGATGCCCACTTTCACCACTTTTATTTAGTTTAGCATAGTTCTGGAAGTGCTACCACAGCAATCAGAGAAGAACAAGAAATACAAAAGGCATCCAAATGGGAAAGGAAGTAAAAGTGTTGTTATTTGCAGAAGACATGATACTATATAGAGAGAACCCAAAATATTCCACCAAAAACTATTAGAACTAATAAATTAATTTAGTAAATTAGCAGGACACAAAACTAATATTTGTAAATTGGTTGCATTTTTATACACCAGTAATGAACTATCAGAAAGGAAAATTAAGTAAACAATCCCATTTACAGTTGCATCAAAAAATAAATAAAATACTTAGAAGTAAATTTTGAAAAAAAAGATTTTATTGGGGAATTGGGGCAGGGGAACAGCATTGGGGAATCAGGGAAGGGGAACAGACAAGTTGCTGTCCTTTTGTTCTTCAGTCTAGTTGTGGAGGTTGCTGCTTCACTGGCCCATGTTAATATTGTCATTGCACTCTTCCCGGGTGAGGCAGATCAGTCGCCGGCTTCTGGATGGCTGTTCACAGCGGCTCTTGGCAGGTCACGCTGGCTGCCGGCCACTCACTGTGGCCTATTGCAGCCCACTGCAGCAGAGGCTGCAGCCCACACCCTCACCGGCCATCTTAGCTATAGAGGCAACCAGGTGGAGCTGTTGTTCACAACCTTAGCTATAGAGGGCACTGTCACTGTCCCTCATGTGGGATCCGAACTGGGGCCCTGCTGCTCAGAGTTGGCATCCCAAGCCAGCTCCTAACCAACACGCCACTCTGCTGGCTCTACTTAGAAGTAAATTTAACCAAAGAAGTAAAAGACCTCAGAAAGTTATAAGATATTGAAGAGAGAAATTAAAGAAGATACAAATGGAAACATATACTATGCTCAATATTAGGAAGAATTAATATAGTCAAAATGTCTGTGGTACCCAAAGCAATCTATAGATTCAGTGCAATTAATTTACATGGAACCATAAAAGACCTCAAATAGCCATAGCAATTTTAAGAAAGAAGAACAAAGCTGGAAGTAGTACACCACTTGATATCAAATTATATTAGTAGGCCATAGTAATCAAAACAGCATGGTATTGGTGTAAAAACAGACACATAGATCAATGGAACAGAATAGAGAGCCCAGAAATACATCTATCTCTTATGGCTGTTTAATCTCTGACAAAGGAAGCAAGATTTACATTGGGGTAGAGACAGTCTTTTCAATAAGTGGTACTAGGGAAACTGGACAGATACATGCAAAAAAAATAAAAATGAAAGTGTATCACCTTCTTCATCCATATACAAGAATAAACTCAAAATAGATGTAAGAAGAAAATATAGGTGGTAAACTCTCAGATATTACCCTTAGTAATATTTTTACTGACATATTTCCTTGGACAAGGGACATAAAAGAAAGAATAAACAAAAGGCACTACATCAAACTAAAAGGTTTTTTCATAACTAAGGAACCCGTTAACAAAACAAAAAGACATCCTACTGAATGGGAGAAGATATTTGCCAATGATACATCTGATAAGGAGTTAATATCCAAAATTTGTAAAAGTCTAATACTACTCAACACCACAAAAACTAACAGTCAAATTAAAAAATGGGCAGAGAATAGACATTTATCTAAAGAGGGCGTACATATGGCCAATAGACATATCAAAAGATGCCCAGCATCGCTAATCATCAGAGAAATGCAAATGAAAACCACAGTGAGACACCACCTCACTCCTGTCAAAGTGGCTATCATCTATAAAGCAGCAGACAAGTGTTGGTGAGGATTTGGAGGAAAAAACCCTTATGCCCTATTGGTGAGATTACAACTTGGCACAGCCACTATAGAAAATTGTATAGAGGTTCCTCAAAAAATTAAAAATAGAACCACTTTATAACTCAGCAATTCCACTCCTGGGTATTTATCAAAAGAAAATCCAAAACACTAATTCGAAAAACGATATGCACCCCTGTGTTTACTGCAGTGCTATTCACTATAGCCAACACTATGGAAACAACTGAAATGCCCTTCAGTAGATGATTGGATAAAGAAATCGTGGTACATTTATGCAGTGGAGTATTACTCTGCCATATAGATGAATGAAATCCTAACGATTTGCAACAACATGAATTCGACCTAGAAGATATTATGCTAAGTTAAATAAGTCAGGCTGAGATAGATGAATACCATATGATCTCACTTCTATGTGGAATCTAAAGAACAGAATAAATGAACAAACAAAACAGAAGTAGACGCATAGGTACAGAGGACAAAATGATGGTTGCTAAATGGGTGGGAGGTTGGGGGATGCGTGAGAAAGGTGAAGGGATTAGGCGGTCTAAATAGAGAGTCACAAAATAGTTATGGGGATGTGAAATACAGTATGGGGAATATAGTCAATATTGTAAAAACTATATATGGTGTCAGATGTGTACTAGACTTATCAGGGGATCACATCATAAATTATATAACCACTGTGCTGTACACCTGAAACTAATATAAAATAATATTAAATGTTGACTATAACTAAATATACATATGTATATGTATATAGTCATGGGATATAAAGTACAGCATAGGGAATATAGTTAATGGGATTATAATAGCTGTGTATGGTATCACATGGGTAGTAGACTTGTTGGGGTTATCACTGATTTGTACACCTGAAATTAATTTTATATATACACACATATACATACACACACACACACACACACACAACCATTCAGTAACATAAAATAACAACTTAGGCTCAATGGTGGCTAACTACCATTTACCGACTGTGAATATAAGTTAATAAATATATAACTCTGAACTCCTACTAAATATATTTCTTGCAACTTAGTATAAAATGCAATCTAAATTATAAGAAAGAGCTTAGGAATATAAATGACATTGTTGCCAGATATATCTGCTAAAGTATATTATTAAACACTGTAGACGCAATTCCATAAAAATCACAATATGAACGATCAACTATTAATGACAATAAATAATTCAAACAGATTAAACCTATACTTTTGTGATAGCATAGCAAAGAGCCCCATTGCACATTTGATGATGAAATGAGCCTGGTCATGTGGGGAAGGGCTCCCTCAAAGATCCTGATTGGTGGAGTTCCAGTGGTTGACAGTGATGCTACTTTCCACTTGCTCCATTCTAAAAGTGAAGTCACCGTATCTTAAGGCCTAGCTAAATACTTGTAACTGAAGCCTTCACTTGTATTGTTCTTTCTAGAAAGTTTTATCAAAGACCCCATTTTGCAATTGGATGTTTTTGAAGTTGACTACAGATTGCAATAACTGTGGGAAGCCCAGTGTAAACCAAACTCAAAGTTGCACACATCAGTCTCTTTGATTGGTCCCAGCAACAAATTAAAATGCAGGACAAACACCTCTTTCAGCCTTGCACATAAATACCTCCTTCTAGAAAGTTCTTTACCTCCATTTCTGTCTATACGCAACTGTGCAGAATGGTGCCTACAGGCCATTCATGCTGAAAAACAATAGCCATACAATCAGACTATTAATTTCCTCATATGTAAATTGAAAATATCTCAAACCCTCCAAGGAAAATCATAAACAGAATGAGGAACAAAATTTCAATTGAATATGATAATAAATACACAGTTATTTCGTAAAATAAAATGCCAAGCTACATTCAATGGCAGTGAGAAAAAAGTAAACTGAAGTTACCTAGAAATTTTTTACTTACTGGAATACCTTACTTATCAGAATACCCTGTTCCTCTGAATAAATTGGGCACTCCTGTATGTATCACTTGTTCTAGGTTAGTACTCTGTGGGTTATAACTAATAGAGAGAAGCCATTTGGTTGATTGGTGTTTTTTTTCCCTTAAACAAAATGGATACCGTGTTACAAAAACCCAAGGAGATTTTGTAGAACCCTAGGCAGAGGATACAGCAAGGCCTCAGGAATCAACCTCTGTTGTATCTGCTTCTCTCTCTCAAATGCCTTCAATCTGCCTTTACCTTTTTAATGATAATTTAGTCAAGCTTGCTCTCTCCCTGCAAAATAGTTTATGTCCTGGTACTTAATTTCTCTATCAAAAAGCTACCCTTCTTTCAGTGCGGCTGACTTTAGCTAAAAGTTAAGAACAAATTACATTAAATCAGCTACTTTTTCTTAATATGTATGTGGAGCCGTCCAGAATTATTTTTTAAGATCTTATTAATCACATGAGTCTCTAGTTAATGTAGTTTGAGTTGGAATAGGATTACCTGTGGGCTGTAGGGAGCCCCAAATGACAGTTTAAATAAAAGAAAAATTTATATCCCTCTTTAAAAATGTTAATCCTCCAGTGCTGATACAGGAACGTCACCAAGTCAGCAGTCTCCTATTTTGGTGATCCACCATCCTCAGCATAGACTTCTACCTTCTGGCTCAAGATGGCTGCTTGAGCCACAACCAATAATGCCCTATTCCACTCAACCAGAAGGAAGGAAAAAAAAAACAGCCACACCGACCTCTATCAAGAGATACTAGAAAATGGATATTTATTCTGGGCAGTTGTATTATCTGTATAAAAATCACGGGTTCTATTATTAAGAAAGAAAAGGAGAATGGATATTAGGGAACAGTTAGCAGGCTGTGCCATAGACTTTAAAGTGTAAGTCCTTTGGGTAGTGCAAATGTGCCTAAATCTTGGTGTCTTTTCTATGAGAAAACCTGAAGCAGTCATTTTAAAATGAAATTTAAAAACCATTCATGTAAACTTTAAAGGAAAATCAACAGAATAGTTTATAATTGAGTATAAAGAAATCTAGGAACAGTACAATAGAATGCAACAACAAAAAACCCATACATACACAAACAAAAAACCCAAGCTATCAAAAGTTGAATAGTATTTCCTTTAAAGTCAGCTCACTACATTTATACTGAAGGTGCCAAAAAATGTATACAAGTGGACACTGGTCAACGTTGCTCAAGCAGTAGTTCGCCATAATCAGAAGTATCTGGATGCTGATGGTAACCACTTTGAGCACCTCTTAGAATTGTAGAATTCAAACATGACTTGTTTTCATCTTTTGCTATTGGTATATATTGAGTATTGCAATTTTAATACTTTTTTTTCCTTTCTTAAAACATGTATACATTTTTTTGGCACCTTCTGTATAATGATGTCTGAAAGAATTACTGGTGAGGCTATTGGGAAACATTCCCGTTTTCGTCACCTGCAATATCAATTCTAAAATATATTTAGACATATGTGTTGCAGGGCCTGAACTAGGATAGGGCAAGAGAGGTCCCTGGGGCACAAAATTTAAAGAGGCACTTGCTTTCAGGTTGGTGCAAGTGCAGACGCTACATCTCCACTGCCCTAAGAGTGAATACCTCCTTCAATCTTGTGCTCTAGGCACTCCCTTGCTTCACTGTAGTCCCAGCCACGCTGCATAGATGGGGCAAATATGACAGACAAATGTACAGGGGCAGTAACCCACATAAAGGTCTTTACAAACTGAAAGAATTAGCAACCATAACATTGAGAATATCATTAAGAATGTGCCTCTTGATTTTTATGATTGTATTCAATGGGAGAGATAAAAATGGTAATTTTTAGTTTAAAAATAAAATGATTAGAATACTTGCCTTTGAAACACATTTTATAAAATAATTCATTGTGATTTTGAAAGGTTGCTCTTTTATATCAATGCAAACTTGGCATTTGTTTAACCCAAGAGTTAGTGTCCTTTAATTTTGACAATAGGTACCTTGTTCTTTCTTTTTTTTTTTTTTTTTTTTTTTTTTTGAGGGCAGTGTTACTGACCCTCATATGTGGGACCAAACTGGGGCTGCTGGCTTCCCAAGCCAGTGCTTAACCACTGCGTCACTCAGCCGGCCCTGGTACCTTGTTTTTAAGAAGACATTCACTCAGTGTCATGTATGAACCTGAAAATGAGTGCCTCCTTAAATTTTACGCAAAAAATTAATAAATAAAAGGGGACCAATCCTAGCCATCAGAGCAAATGAATGACCTTCTATAAAATAAACTTACCACAAAAATAAAAGATACTTTAAAAAAACTTCTAATTAACATTTTAGTGTGTTTTGTCTGGACATTTCATTAATAAATGAAACACAAGAAATAAGTCAGACAGAGAAAGACAAATACCACCTGTTTTCACTTATGTGGAATCTAAAAAACAAATAAAAAACAAAACAAAACAAATGCATAGATATAGAGAATAAATTGATGGTTACTACATGAAAAACAAAACAAAACAAATTCATAGATATAGAGAATAAATTGATGGTTGCTACATGGTAGGGATCTGGTGGGGGTGAGTGAAAAAGGTGAAGGGATTAAGAAGAACAAATTGCCAATTATAAATATAATCATGGGGGTGTAAAGTACAGCATTGGAAAATAGCAATTATATTGTAATAACTAATGGGTACTATAACTAATCAGGGTAATCACTTAGTAAGTTATTTAAATATCTAATCTCTGTGTTGTTATATACCTGAAAATGTTATAACATTGTATGTCAGCTGTAGTTGAAAAAAGTTTTTTTAATAAAAATGAAGTAAAATAAATGAAACCAGAGCAAGTAGTCACCAGAAATAATGATGAGTCAAAATGTTAATCACAGTGAATCTAGATAAAGAATATGTGGGTTTTTATTGTGCTATATTTGTAACTTTTCTGTAGGTTTAAAATTTTCACCAAAGGATGGTAGAAAGTAATCATTTGAGAATAGGAAAGAGCTCTTAGATATGAAAAAATATAATTTAAAAATTTAAAAATTATAAACATGATACAATATTGCAGAACATCAAATTAATGAATTAGAAGACAAACTTGAAAATTTCTCTTTAGAATTCAAGGTAAAAGTGAACAGATTAAAATAATGGGAGGAAAATAAGAATAAAGGATAAAGTTAGGAAATTCACTGTGTTTATAATGGGGGTTGGTAGAGATAGGAAGAGATGAAGAAAATAATTATCAAAGAAAGAGAAGAGAATTATGTGAGCTGAAGAAAGACATGAGTCTTTAGATTAAAAGGTCTCACGAGTACCAGGCAAGATGAATGGAATGAGATCCAAACCTAGACATATCCTGATAGTACATTTAATTTTTCAAAGGAACATTACCCACAAAGGAAAGATTTTTATCATCAGATGCTTTTGTAACATTAAATGCGTGAGACAGTGAAGTATAGTTATATAATCAAAAAAGAAAGTGTCTGCAAAAGGATTGAGAAATATCAAATATATAAAAATTCATGAATTTATAGTGGTAATACCCAAATAGTTGACTTTGGAAATTGCCAGGACATCAACTCATTATTGTATAAATTGATAAATAAAGGAAAAGAGTCAAGTATTTATCCTGACTTTCCTTAATGAACTATATCCCAAGATAATTAAACAGCTGCAAGGGAAAATTTTTCCCCATAGAATAATTATAGCTATGAAATGCAGAAGGAATGGATTTAGAAAACTCCCCACTTTATAATCTCTAATGAAATAATGGATCTAGCAACAATCAACATGGTTGCTAAAACCTTTAGAGGAAAGGTCTTGTAATAGATGAATGGTTCAGACTGACAATACTCAACTGTAGTGATCAGTCTAATATCATTAAGAGTAAGACAGCCAGTCATTTTGTGCCTCCTGATATATTGCAATAGAAGGTATATGAAATTACCTATAAAGTGTTCTTGCCAAAAATTAAACTGAGATCTAGTCAAGCCACTGGTTGTAATAACTACCAGTTTGCAAGAAATACTTGGGGGTAGAGGAATATATGAAATGACACCATGAAGATACAATCAAATAAAAAAGAATGTGGGAAATCCTCCAGAACAAAAGACCCAATTCATTTAACAAATGAATAACTTGGCAAAAGTGGAGGAAGAGAGGAGAAATTATAGATTTTAAATATACTTATCTTTTAGAGATGTACTGGATTATTTACTGTTGAAGTTATAGGATTTTTTGATTTGTTTTAATAAATGTGTGTGGGGGATAGTATTTGGAGGGAATGATGAAACAAAATTAGAAAAAAAAGTTGATAACTCTTGAAGCTAAGTGGTGGATACATGGGATTCATTATAATATTTGTTCTGTTGAAATATTCCATAAAAATTTAATAAAACAAAAGACCTGAAAGATTGAGTAGATGTAATATAATTCTAGTAAAACCCTGAGAGGGAAAAGAGAAAATAGAGCAGAGATTATATTTGAAGACATAATGCCTAAGAACTTTGTAAATCTGATGAAAGCTGTAGTCTGCTAATCCAAGAAGTCTAGTAAAATCTCAATCAGGATATAAAAACTTCCAAACCCAGAGACCTCATAGTGAAACTTCAGAAGATGATTGATCAATTGATAGGCAAGCAGGCAGATGGATGGATGGATGGACGGACGGACGGACGGACGGACAGACAGACAGAGAGATTTTTAATAAGTCCAATGGTGGGAAAAAGCCAAAATACCTTCAAAGGAACATGGATGGTTTCTCAACAGCATCAATAGAAGCCAGAGACAGTTTGATGTTATCTTCCATATGATGAAAGAAAATAACTGCCACCCTAGAATTGTACATCCAGTGAAAATATCTTTCAAAAATCAGCACAAAAATAAATTTGTTTCCAAATAACTAAGTTTGTTACCAGAAGACCCTTACTAAAGGGAACTCTAAAACATGTAACTTAGGCAGAAGGAAAATATTCATGAGAAAGTCAGGAAGTCAAGAAAGAAGATCACATAGTGGCAAATACGTGGATAAATTTAAGCACAAATTGACAGTGTAAAACAATAATATCTCATGCTGGGCTAAAATAAAAGAGAATTAAAATATATACCAATAATGATACTATATAAGTTGGGAGTGAGCACAGTACACTAATGTATTCTAAGATCCTTATATTATTGGGTAAAGATATTTATTGATTGCTCCTTAGATATTGATTAGTTAAGTTACCATGTAATTTTTAGGGTAACTATTAAAAGGATAGAAACATGATGTATAACTTTCAAACTAGGTGAGAGAACAGAGGAAAGATTTTCAGAAATAATTTAATAAAAGGAGATACATTCAACCAAAGGAGAGGAAAATAAACGTGAAGTAGCTGGAACAAATAGGAAGCTTAAAATTATTTGATCAATTTAATATCAAATTACTAGTAATTATACTAAGTCAAAATGGGCTAACTGCTACAGTTATAAAAACAAAGATAATCAGTTTGGATTTTTAAAAAAATTCACCTATACACATCTAAAGATAGATATATGAAAGATTGAAATTAATAGACTTAAAAAAGATTTACTGTGAAAACAACCAAAAGAAAAACTAATATAGCTTTATTAATATCAAATATGATAGGTTTTAGGGTTAAATGCATAACTAGATATAAAGCTGATCATCTCATCATGATAGAAGGTTCAGTTCACCAGAAAAATATAACTGTTGAATTTACATCCATCTAATAACATATTCTCAGGATATATAAAGCTAACGTTGAAAGAACCAAAAGGAGGAACAGATAATCCATATTATAGTAAGCAATTATAGCACATCTCTCTATATAATTGAAAGACTGCACAGAGTAAAAAAAAATCAGTAAGGTTTGAAGACTCGATTAACAATTTTGACCTTTTAAAATACTACACTACACAATTGCAAAATCCATTTCTTTACAAAGATTCACTATATTTTAGACTCTAAAGTAAGTTTTCAACAGATTTCAGAGGGTTGAAATTATGGTTTCTGCCCATAGATTATTAGAAATCAATAACAAAACAATAACTAGAACAAACCAATATTTTGAAAATTAATATACTGTATATACTTTCAAATAACCTATAGGTCAAAGAAAAAATTATGAACAAAAAATAAACTATAAATTCAATGGAAAAAAATTTTTTTTTTCTAAAGATTTTATCGCGGAATTGGGGGAGGGGAACAATGTTGGGGAATCGTGGAAAGGAACAGACAAATTTCTGTCCTTTTCTTCTTCAGTCTAGTTGTGGAGGACATCGTTTCACTGGCCCATGTTGGTATTGTCATTGCGCTCTTCCCAGGTGAGGTAGATCGGTTGCGGGCCTCTGGACGGCTGCTCATGGCAGCTGTTGGCAGCTCTCTCTGGCTGCCGGCCACTCACTCTAGCTTATGGCAGCTCACTGCAGCAGGGGTTGCAGCCTACACCGTCTCGGGCGACTCATGGCAGCCCAGCTCCAGGTCGAGCTGTTGTTCATCATCTTAGCTGTAGAGGGCAGTGTCACTGGCCCTCATATGTGAGATCTGAACCAGGGCCCTGCTGCTCAGAGCTGGCATCCCAAGTGCCATTCAGGCGCCCCCCCCCCCAATTTTTTTACTACTTCATTGATGAGGATGATATTACAATCAAGTTGAGCTGTAATCATTTCAGTGAAGGTTTTATATGTTTCCTTAAACTTCTTGCTTGGCACTGTTTTTTTAATATAAGTCCCAACTTGAAAGGCTTGCGGGAAAAGCCTGATGTGTTTGAACTTGGAGAAGAGCCTCAAAAACAATCACAGTACAGTTGAGTTAATGGAGCAACTAGATACCATAAAATGGCTTAACATTCCTTTTACTGTCTGTTTCCAGGGCATTAAAGTAAGAGGTTAGGACATATTTTTTTTTAAGATTGTTGTGAAGATTTTATTTATTTTTAAATTTTTATTACATTTACTGGGGTGACATTGGTTAATAAAATTATATAGGTTTCAAGTGTACATTTCTATAATACATCATCCATCTATTGCATTGTGTGTTTACCACCCAGAGTCAGTTCTTCTGTCACCATATATTTGATCCCTTTTACCCATTTCTATTACCCAACCCCCCACTCCCACTCTGCTAACCACTAAACTGTTGTCTGTGTCTATGAGTTTTTGTTTGTTTGTCTTGTTTGTTTGCTGCTTTAAGGTTTATGTCCCACATATGAGTGAAATCATATGGTTCTCAACTTTCTCTGACTTATTTTCTCAAGATCAATCCATGTTGCTTATTTTTAATAGTAACAGGTATTCTTTAACTGGTTTATGAAGGCCAAACTACAGTGGGACATGTGAACTCTTTAATACCTAGATTAAGAGTTGTTATCTAAGGATTAATATATACACTATATATTGGCACCATTAATGCCATTATTATTAAGGGTGTGAGCATTTTCTTTGCAAATCTGTTTGTAGTTAGAACATTAAGTCTTAAGTTTATAATTCAGAAATTATTTCATCCTTTAAAAAATAACACAAGGGCCAGCCGAGTGGCGTGTTGGTGAAGAGCTGGCTTGGGACACCAGCAGCCCTGGTTCGGATCCCACATATGAGGGCCAGTGACACTGCCCTCTATAGCTAAGCTGGTGAACAACAGCTCCACCTGGAGCTGGGCTGCTGTGAGTCCCCGGGACGGCATAGCTGCAGCCCCTGCTGTAGTGGGCTCCCATAGGCTACAGTGACTGGCCGGCAGCCAGCGTGAGCGGCCGACAGCCGGTGTGAGCTGCTAAGAGCCGCTGTGAGCCGCCGTCCAGAGAACGGCGACTGATCTGCCTCACCCCAGAAGAGCACAATGAGATACCAACGTAGGCCAGTGAAGTGACGTCCTCCACAACTAGACTGGAGAACAAAAGGACAGCAACTTGTCTTTTCCCCTTCCCCAGTTCCCCAACGCTGTTACCTTTCCCTAATTCCACAATAAAATCTTTAAAAACAAAACAAAACACAAAACTTCTAATAGTTGAGCATTCAGCATAGTGCTGCAGAAAGAAGACTCTTAAAGCCAGATTAAACCCCTCTAATGATGATCTTATTAAGAAGCAAAGCATATAGTTGAAAATACATATGAATAAATTAATAATTTTGGGGGAATGTAAACTTTGTAGTGTTACTTTACAGTAAAAGATATTTATGTTCTAGAACTAAATTCCAAAGTTTGGGACCTTTCTCATACCCAGAATGTCTTGTGAAGCTCAAGGATAATTGTTGATGTGCATCATAGTTTGTAATTCTATGATGGATAAAAATCCTGAAGCTATTTCTTTACCACGACCACCACCACCACTACCACCAGACGCTGTTATAGTAGGAAACTCTGCAGTAGGTCTCTCTTACTTGCCTTTGGAAAACTTGGGTTTTAACATAGCTTATTTTTATTTTTTATATTTTTTACAAGGATCATCTACATTTAACTTCTTATAGTAAAACCTCGTAAGTTTACAGAACAGAAAAGGGTCATCTAATTGAGTGACCAGTATATGTATCAGAGTTTATTTTTTAATAGAAAAACAATTTGGGTTTTTTTAGCGTACTCACCAGAACTTCAATTATTAAGTAGAGACCCTCATTTGGTCCTCATTTAATGAGCTAAATATATAAATAATGTACACTTAAGATTTTCACATGATGTAAAAAAGTTTGTTTATATATTGCTCCCCTTATATATTATATTTCTTTAAAAGTTGTCAGTGTTTTTAATTTATATAACAAAACCTTATGCAGCAGATGTTATACTCATTTTAGCCCATACTATTCTCATAAATTTAGAATTGACTAAAAATGTTTTTCATATAGACATTATTTTGCTGGTTTGCCTCCCTCCCACCCCCCAGAAAAAGTGTTTACGTTTTTTTTTGTTTGTTTGTTTTTGAGGGCAGTGTCACTGGCCCTCATATGTGGGACCAAACTGGGGCCACTGGCTTCCCAAGCCAGCGCTTAACCACCGCACCACTCAGCCGGCCCTCAGAAAAAGTGTTTCCTATAGAGCACCTCTAATTGTTTTAGAAAGAAAAAATGACTTCAAAATATTTACTTAATACAAATTAACATGTCCAAAATATTACCAATTCTATATTAATAATATGTGAATGAGGTGGCTTTATAATATATTTAACCAAGGATATTACCGGTATGTTTCTTAATTTTGAAAATATTAACTCAGACATATGTGTAATTTATAATTGCCATGACCAGCAAGCATAATTTGAATAAACATTAACAATAAAAATACATTCACAGAGCGCTGGCCGAATGGCTCAGTTGGTTAAGAACTCGCTCAAGAGTGCTAGCTGAGCTCTGAGCAACGGCGGTTCGATGTCAGTCCAAGCTGAGTTGCTGTTGAGCTGCCAACAGGTGGCAGGATGGCTCAGCTGGAAAAAAAAATACATTCACAGAAATTTCTAAAAGGTATTTTTCAATAAAAGTATCACTTTTATCTCACTCTGAAGTCAAACTTTTATTCAGTTTGAGGGAAGCATCGAAAGTAGTCTTATCCTAATCCTTAGCTTCCTAATACCTCAAAACTATGAAAAGCTAAATGAATTGTACATGGTTTGCCACTTTCTTTTTAATTGAATATACATGGTATTTAGTTCAAAATAAAAATTTCTTTGAGTACCATGATTAAATTCTCTTAATCATATAAAACATCATTAGTAATCTGAATATTTTCATTATAAGGAATACTGTCATGTGTGTACATTTGTATAACGTTTTCAAAGGATTTGAGATGCGAAAGTGATCTGGGTTGTCAGAAAAGTCATGAGGTATTTTTTCTATGTTTTTTTGTTGCAAAAATGCGTCATGACTTTTCCGACAACCCAATAAAATAGAATCTGAGAACTTCTCAAGAGTTAACCTCTTTTGACACTGGGTTAGGTACTGGTCATGTGGAATGCTACAGAAGTAGCAGTTCAGTAGTACTCATTCCTACTCTTTTTTTTTTTTTTTTTAAGATTTTTGTTGGGGAATTGGGGGAGGGGAACAGCGTTGGGGAATCAGGGAAGGGGAACAGACAAGTTGCTGGCCTTTTGTTCTTCAGTCTAGTTGTGGAGGACGTTCTTCACTGGCCCATGTTGGTATTGTGATCATTGCGCTCTTCCCGGCTGAGGCAGATCCGTCAGCCTCTGGATGGTCACTCACCGCGGCTATTGGCAGCTCACGCTGGCTGCTGGCTACTCACTGTAGCCTATGGCAGCCCACTGCAGCAGGGGCTGCAGCCTACACCGTTGCCGGGACATGCAGCCCAGCTCCAGGTGGAGCTGTTGTTAGCTGTAGAGGGCAGTGTCACTGACCCTCATATGTGGGATCCAAACCGGGGCTGCTGGCATCCCAAACCAGCTCTTAACCAATGCGCCACTCACCTGGCCTTTTTTGTTTTGTTTTGTTTTGTTTTCAGTTGAGCCATCCTGCCACCTGTTGGCAGCTCAACAGAAGCTTGGCTCGGGCTGGGCATCGAACTGCTGTTACTGAGAGCTCAGCTTGCACTCGTGAGCGAGCTCTTAACCAACTGAAGCACTCGGCCGGCCCTCATTGCTACTCTTAACATGGTCTGAATGTGAAGTAAAGATAAATTATTTATCATACTAAAATGACATTACTTACCTTAAAATTTTCCAGGACAAGGGGTAGTGTATGTTCATTAAGCACTTGTTAATGATAATGTTAGTTGATTTTACTTAGGTGAGAAATCAATTAAAAATGGATGAAACAGAAAAAAACACATGATTACATTCTTTTTCTAAAGAACTAAGTGTTCTATGGGACTGGCTTTCAAAGTTTTATGGAGGAGGGGAGGCGTCTTGGGATGAATCTCAAATGCATTACTGAGTGAAAGAAGCCAGACTCAAAAAGCTACATTCAATATGATTTCACTTAAATGGCATTTTGCAAAGGAAAAACGATAGAAACAAGAAATACAGTGGTTGTAAGGGGTACATAGGAATTTTGGTGTGGGTAATGGAATGGTGCTACATCTAATTGTGATGGAGGTTACACAACTGTATGCATTTGTCAAACTTACAAAGCTGCACACTAATATGATGAGTTTTACTGTATGTATATTCTATCTTAACAATAACAATTATAAAAATAGTGATAATCATAGTAATGGCTATAGAAGCAGAGTGGGCCCCAAGCAAGAGAGCACTCCTATAAGAGAATTTATAGCATTTCCAGAGCAGCTTCTCTTAACCTCCATCTCCATTGCCTTATCCCGACTACCTTCCCTGTATTCAGTTTCTGCGTTCACTTTGACTTTTGGCATTTTTTTCCTGAGGCTCCATGGACTTCCCTTGATAGTTCTTGGCTCCAAGATTGTAAAACAGAACCACTGCTCAAACCATTGATTTCCAGGTTCTTGATTTCTATTTGGCAAAGGAAACTTTCACATGATCAGATTTCTTCAGTAGAATGAAAACTTTGAAGACAGTGTGTGAAGGATAGACAGTGAACAACCTAAAGACAGGGATATAGATAGGAAACTTTTACAATAGTCCAGGCCAGAAATTGTGAAGGTCTGAGCTATTAAGCAATGCAGTGAAGATGGAATGAATGAGTGAATAAAACTGTACAGTTAGAATATTCAAGGCTAAGAATAGGGTCTGAGGGAGAAAAAGGAAGAATAAGAATAAGATGATTCAGTAGTTTCTACTTTAGGCAACTGGTTAGATTGCTCATTTCACTCATTCAAAAAAATATTTATGGACTACTGAGCTATACACTTAAAAATGGTTAAGCTGGAAATTTAATATTGTGTGGAGTTTTTTTTAAAACCATAATTAAAAATACATTTATTGAACACCCACAGTGTGCCAAGTATTATGTTAGATATTGGGTATTACACACGGTTTCTGACATCCTAATGTACCACAAAGTGAACCCACAAATATGTACATAAAAATAATGACAAATGCTTTGGAGGAAAAGAACTGGGTACTCTAAGAGAGAATGATGCTAGACCCATTAATAGACAAACAATAGGAAGAGTAGGGGAGAAGAATTCCAGGCAGCACATATGAAGGCCCCAAAGCAAGAAATAACTTGTCATATTTAAAGAACTGAAGGAAGGCCTATGTAACTGGAATGTAGTAAGCAAGGAGAGTGATGTCACACAGTTTTGTAATAGAAGGTCCTGCCTAGGTCATAAACTATCTTATAGACCATGGTAACGATTTTAACATTAACCCCATGTATAAGTGGAAAGCCATCGAAGTTAGAGTGTGTGCATGTATATATGTGTTGAAAGAAGAGCAACATGATTTGTAACCTCACGTTCTGCAATATAGTTTGCTTTAGCCAGTGAACTGTCCCTGCTTTTATCCAAGGACCACCCATCAACATGTGTATTAGACCCATCCTCCTCATCTACTCAAGGGCCTTAATCCTGATTTTACCTCTCTGTATCCTATATCAGTTTCTTACCTTCAGTTAGCTACAAATATACTGTAGCATAACCTATCTTAAAAAGAAACAAAACTTATTTTTAGATGCCACATGTCCCTTCAGCTACTTCCTAATTTCTCTGCCTTCTATTGAAAAAGTAGTCTATACTCATCATCTCTATTCTTTCAATCTACTCTAAACAGGTTTTTTTTCCTACTTCTATCCTTTGACACCTCCCTGGTTAAGGTCACCTCCATCTTTCCAAATCCAGTGGTCAGTTTTTGTCCTTACCTTATTTGGTCCCTTCAGCAGCATTTAAGGTAACTGATTACTTTTTCCTTTTAACAGATGTTAGTAAAATTGTTTTAGCCAGATAATATATTAACATGGTTCAAAAATCAAAATAATAAAATACACATTGGGAAATCTTGCTACCACAACTGGAGCCCCTGATCGCATATTCCTCCCCTTTCCACTCCAGCTTCCTAGAGGTAACCACTTTTAATAGCTTTCTGTATGTTCTCCCAATGATTTTTACACAGATACAAGCAAATCAAAATATTTATTCTTATTTCCATTCTTGCCCCAAAGGTAGCATCCCATAAACACTGTTCTATCCCTTTAATTATGCTCTTTTCACCTAACATGGAAATCTTCCATTTTATGTGGAGAGCTTTCTCATTCTGTTTTACATCTCTTTTCAAGTGTGTGAATATACCGTAATTTACGTGTATTTAGTCGGTTGTCCATATGTGGTTTGCTTACAGTTTTTTTGTTATTATGAGCAATGCTGCAAAGAATGACTTATACACAGATTATTTCGTATATGTTGGTAAATTTCCTTAGGTGAATCAAAGGTTAAATGCCTTCGTAATTTTGGTAGTGATTGTCAAAAAGGCCTTCTAAAGGGGATGCACCATTTTACGATAAAATATAATCCAATGATTTAAAATATTATATATACATACTAGGAATATATTCTAGATTTGTATTTCTAGCTCCATGATCTCTGCCTATTCAACATTTCTCTTTGTGCAAAATTGAACTCTTCATTTTCCTTCCAAACTTGCTATTCTCCTGATTTTCATCTCTCAATAGATGGCACTGCCATTCACCCAATTGCTCAGGCAAAAAGCTTAGGAGCTGTCTTTTCTCCTTCATTTCCTACACATTATCTATCAAGTAGAACTTTATGTGTGATAAAAGTGTTCTATATCTGCGCTAATGTGGTAACCACTAGCCACATGTGCACTTAAAATGTGGCTGCTGTGACTAAACTGAGTTTTAAATTTTATTTAATTTTCATTTTAATAGCCATAGGTGACTGGTGACTACTATATTGGATAGTGCAGACTCTTCAGTCCCTCAGTAGCAAGTCCTAGAAGTTTTACTCTTCAAAATTCTAAGTCTGATCACATCTCACCATCTTCCCCACTCCACTAGGGTATAATCCACCAGCAACTCTCTCGTATATTACTTCAGTAGCCTCCTAACTTATCTCCCTGCTTCTACTTATGTAACCCATCCAAAATCTATTTTCTACATAGTAGAAATCTTTTTTAAAAGTGTTATTATTTGATACTCGATTCATACAAAATAATATATGAAATATAAGTTATAGATCATAACAACAAAATGAACACCATCCAGTGTTAAGAACTAAAACATTAGCAATAATGTCAAATCTACCCATAATGCTTTTGCCTTATCCCTCTGCCTTTACCCCTTGCCTCAACCACTTAGCTGCTAAGCATTTTCTTGTATATATAAACCTCTGAATAATATGTTTTCTTCCAGACTTTACGAAAATGGCATATCCAAACACCACACAATGTGTTGTTTAATTTTCCTTGTTTTTGACCTTTACACGAATGCATTATTCTTAGATAGACCTCTCTATTTACTCAATATTATGTTTCTAAGAATTATTCATGTTGCTGCATGTAGCTGTAGTTTATTTATTTTCACTGCTGTATAATATTCCATTGTGTGATGTTTACCACAGTTCATCTCCCCCACCAGATTTCTGCTATTGGAAATAATGATGCTGTGAATATTCTTTATATCTTTGACTATACATATATATGGGTTTTCTTGGGGTAATTCTTCTCAACTATAGCTGGGAAACTTAAAAATATCAGTGCTTGGTGGCTATCCAAATGCCGGCGACCGATCTGCCTCATCCGGGAAGAGCGCAATGATAATACCAACATGAGCCAGTGAAGCGATGTCCTTCATAACTACACTGAAGAACCAAAAGGACAGCAACTTGTCTGTTCCCCTTCCCCGGCTCCCCAATGCTGTTCCCTTCCCCCAATTCCCCAGTAAAATCTTTAAAAAAAATAAAAAAATAAAAATAAATAAAAATATCAGTGCTTGGGCCCTACTGCAAACCAGTAAATTAGAATCTCTAGCAATGGAGTTGGATATCAGTTTGTTTTGTTTTGTTTCTTTAATTATCCAGATGATTTTAATGTTTAGCCAGGATTGAAAAAACACTGTACTAAAAAATATTCCTAAGTGTCCGGCTGAGTGGCGCGGTGGTTAAGAGCGGGCTTGGGACGCCAGAGGCCCCTGTTCGGGGATCCCACATATGAGGGTCAGTGACACAGCCCTCAAAAAAAAAAAAAATATTCCTAGGAAGAATTTCTTGGTTGTAAGGGTGTGCCCATTTTAAAATTATTTATGTATTTGCCTAATTACTCACTTACAGTAAAATATATACAGAGAGAGATGGGGAGAGAGAGGAAGAATGAGAGAGAGAGGCTCAAAACAAAAACATTGTTCTGCCCTTGGAAAATCCTAATCTTTACTAGAGCTCACAGTTCATCTCTTGGGTTTTCCTTTACATTTAAAAAAAGAAAATTTTTTTGCCCAGCATTTCAATAAAAATTTAGATTTTATGCAGGATCTGATTGTTTTTGCAGTGTAAAGATCTCCAGAGTATCTTTTTGGACTGGAAATCTCACTGAAACGACCTTTTAAAATCATTTATCAAAGGGCCGGCCGAATGGCTCAGTTGGTTAAGAGCTCGCTCAAGAGTGCGAGCTGAGCTCTGAGCAACAGCGGTTCGAGGCCAGCCCGAGCTGAGTTGCCGTTGAGCTGCCAACAGGTGGCAGGATGGCTCAGCTTAAAAAAAAAAAAAGTTAAAATCATTTATCAGATTATGTTACTACTTTATTCAAAATCCACAATGGCCTCCCATTGCAAAATAAAATTAGCATGGCCTGCAAGGTCCTATGTGATCTGGTCCTTGCCTTTTTCTCCAACCTTATTTCCTCCCACCTGCTGCCTTTTTAATTCTGTTACAGCCATACTGGTCTTTTGGTCCTCAAGTATGCCCAGTTATTCTAACCTCCTGAGGTTTTACATTTATTTTTCACTCCATCTGCAACATTATTTCCCAGATTTTATCATGGCTTAATCCGTTTTTTCATTCAGATCTCTTCTCAATGTGACCTCTTTAAAGAGGCCCTCTCACTACCCTGTTTAAACCATCCCCCTTTCCCAATCACTGCCTTCTACCTGTATACTTTGTTGACTCTCTCCCCCCCGCCCCACTATTCTATGAGCTTCAGGAGATCAGGAGCTTCATTTCTATATGCTTAGATCCTAGCATGAGTGCATAGCATAGAATACATGCTCAATCAATATTTGTAGCATGGATGGATAGATGGACAGATAGAAAGAAAAGGGGAAGGAAGGGAGGGAGGGAGGGAGGGAGGAAGGAAGGAAGGAAGGAAGGAAAGAAGGAAGGAAGGAAGGAAGGAAGGAAGGAAGGAAGGAAGGAAGGAAGGAAGGAAGGTCATCCTGACTCTGTCTTTAATAGAGAGTACAGGAAGAATAAGTTTAAGAAAATGAATTTGTTTATCAACAGTTTAAGCTTCTCCTTCCATTCTTTGTACTCCCTTCTTCCATCTAAAATATGCATCTACACATGGATGTCTTGCCTTGGTAAATTAACAGTGAAATTGGTCTTGCCTTTTCAAGGGATTAGCAAAGTGATAGATTTTGTAAATATGGCAATTAAAATCTATGTAAGAAACAAATACAGACCTCCTTCATGAATGTCTGAGCTCAGGGTGATAGGAGGTGCTGGGCTGTTGAGGCTTCCCAGGGGAAAACACATTAATTGTGAGCTTCACAGTTGATATTTCAGTCATAAACCCAGGATCTGAGGAGTCTCCCCTACTTCAGGGTAACAGAGAACAACAAGTGCATGCATGTGGGACTGAGGCTTGGGTGGGGACAGGGGATGCTGTTAAGTCCCATGGGGAGAAAATAAAGCTGGCTCCGTTTCTTTAAATACATGATGTATTTTAATAGGAAAAATAGGCAACATAAACATTTGGTAATTTTCTGGTATATGCTCTCTGCCTGACCCTTTATTGAGAGTAAGGATCCTTTCCATCCAGATTCTTACTCAAGCAGATATGTGTGTAGGCTCTCACTCAGGGAGGATATGAAACACTTGCTAGAATTTTTGGATGTGGATTTGGAGACTGGGTCTCAATCAGGTGACAGCAGGTAACAATAGCTTTGGGAAAAGAACAGCTGCCACTTGTTCTGTCACAAACATTTTATAATCATACATACTAGAGTTCCATGCTGAGACCATCTGGAAGAGTCTTGAAATGATGCTAGTCCCTAACTGCTAGAATCATAAAAGTTCTTAAAATCATGGAATGAAAAAGTATGAGACTCCCTGACGTAACATTTTACCATGGTTTATTTGAATCTGCTTCCATATAAACTGAACATTGCTTCAAAGAAATGTAACTGCTGACCAGTTGATAAAAGTTCCCTTTGCATGATAACAATTCCCTACATTTATAAAAAAGCTTTATAGCCTCCAAAACATTTAAATATGCGTGATTTATTTTATTCTCATGATTTATTTTATACAAAACCATGAAGTAGATAGGGTGGGTGCTGTATCCCCCATTCTAAAAATAAGGAAACAGAGGTAAATGTTAGGCCATTCATGCATCACACACTTGCTATTATAAATGTGCCACATTTAGGCAAATACAAATTTGTAAACTGTTTTACTTGCTAAAAGTAGTTTTATTTATAAAAATAGATTTTGGAAAGCCTTCTTTACAAGTAAACTTTGCTAGTACATTTAAGAGCTCTACAGTGCATTAATTACTATACTGAAAAGCTTGGGGAACAAAGAAATCATGGTCCGTCTGATAAGTGACTACCAATATAAGAAAACTAAAAAATGAAACTAAATATTTAGTCTAAAATTGCATTGTTGAGAAATACAATTCAAGAAGCAAAATTAAGTTATACACAGGTTTTTTTAAAAATGGGGGTATCTTACTTAAAAATGGGGAAGTTTTGTCTCGTATTTTTGCATCCTTTGAATTTTATCTAGAGTTTTATCTATCAGAATTTGGGAAATTGGGCTGGCCGAGGGGCACGGTGGTTAAGTGCTGGCTTGGGAAGCCAGCAGCCCTGGTTCGGGTCCCACATATGAGGGTCAGTGACACTGACCTCAAAAAAAAAAAAAAATTTGAAAAATTATAGTAAAATGTATTGATGAGCTTAATGACATGCGATGTTACCTATTTGTTTATATTTAAGCTCATATTTTGCTGTCAACACAAAACTATGCATTAAAATATCTTTTTGGAATATATATCTTCTGTATTAGATTGTTTTGTATTATGAAACATTGACAAGGTGTCCTTAAGTGCTAGCTGTTTGAGTTTCTATGGTAAGTAGCTAAGTAATTTTTTAAAAATCTTGTATTCAGCTTTGCCTTATACTAAAAATTTCATTTAAGGTCAACAACACAGTGTATGATGGACAAGATTTCTCTAACTTATTAAGCCATAGGAATAACAGTGGCCTCTTCTTTGATTCCTTGAAACTAATTGAGCTTGGTTCTCCTTAAGTTGGCAGGCATCTTTTTTAACTTGGACATAAGTATGTATGAGTAAGTATTCTCATATTTTAGTCATGGTGAGTTATGAGTGTATTAAAAATAATTATCTTCACCTCATAAATCTTTCTTTAGTCAAGTTTATTTTAGTGATTACTTTAATCTTCCTATTAATGTCTCCTAGTTTTGGTCAGATATATACGATGCAATAAATTATAGATTTGAGCTATATTTAGCATAAAGAAAAAGGCCAGTGGCACTATGTGTTATAGCTGTAGTTCATAACCAGTGTCTGTTAAAAAGAGTTTTGAACCAGAGCCAAACATGTCTATTTTGCTGCTTATTGTAATTGGGAACTTATTTTTTATGTTGAATATAATTTAGTTTCATTGGCATATTTTGAGAATTAAAAGAATTACAGGTGTCATTCTATGGAGAAACAGCAACAACAAAAATTCTATGTTTGCCAAACACTAATAATGGTAATGATAGGTTAGAGTACATCCTCTGAGTTAATTCATGCTTATGAAGGTAGGCACAATTAGTAATGTAAACATTCAACTCTTCATTTAGGAAAAAAACAGCAGTGTACTACCAAAAATCAAGATCATTATTATAATTATTATGATGTTTACCAAATATGGTAATAATATATATAACACACTTCAAAATTGGAGACTTCAAGGTTGGAGGCCTACTTGATATATATCAAGTACTTCTGAGACAGTGCGAGCACGTTACATGTTCCACAACAGCGTTTTCTCAGCCGTGTTCAACAGTGTACTTTGCCATCGCTCCTCCATTTTTTGAATTCAGGATGACCTTTTCATGAATAAAGTCAAATAGGATTAAGACAGGAATTTTCAACAATGGAAAAGAGCAACAGATGTAGCCGACTTTGAACGTGGAAGGATTTTTGATGCACTGTTGCTTAAAGGGAGTGTCTATAGTGGGGCGGGGGGGGGGGGGCGGGGGAAGGGGGAGGAAAAAGGAAAGGGCAAGGAGAAAATAAGTTTACAAAATATCAAAAATGTAGAAGAGGAATAAAAATAGTCCAAAATACCTGTATAGGTTTTTGGGTTTTTTTTGTAATTGTGATAAAATTATCTTGCAATTTTAAAATCGCTATCCTTTAAATAAGCTTTCTCTTTTTCCTTTTCTATAACAAAGATGTAGTTTAATATATATATATAACATACTCTTTCAAAAATATGGATAGAAAATGATGTGGTTAGGGAAATCAGAATTACTACTAATGCTATTTGTGAAGGCTCCTTCTCTCTACCATATATTTGTTCCATTTTGAGCTATAAACTTTGAATATTGCACACAAATTCCATTATATTGTAAATGTAAAGTAACAAAAGATATGACTCCAAATTAATCATATGTATAGTGAAACCATAGTTAATTTCTGACTGGTGTATGTGAAACATTTTTAAATAGTTATTGCATATAAATCACTTTATTTCTTGTTTTTGCTTTGTACACAAAAATAGCATGCTGTATAGATTGTCTTTTCAGATTATTTAATTTAAAATCAATTTTGGTGTCTGTTATGTACTAAATGTACGTCCTGGAAGAACTGACTGTTTTGGCATCAGTATCCTCTGGTTCCTGATAATATTACTCCCCTGCATGAATTATTGTAGTTTGTGATAATGAGTAATCTTTGAGCTATAAAAAAAGAACCAAACTGAATGAAGAAGCATTTAATATAAAGAGATAATTTAAGGCTTCAACTATTAATAAGTGAAAGTTCTTTAGAGGTCTTAGTGGGAAAATTTATGAGGAAAAATAAACAAGGAAATGGTTATATCTATTTGGTTTATTAAAATTACATGCTAAGCCTTCAAGCGATGTTGTTTATAAAATACTTAAACTGCTGAAACTGAATGTAGCATTCTTAGAGTAAATTTCTACCAGGATGAATCTATAGGATAGTTAACTGTCAGGATACCTATAGTGCTAGTTTAAAAATATATGAAGGAATGAATGCATGAAAGAGGATAGAAAAGATATTTTAATAAGTGATTAAAAATAAGTGATTAAAAATTTGGGATAAGGAAGAAAAATCTAAACATAGTGAATCAAAAGATCTACTCCCTCAAAGGAGAAAACTTCATCCATAATTTCTTCATCTAATGCAAGATCTTTAAATAGGTTTCTACCCCCAAACTGTGATTTAGCAGGGATTATTTAAAATTGATAACACATACCTTCATTATACCACCACCAATCACCACCAAAACTAAAAAATAATCACTTATCATTCTAATTTATTTTAATCACTTTTTGCTGTTTGTACTACAAGTACTATAAAGTTTTGCAGCAGAAATAATGCATGTACAGTAATCAAATAATCATAAAATAGGATAGAGAGGGTAAATTGCCATAAGGAAGTGTGATATATGGAATTGCATATGGAATTTAGGAGAAAGGAAAGACAAGGGAAAGTTTCATAGAGGCAATGACATTTGAACCTTTATATTACTGGTTTGGTAGAATTAAGACACAGAAATGGAAAAGGGACATTTTCAGCTGTGAAGTATTATGAGCACTTCCTCACATGAATCCTGTGCAGTGGTCTTTCTTCCTCAAATATTTAGTTTCGGGCCGGCCGAGTGGCGCAGTGGTTAAGAGCTGGCTTGGGAAGCCAGCGGCCCCGGTTCGAGTCCCACATATGAGGGCCAGTGACACTGCCCTCAAAAAAGAAAAAAAAAAATAAAAAAAAAAAATAAAATAAAATAAAATATTTAGTTTCCTTTACATGCCTTCTCTTCCATTCCTTGATGACTGCACACGTAGGCCTTCTCTTCCATTCCTTGATGACTGCACACGTAGGCCTTCTACCTAGAATTTCCAGTGAGTACACTCCGGTGTATCTCTTAAGATCTAACTCAAGTGCCCCCTTCTGTGTGAGGATTCCCTCATGGGCCATCAAAGCAGAGAGCATCACTTCATCCTTTGTGCTGTTCTTTCATTTCCCATATCTCTCTATATTACACTTGTTCGTTTATGTCCCTACAAGCCTGAACTCCTAAATTCACACAAAAAATTCCTGGGGTCTTACTAATATGCTAAGCAATATGGTAGAGTAGTGAATAATAAAACTCCGCCCTTGTGGAGCTCATATTCTAGAGAGATGGAAAGTTTGCATAAGTAAACAAATAATTAAAGAATATAATTTCAGACTATCCCATTAGGGAAGATCCAAAATGGCAGATTAGGTCAATTCTATGCCTACTGCATTCCAGGATCATACCAAAATTACAAGTAAATTATAGATAGAACAGTCAACCTCAAGAATCATCTGAAGACTAGCTGAACAGAACCCCTATAACTAATATAAAAAAGAGGCCACATCAAGACTGGTAGAAGGGGCAGACGTGAAATGGGCTGACCCCAAACCCACATAGTGGCTGAACATTGGGATGGACACCTCAGTGGCAGAAGTCCCCACAGAAGAGGAGGGGGTCCCAGCACCACACCAGACTCCCCAGCCCAGGGGTCCTAAGCTGGGAAGAGGAGTTCCCACATCTAACAGTGAAAATCACCGAGGTCTCTGTCAGCCCATCCTGGTGGGATGGAAGGTGGATGGAAACCTAGTAGCCTTCTTAAAAAGCCTGCACAGACTCCATTGCTTGCAAATACTCACCTGGTTTCTGGTGGAGGGGTGGCAACTTGAGAGGTGCCAGAGTTGTAGAGGGAAAGACTGAGTTGTGTGTGGCTGTGGTGCGAGGGCTGGAGGGAGAGGAACTGTTACCTCTGTGTGGAGCCTGCCTTATGTGGAGCCTACAGGAGGGCTCCATCTTTTCTATGTTAAACCCTCCTCCAAAGGGCCAAATCTGAGACTGCATTGGTTTGGTGAAATCCACACCTGCATACCACCTTGATGATGTCCTTGGTCCCTGCCATGCATGGCTGGTGTTGCATCGCTAGGGGCACTCTGGGCTGCTGAGCAGCCAGCTCTGTCCCCACAAGCCTTGTACAGCCACAGACAGCTTGAAGCGGCCCAGGAACTGGTGGTGGTGGTGGACAGTGACCCAGACTCTGCACCGCAACCTCTCTTGGGCAGCTCTGGGGGACTTGCCGGCCTGAGGCAAGCAGTGACTGGCTGCAGTGCTCTCAGGACATTTTTGTGAAGTGATCACAGGCTCAACACTGGTGCAAGAACCAAAACTGTGTTAACTTTGTAAAAACCACCATCCACACCCCCGGAGCTTCCTGGAACCCCACCCTGCTCATCTAGAGCTGCATTGCTGAAGGCTTTCTGGGTACCTGTGTGGCCGGCCCCACCCCACAGGCTGCAGAAGGCTTTTACAGCAGCAGATGGCTTGAGGCTGCCCCAGGGGGCTTTTCCTGGTGAGCAGTGACCCAAAACCTGTACCAGAGCCTCTCCTGGGTAGCTTTCAGGGTTGCAAGCCTAAAGTGAGTAGTGGCAGGCTGTGGTGTTCTAGGGAGATTCGCAGAGTGGTTATAGGCCAGACACTGCCCCAAGGCAAGTGGTGGCTGGCTGCGGTGTTCTCGGAGCACTTTGCAAAGTGGTCACAGGCCAGGCGCTGGCGCAAGACCTGAATCTGCATTAACTTTGTAAAAACCACTGGCCATATATCATGACTCCCTGGGACCCCACCCTGCCCAGCTAGGACTGCATTGCTCAGGGCACTCTCAATTCCGATCAGCCAGCCTGGCCATGCACCTAAGGAGTCTCTATAAATAGCTGAGATTTATAGGTAGCCAGCAGGTGGCAATAGGCCTACGGGGCCCTGGGCCTTCTGCTAAGCTACCTCAGGCCCAACACTGGGGGCAGCCAGCCTTGGTTCACAGCGAGACTAGCCCCACGTGCCTCCAGGTCCAGCTCAGGTAGCAGCCAACCACATATGCATATATACTGTATATTGCTGGGTATAATACGCACTTTTTTGCCTAAATTTGTGAGGGCAGAGTAAGGATGAGCATTATACATGGGTAGTACTAATTCCGTATCTATATAAATATTTTTAATTCTTTTATTTATATTTATGAGTTTAAAGTGTAACTCTAGAAATAAATAACGATATCCATATGCAAAATAATACTCTGGAATAAGATAATTGGTTCTGTTGAATTTACAACGAACTTGCAATGACAAAGAGTTCTTGGCCTTCTACTATGTGTAAATACTGTAAATTTGTTACCGATACATAAAATTTCTTGTACCTTGTACCTGTTCTTGTGTTTTGTTATTATTTGTTACATAAAATTTCTCATATCATAATATGTTAAACAATAAATGCTAAAATTCCTTTACAGTACAAAAAACAAGTACCTAAATGTAAACAAATAAAAATTTGAATTAAAAAAATGAAATGAAAGTTTTTTTCCGCTGAAAGTTTGGGCTAAAAACATGAGTGCACATTATACACAGGAATGCATTATACATGGCAAAATACAGTACATAACATCACAGTTTACAGGTGTTGTCATTTTACCAGTTGAAGTATAGAAATCTTACCTCCATATGTCTCTTTACATTCTCCCATAATTGTGTTAAATATTTCCTCAATATGCATTTAGAATCACATTAGTATTGTAATTTTTTCTTCAACTTCAAACATAATTTGGAAAACGCAAGGGGAGAAGTAAAGATTATTGTATACATCCACATTTTTGCTTATCCTGTTCTTTATTTCTGATGTTCCAAGATTTTTTTGTTGTTTCATTTCAATTTAGAAAACTTTCTTTAGCCATTTTTTGTGTGGGGGTAATTCTGCTGGCAACAGAGTCTCTTAATTTTCTTTCATCTGAGGATGTCTTGTTTCCACTAAATTCCTAAAAGAATATTTTTGCTAGCTATAGGATTCTGGGTTTATTGTTCTTTTCTTTTAGCCCTTGAATAATGTTGTACCACTTTTCTTCTGACCAGTGTGGTTTCTGATAAGAAATCCCCTGCCATTTTAATTGTTTTTCTTTTATAGGTGATGTACTATTTACCTATAGCTGCTTTCAATAATTTTCGGTTTTAGTTTTCAGAATTTTAACTATGATGTCTTTGTATGGATATCTTTGGGTTTGTCCTGTTTTGTATTTACACAGCTTCTTCAACATGAAAGTTCATGTCTTTTGCCAAATTTGGGGGAGTTTTCAGCTATTGTTTCTTCAAGTGCCTTTCCAGTCTTGTCCTCTTTTCTCATCTCCTTCTGTAACTCCAGAGACAGAAATGTTGCATCTTTTCTTATAGTCTCGCAGATTCCTTAGAATCTGTTTATTTTTTGTTTCCAGTGTATTTTTTCTCTGTTGGTCATTGGATAATTTTTATTGTTTTATCTAGTTTTTATTGTTCTATCTTCAAGTTCACTGATGCTTTGCATTGTCCCCTTTATTCTGCTACTAACCTATCCATTCTTATTTTTACTTTGGTTACTATAATTTTTAGTTTTAAAGCTTAATTTGTTTTTTCATATCTTTCGTTACTTTGCTGAGACTTTCTATTTTTTCATTTGTTTCAAATGTACATATAAATCTTCATTGAGGCATTTTTATGAATACTGCTTTAAAATCTTTGCCAGATAATTTTTATATTTTTGTCATTTGGTTTGATATCAGTTGATTTTCTTTACCTTACAGTTCAAGGGTTTTCTGGGTCATATGTGATGAATAATTTTCTGTTGAAACCTGGACATTTTTGTATTATGTTCTGAGTCTGGATATATCTAAGCCTTTTGTTTTTGCTGACTTCTTTTTTTTTACACAGCTCTATCAGGGAAATAGGAAGTGCTGCCTTGTTACTGCCAGGTAGACATAGAAGTCCAGGCTTCTCACTTGCATTGACATCCCTTTGAAGATATACTTACTGCTGGGCAGGTGTGGGAGTTCCTATTTCCTATTAAATACCTCCTTAGCTGTGAACAGTGAGAGTGCTTCAATAATGTTCCCTCCCATTGCTTCTGCTGGCATCCTAGGGGCAGCTTGGCCTCCTTACCAGTGGGGGGTTATGAAAGTACTGACTCTTCACTAGCCTTCTCTGACACCACTCCAGCAGGGAGAGAAAGGGGTGATATTGCCAGATAAGGATGGAAGTCCAGGCTCTCGATGTGGTTTCCACCAACACTGTGATAGGTTCTCATTACCAGCTGCCAAGGGTGGAATTCTAGGCTCCCCTCTTGGCCTTTCCTTATGTGGATGAGAATAGGGCCACAGTGTTTTCTGTGGTGTTTGGCTGGAATTTTTGGTTATTGTCTGAATCATTTCTGTCTTGCCAGGGTTCCCTTTTCCTGGTTCTGTGACCAGAGAGAAAGAAGGCTTTTGTTGGGGGCTTTTATTTGTGTCCATGGGCCTTTCTGATTTGCCAGGTTCTTTAGCTTTAATCTGGGATGTAAGAAGCAAAAAGAAAGCCTAGGGAGCTCACTGTGTTGTTCTTTCGCTTCTGAAGTCTCTAGAGGGTTTCCCTTCTATTTTTCAGCCTCTCTATGTTTGATATAATGTCCAGAGTTTTTAGTTTGTACTTAAAGGAGATGTAGGGGATGTCTATTTTATCTTCCTGGAAGAGAAAGTCAGTAATTTTTAATATTTCCAATTATTCATTGATAGTATATAAACATAGTTTTTTTAATAATGATAATTTATCCTGAACCCTTGCTTAACTTCTTAGTTCTGGTAGCATTTTTGTAATTTCCATAGGATTTTATACATATATGATCTAGAAATAAAAATCATTTTACTTCTTCCTTTCCAATATGGGTGACTTTTATTTTCTTGCCTTATTGCATTGGCTAGAACCTCCAATACAATGTTTAACAGAAGTGATAAGAATAGAATTGTTTATCTTTTTCCTGTTTTAGTGGCAAAGAATTGGTCTTTCACCATTAAGTATAATTCGATTTTCTAGAGATGTCCTTTATCACACTAAGGAACTTTCCTTCTATTCCTAATTTCCTAAGAATTTTTATGAAGAATAAACGTTGGATATTTGTCAAATGGCTTTCTCTGCATCTTTAGAGATGATCATTTACTATTTTTAACCTTTAATACCATAAATTACATTGGTTGATTTTCAATTGTGTTAAAAGATAATTTTCGGGCCGGCCGAGTGGCACATTGGTTAAGAGCTGGTTTCAGGATGCCAGCGGCCCTGGTTCCGATCCCACATATGAGGCCGAGTGACATTGCCCTCTACAGCTAACAACAGCCGCACCTGGAGCTGGGCTGTGTGAGCCCCGGCGACGGTGTAGGCTGCAGCCCCTACTGCAGTGGGCTGCCATAGGCTACAGTGAGTGGCTGGCAGCCAGCGTGAGCGGCTGGCAGCCAGCGTGAGCGGCCGGCAGCCAGCGTGAGCGACCATCCAGAGGCCGGTGACCAATCTGCCTCATCTGGGAAGAACGCAATGATGATACCAACATGGGCCAGTGAAGCAACGTCCTCTGCAACTAGACTGAAGAACAAAAAGACAGCAACTTGTCTGTTCGCCTTCCCCGATTCCCCAACGCTGTTCCCCTCCCCCAATTCCCCAATAAAATCTTTAAAAAAAATAAAAGATAATTTTCAACTCATTTAGTTGTATACATTAAATATGTAGAGCTTTTTGTATGTCAATATACCTCAATAAAGTGGTTTTTAAAAAGATAATTTTCAGGGGCCGGCCGAGTGGCACATTGGTTAAGAGCTGGTTTTGGGATGCCAGCGGCCCCGGTTCGGATCCCACATGAGGGCCAGTGACACTGCCCTCTACAGCTAACAACAGCTCCACCTGGAGCTGGGCTGTGCGAGCCCCAGTGATGGTGTGGGCTGCAGCCCCTGCTGCAGTGGACTGCCATAGGCTACAGTGAGTGGCCCGCAGCCAGCGTGAGTGGCTGGCAGCCAAGCGTGAGCTGCCAATAGCCGCGGTGAGCGACATCCAGAGGCCAGCAACCGATGTGCCTCATCCGGGAAGAGCGCAATGATGATACCAACAGAGAAGCAACATCCTCCGCAACTAGACTGAAGAACAAAAAAGACAGCAACTTGTCTGTTCCCCTTCCCCGATTCCCCAACGCTGCTCCCCTCCGCCAATTCCCCAATAAAATCTTTAAAAAAAAAAAAAAAAGATAATTTTCATAAGAGTTAAAAATTGTGACATGTAAATATAGAGTGTCAAAAAAGTATACATTTTTTGGGGAATTGGTGGAGGGGAGCAGCGTTGGGGAATTGGGGAAGGGGAACAGACAAGTTGCTGTCCCCCCGTTCTTCAGCCTAGCTGCGGAGGATGTCGCCCCACTGTTGGTATCGTCACTGCGCTCCTCCCGGATGAGGCAGATCGGTCGCCGGCCTCTGGATGTCGCTCACCGCGGCTATTGGCAGCTCACGCTTGGCTGCCAGCCGCTCACGCTGGCTGCGGGCCACTCACTGCAGCCCACGGCAGCCCACTGCAGCAGGGGCTGCAGCCCACACCATCACCGGGGCTTGCACAGCCCAGCTCCAGGTGGAGCTGCTGTTAGCTGTAGAGGGCAGTGTCACTGGCCCTCATGTGGGATCCGAACCGGGGCCGCTGGCATCCCAAAACCAGCTCTTAACCAATGCGCCACTCGGCCGGCCCAAGTATACATATTTTAAAAAAGGAAAACTATTAAAATTGTAATACTTACCGTATACCAATAACAAAAGATGAATACAAGTCACATTTGACTTCTGAAATTACAAGAGGTACTCAACGTGGTTACCATCAGTGTTCAGACACTTCTGATTGCAGCAAACTACTGCTTCAGCAACGTTGACCAAAGTGTCCACTTGTATACATTTTTTGGCATCCTCCCAGTATCAGATGAATGTGTGTCAAAGATTTTTTAAACTCATTTTTATTATTTTTATTTTTATTTTTTTTAAAGATTTTATTGGGGAACTGGGAAAGGGAACAGTGTTGGGGAATTGGGGAAGGGAAACATTGCGTTTTTCCAGGACCCATCAGCTCAAAGTCAAGTTGTCCTTCAGTCTTAGTTGTGAGGGGGTGCAGCCCACCGTCCCATGTGGGAGTCAAACCGGCTACCTTGTTGTTAAGAGCACATGCTTTTACCAGCTGAGCAATCAAACCGCCCCGTTGGCAGCTCAGCGGCAGCTCAGCTCTGGCACAGCTCACTGGCCCTTGTGGGAATTGAACTGGTGACCCTGATACTCAGAGCTTGCTCTTTAATCAACTGTGCCACCTGGCTGGCCCTAAACTCATTTTTAAATGAGGGACCAATGAGAATGAGAATTCTAAGAACAGACACATTTATAGATCAGGAATATTGAAATAATGATGCAAAACTGAACTTTTGGTTGCATTACTATTGGTTTCCTACAAGTTAACTTTAATCTCTATAGCAGTAGTACTCAACTGTGGATGATTTTGTTCCCCAGGAAACATTTGGCAATGTCTGTAGATCGTTTTTAGTTATCACACTGGAAGGGTGGTATTACCGGCATCTAGTGTATAGAGGCCAAGGTTGCTCCTACATATCCTGTAATGTCCCCCACAACAAAGGATTATGCAACCCCAAATGTCAAAAGTACCAAGATTGAGAAATCTTGTTGTTTGTTGTAAGATAACTTGGTTAAAGACAAAGGCACATATGCCTATAGGTTCAGATAATTGTTAAAGGCTCTAGCATCACATTGAAAGGACATCAATAATGCCTTTTGTTTATTCTGAAGTATTAGAATTTTCTTTACAGTTGTTAAACCTACCATACATTCCTGGGGTAAACCTCACTTGGTTAAGATGAATTATTTTAATGTGTAGTTGGATTTGATTTACTAAAATTTGGTTAAGAATTTTTATATCTGTTTTCATGAGGGATATTGGGCTGGAGCTTGCTTGCTTTCTGCCATCCTTCTTTTCTTCCTTCGTTCCGATTTTACTGGGGAATTGGGGAAGGGGAACAGCCAAGTTGGTGTCCCTCAATCTTAGTGAGCAGCTAGCTCAGCTCCAAGTCCAGTCGCCATCTGGCCAAGTGGCCATTCAGCTCAAGGTGCCATATTCAATCTTAGTTGCAGGTGGCAGGAGTTGAACCAGCAACCCTGTTATTAAGAGCACGAGCTCTCACCAGCTAAGCCATCCTGACACCTGTTGGCAGCTCAGCGGTTGCTCAGCTCTGGCACAGCTCAATGGCCCATGTGGGAATCCAACTAGCAACCCTGTTGCTCAGAGCCCACTCTCTTATCCAGCTGAGCCACTTGGCTGGCCCTGGGCTGGAGTTTTCTTTACGTACTATGTCTTCGTGTGGTTTTGGAATTGGGGTAATGCTGGGCTCCTGGAATAAATTGAGAAGTATTACCTCCTTTTTAGTTTTCTGGAAGAGTTTGTATTGAATTGAGATTATTTCTACCTTAAATGTTTGGGAGAATTAACCAATAAAGCCATATGGATCTAGGGTTTTCTTTGGGGTAAATTTTTAGCTACAAGTTAAATTTCTTTAATAAATATAGAGCTATTCAGGTAATCTCTTTCTTCTTGAGAGATGTGGTGGTTTGTATCTTTCAAGGAATTTGTGAATTTCAGTTATCAAATTTACTAGCATAAAGTTGTTCATAATTTTCTTCTATTATCTTATCAATAACTGAAGAATTATAGTTATATTACCTCTATCATTTCTGATATTGGTAATTTTTGTCTTCACATTTTTTCCTCCCTGATCAATCTGCCTAAAGTTTTGTCAGTGTTATCTTCTCAAAGACTCAGCTATTCATTTCATTGATTTGTCTCTGTTATTTCTCTCTTTTCTATTTCAACTGATTTCTACTCTGCTTGTTATTATTTCCTTATTCTTAGTTTCTTAAGGTGGGAGCTTAGATAATTGATTTGTGACCTTCATTCTTTTCTAATATAGGTGTTAAGTGCTATATATTTCTATGTAAGAGTTGCTTTAGCTACATCCCACAAATTTTGACATGTCTTTTCATTGTAATTCAGTTCAAAATATTTTCTAATTTTTTTTTAAACCATGAGCTATTTAGGAAGTGTTATTTAGTTCCAAACACTTGGCATTTTTCTAAATATATTTCTTTTTTTGATTTCTAACTTAATTCCATTGTGGTTGGAAAATACACTTTATGTGATTTAAATACTTCTAAAATTATTGAAACTTATTTTATGGCCCAGAATATGATTATCTTGATAAATATTCCACATGTACTTGAAAAAAAAAAAGAAGGTGTATTCTGCTTGAGCAGGCATGTTTTATTCACTTGATATATTCTGAATGCCTTGAACAGTGCCTGGCATTTTTGTTGAATGTATAAACATATGTGCTAAATTAAACATTTAACACAAAAGAGTTGAACCCAGTGCTGTTGGCCCAGATCAGAGAAATTACTCAGTAAATTCTTATAAGCAAAACTTTATGGGACCCAACCCAGGTCAGAGTTTGCTGAAAGTCTTGTTTAATACAGGAAACTGAGGAGAAATTCTAAGGTTTATAGCAAAGCTTCTCTGAGTACTAAAAGAAAAATATGTTTGGGATCAGATGTTGTAAACTGGCAAAAATAAACAGTAACCCAGTTGCCCAGCTGCATCAGAATTACTCACCACTTTTCAAGGGTGAGTTTGATTTTAAAGAACCATCTCTCAAAAGTAGCTTTAGACAGTTTGACTAAGCTTCTATGGAAAAGTAGCTAAGAAAAAAAAATTCAAGGATCTTTTTGTGACTTAAACTTCATCAGGTCATATTTTAAATAAAATCTTTAATGATTTATTAAGTTATTCCTTTATGGCAAGGGTTGTGCACTCCATAAGACAAGGATTTGGTTTGTCTGTCATTACATTGCCAATCCTAACATGTAATGGATGTTCAGTAAATTTCTGCTGAATGAAAAAATGTACTACACTGTTGCTTGCGGCAAGTTTTGATATAATTAGACAGAAGAGCTGAGGGGATTTGCTAGTTTTAACTTAAATTTCCTTATGGCACAAGTCATTAAACTTTTTTGGCTCAGTTTCATCTCTTTCATCCTTAAAAGGCATACTAGGTTTTAAGGTGCAAGCCAAAATAGCTGCAGGGTCCCCTTGTAGAATAGTAACGAAATATAGACTTTCTTTGGGTTAAAACAAGGTTCTCAGTAATACTTATTGCCTAGTAGTTAATGTGTGCTTAGTGCATTTTAACTGAATGAGTGAATCGTAATTCATTCCTCTTTTGTTTGTTTTGCAAATGATAAAACCAAAAACCAGAGTGGATGTTCACGTTAATATCTTACAGCTCTTTAAACTGCAGCACCAAAACTAGAATTAGTACAGTGTCTTTTCTGGGTAGTATTTTAGATCTGAGTCAGCTATCGAGAGAATGATTTTTGTGGGTGCTGAGTCTTCCCTAAGATCCTTAACATCCTGAGCTCATACCACAAAGTTGTAATTTTGCCTAGAATCACATTGCCAAGACCACAGACTATGCCTTTTAATAACGAGAGCAAGTTATTTAAACTCTGTCTCTCAGTGTTCTCATCTATAAAATAGGGATAATAGTGTTTATCTCAGAACTGTTGTGAGGATTAAATGCATTAATATATGTTAATATATGTAAAGTATGCAGAAGAATGCCTGGTACATAGTACGTTCTGTAAGTGCTAGCTGCTGCTATTATTGTGGTTCTTGTTATTAATGCATTTGTCTAGACTCTAACCCCCTCCAAAGGCATTAGGCCATTTTCTTGGAGTGTTTTTTAAAATCTTTCCTTCCTTAGCAACTTTCAAATCCTTGCAGGTGGACCTATGGAGGGTTAGTGAGGACTGAAAAAGAAGACAAATCATGATACTTGTCATTGATAGATTTGTCTGTTTCCAGCATACTCTTTTTTTGTTTTGTTTTGTTTTGTTTTTGTTTTTGTTTTGAGGGCAGTGTTACTGGCCCTCATATGTGGGACCCAAACCAGGCCCTCTGGCGTCCCAAGCCAGCTCTTAACCACCGTGCCACTTGGCCGGCCCTCCAGCATACTCTTGAATGAAGTATCTAACATATATATGTTTTGGGGAAGAGAAGTAACAATTGCTAAAACTTAGGAAGACTTTTCAACAAAAGTAATTTTTTTTATTACTTTTTTAAAACTATCATACATGAAGCATATAAATGGACTTTCTAGAAAAAGGGATCAGGATTTTAAAAATTGTATTATTTTACAAGGTTCTTAAGTTCTTTAGTAGCGTACTTGGAGAGATAAAGTGTAAATGGTTGAAAACCACTCATATAGGCTGTATATGTGAAAGGGGTTGGAAGACAAAGAAACCATCTCTATTTCATGCGCTGTATAATGTTAGATTAACTTTTGCAGGATCCCATTAAATCCTGTGTTTTATTTTCCTCCTTGTCCGGGCAGAGCAGTTATGTTTTGCTGAGGAAGCTGGCCACAAATTACACATGAGTGGAATAATTAACAGTTACAGGGAGTGCTCATTCTCTGCAGTATCTACCCATACCTAGTGTTCCTGGAAGGAAGGGAGATTATCAGATAGTCCTGGGAGATTCTTAGGCATTCTAGGCAAATCACACTGTACCCCCAATCCTCCTTGTTTGCTGATTTATAAACAATAAAATAGGAAAAAAAACAGCAAAGCATATCATTTTTCAGTACTATTCAACATCTCTTAATTGGGTACACATTACCCTTACCCTACTTGCTCTACTGTATCACTATCTAATTTCGTGAAAGCTTTTACAATTTAACTTCAATACAGAAAAAGTTATTTAAAATAATCAGTAGATGTTAAATTGCCATTGATTTCTGGTAGTATTTATTATGAAATAATGTGAAACCACAACTATCTGGATTTCTAGTTTGAATATGTAAAGAGTATGAATTGTGGGTAATTCCCCCTCTTTATTTGTATTAGTTTCAGCCCCGGTTCCACCTCTACTAGAGGGCACAGAGTATTTCATCACTAAGATGAACCCAGGTTCTAGTCCACTGCCTGTAGAAAAATAAATACCATAGTGGGATAAAGGAATAAACATCTGCTTTGACGCTGATCCTCTTTGCTAGCTGTTCTCTAGGTGTGGTCTGTGGAGGTCCATGAGATAGTTTGATGGGTTTGTAAAGTAAAGGACATTTTCATAGTAATCAAGGCATTATTTGCTTTTTTCCGTGTTAACATTTGCACAGATTGGGCAAAAGCACTGGTGACTTAAGGCAGTGACATAAAGCTATTAGTAGTAGTTATTGTTGTTGTTGTTGTTTTAGCTGAGCCATCCTGCTACCTGTTGGCAGCTCAGCGGCAGCTCAGCTTGGGCTGTGCATCGAACTGCTGTTGCTCAGAGCTCAGCTGACACTCTTGAGTGAGATCTTCACAATGAGTCACTCGGCCTGCCCTAGTTATTGTATTCTTGATGGCCTTGCACTTTCATTTTTTTTTTTTAGTTTCACTTTAAAATACCTTTATAAATCAATAAAAAGTATTAATTTTATTAAATCTTGATTTTTTTTTTAGAGTGCCCACTCTGCCAACTTTCTATGTGATAAAATGGCAAGTATGCATAAAGCACTTTCGCTGCATATCAAAGTACTACCATTATCTCCAGGGAAAGCACTTTCTCCATTATTTGAATTGTAATCTTGGTTAGGCACCTGTATCAAAGAACACCATTTTTTACGTGGAAGAATGACTGACAAACTGTGATTATTTAGACTTGGTTATTTGGTAAATATTTTCTAGAAAAGGAATAGAATGAGTCTGTCACTTCAAGGGAAACAACTGACAGTATTTTGTTGCCAATGATAAAATTAGAGCTTTCAGGCAAAAGTTAGGATGTTGGAAAATATTTCAGACATTTGAGCTTGAGATCTTTCCAATACTTAAAAAAACTTTTCTGAAGAGAGTAGTGATGATATTAAGAAATGTTATTTTTTAATAATTATATAATGCAATGTTTCAGAATTTGAAAAATACGTGTAATTCAGAGAATCAGTATTTTCCAAATGAGCATGATGTTTCAAAATTATATATAGATAAAAATTCCTTTCAAAATGCAAGATAGATCAATGGATTCTAATACAACAGAGTTCAAAAAGTTCATCAATATGGTTTCATATTCTGCATAGCAACTAAACTGTAGGAAACAGCCAATTGCAAGTTTTGGTGTAATATCAAAGAAAGAGTATCCACAATTTTCTGAAATGCTTTTATTTTATTTTTCCAAAATGGAGTTGCTTTTACTCAACCACTTCCAAATCAAAACTTAAAAGCCTGAAATGCTTTTAAAATTCCCTTTCCAACTATATATCTGTGTGCTGGATTTTCTTCATTTACTTCAACCAAAACAACTCAACTCAACAGATTAAAAACAGGAACAAATATGAGAGTCCAGCTGTCTTCTATTAGGTCTTAGGTCAAGCATTAAAGAGATTTGCAAAAAATGTGAAATAGCATCATTCTTCTATTTTTCTTTGGAAAATGTAGTTTTCAGAGAGCTATGTTAACATGTAAACTTACTGTTATTTTAAACAGAATAAATATTTAAAATTTTGTTTTAATTTCTGATATACTACATATCAGTAAATATAACCAGCTAAACAAAAGTTTTTTGAGAGTCCTCAATAATTTTTTTTTTTTTTTAAGATTTTATTGGGGAATTGGGAGAGGGGAACAGCATTGGGGAATTGGGGAAGGGGAACAGACATGTTGCTGTCTTTTTGTTCTTCAGTCTAGTTGCAGAGGATGTTGCTTCACTGGCCCATGTTGGTATCGTCATTGCGTTCTTCCCGGATGAGACAGATCCGTTGCTGGCCTCTGGATGGTCACTCACCGCAGCTAATGGCAGCTCACGCTGGCTACCAGCCGCTCACGCTGGCTGCTGGCCACTCACTATAGCCTATGGCAGCCCACTGCAGCAGGGGCTGCAGCCTACACCATCGCCAGAGCTCGCAGCCCAACTCCAGGTGGAGCTGGTGTTCACCATCTTAGCTGTAGAGAGCAGTGTCACTGGCCCTCATATGTGGGATCCGAACCAGGGCCACTGGCGTCCCAAGCCAGCTCTTAACCAATACGCCACTCGGCCGGCCCAGTCCTCAATAATTTTTAAAAGCATAGAGGAGTCCCGAAATCCAAAACTTCAAGAATTGCTGCTCTCTGCCATCTCTATCTATCCTTGACCTCTGATGTTAGTCTGAAGTCTGAGACTTTTAGGAGATAGACCTGTCTTTGTTTCTGGTTTTGCCTTGGAAACGATCCAGATTAAGCCAGACATCCATTTGGGTAGGCATTAGAAGTTTCAGATTTTCTGTATTTATGCAGGGCATTGGTGAAGACCAGCTGATACTGCAGAGGTCAAGCTCAAATGGCACTTGGTGAAGCATTTCTTGACATCACTTTCTACTCTGTGATCTGTAACACTGTGTAGGAACCTGTTTTACAACTTTCATCCAATTATGTTATGCCTCCCTTCTCAGTTGTGAATTCTTCAGTGCAAAGGACTGTACCTTTCATAGGAGGACTGCAATGTAATGAGTATTATAAAGATTTGTTGATGACTTACCTATTAGAATCTGTGTTAAGGAACTGTTTTGTTGATTTTTTAAAAAGTATTACAGTAGGAATTAAAGTAAGTCTTTCTGAGATTGCTGCATATCAAATTCATTATAATGAAACACAGCATATAAAATGTAGCATTTTTAACTCATAGACGTTTTCATACCAAAATGTGGCTATTTAATTATTATTTCTCTTAAAAAGTTGACATTCTTGGTGTAGTTTAATTGTATGTGTGTTTAATGCATCTTGGCAAAATGGAATAAAAACACTTTTATTTCATAAAAATATTCTCTAGTCCTGAAATTTGTGACTGTAAAAATCATTTATAGTCAAACTATTCATGCATTGTTTGTTTGTTGGCAGGCCTCTTAGCCTGTTGGAAGCTGGTCTCTAAAATGTGGATTATAATAAGTCACAGGATTGTTGTGAGTATTTTTATTAGACATACCTAGCCCTTTGTATTATTTAAAACAGTAGCTTCCAGGAGTGGTGAAGCTGAAGACAGACATGCGAGTCACCAGATAATAGAAGCTACAGAAAGATCTAGATGAAGTAAAGGCGTTGCTAGAAAAGACTACTAGAAAGAGTGTACATGTGATGCCCTGACAGCTGAAAAATCCAAGATTGAGACAGAAATCAAGAACAAATTGCAGCAGAAATCACAGAAGAAAGCAGAACTTCTTAACAATGAAAAGCCAGCTGCTGTGTTTGCTCCCATTACTACAGGATATACAGTGAAAATCAATAATTATGGATGGGATCAGTCAGATAAGTTTGTGAAAATTTACATTACTTTAACTGGAGTTCATCAAGTCCCTATGGAGAACGTGCAGGTGCTTTTCACAGAAAGGTCATTTGATCTTTTGGTAAAGAATCTAAATGGGAAGAGTTAACTCCATGATTGTGAACAATCTTTTGAAACCCATCTCTGTGGAAGGCAGTGCAAAAAAAGTCAAGACAGATACAGTGATTATCTTATGTAGAAAGAAAGTGGAAAACGCACGGTGGGACTACCTGACTCAAGTTGAAAAAGAATGCAAAGAGAAAGAAAAGCCCTCCTATGACACTGAAATAGATCCTAGTGAGGGATTGATGAATGTTCTAAAGAAAATTTATGAAGATGGAGATGATGATATGAAGCGAACCATTAATAAAGCCTGGGTAGAATCAAGAGAGAAGCAAGCCAAAGGAGACACAGAATTTTGAGACTAAAGTCCTTTGGGGAACTGTGATGTGGAAATATTGATGTTTCCAATAAGGACCTGTTGGTGAGCTGCACAGATAAATTTAACAGATAACTTTACAGAGACTTCTTCTAAGTAAATGCGATGAATTCTCCATTTCCTACTGGAGGATTTATTTAAATAAAATATGCTTATAAAACACTTGCTCCAGAGATGGTTTCCTTAGCAACCTGTTGATTTTGTTCAAGAAAGGGTAATATTGCATACTCCTGTGAAATGTAAAGAAACAAGTTTTGCCTAATGAAAATGCCACTTTATGTGTGTTTTTTTTCAGCTGAAAGGTAGAAAACAAAAGTTGTTGTTTATTCTTTAGTTCCTGATATCAGTTCTCACCAATGTAAGAATAAGTAAAAAAATAAAACCTGAATTTTTGCATAAAAAACAAACAAACAAACAAACAAAAAACAGTAGCTTCCAGGGCCGGCCGAGTGGCATGGTGGTTAAGCGCTGGCTTGGGAAGCCAGCGGCCCTGATTCAGGTCCCACATATGAGGGCCAGTGACACTGCCTTCAAAAATAAAAAATTAAAAAATAATAAATAAATCAATATATAAATAAATACATAAATAAAACAGTAGCTTCCAAAGTGAGATGTGTGACCCCAAGAAATACCCAGGACAATCCATTGGGTGTGGGAAGAATATGTTCAAACTTGTATCTGCATATTTTAGTCTAAAATTGAGAAAGAAATGAAGCTTTACTAATATTTAAAATGCAACTTTGAGCCGGCCGAGTGGCGTGGTGGTTAAGCGCTGGCGGCCCTGGTTCGGTCCCACATATGAGGGCCAGTGACACTGCCCTCAAAATAAATAAATAAATAAATAAATAAATAAATAAATAAATAAAATGCAACTTAACTCAGCCAGCATATCTACATATTAGAGGATCATGTCTCAGGTAGACAATGGAATGTATCTTGTTGAAAGGGGAGTATACGAGAGGAAGCTTTACATCTACCCTTTTGTCAGGAAATTATGTTTCCACTTTTATGCATTAGCTGTTCATATTTCCTGTTGGTTAGCAGTCAGCCTATTTCTGCTACAGAAATATTTTCATACTATTTTGTTGTTAAAAACACCTGTGTCACCTATGTAAACTCGTATCAATACACTTCAAGAACCTAAAAGCAGAGTTTTCTAAGCTATTTTAAAGTCCAAATAAAAATTATTAATGGGGTTTTAACTGCAACTGACATCAGAGAATAGAAATTAGGTGAATATCAATGAAAATCTTTTGCATAATTTGTAGATGGGATTGACAACTGAGTATCCTGATATAGTAAACAAAGCCAGTAATGTACTTTTTGCATTTAAAATAATGTATCTTTGTGATGTATCTTTTTTAGCTATGGCAGCCATTCATACCAGATTTCAACATATACACTTTAGAATTAGACTTTCAAATTATCAAAGCAACATTTTCAAAAATAATTAAGCCAGTTTTTATCACATTGTTCATTTTTATAAGAGAAAAATTGATTTTTATACCATGACTAAGTTAAATTAGAATATTTTAATTGCTAATTTCATCTTTATCTTCTTTTTAATTTTTTTATTTGTGGTATATGTTTTATAACATACAGCAGTATATATGTATACTACATAAATAAATGTATCCCTATGAGATTGTGTTTCTACTTTTTTTTTTCTGATACTGGCATGTAATAAAAGTTGGAGACCCTAGCCTATTACCTCTTACTGGAATGTGCATTTATTTCTTCTGTAAACTTTTTTTTTTTTTTTAAGATTTTATTGGGGAATTGGGAGAGGGGAACAGTACTGCGGAATCGGGGAAGCGGAACAGACAAGTTGTGGTCCTTTTTTGTTCTTCTGTCTAGTTATGGAGGACTGGCCTCACTGGCCCATGTTGGTATCATCATTGCGCTCTTCTCAGGTGAGGTACATCAGTCACCGGCCTCTGGATGGCCGCTCATTGTGGCTCTTGGCAGCTCACACTGGCTGCTGGCCACTCACTGTAGCCTATGGCAGCCCACTGCAGCAGGGGCTGCAGCCTAAACCATCGCCAGGGCTCGCACAGCCCAGCCCCATGTGGAGTTGCTGTTCACCATCTTAGCTGTAGAGAGTAGTGTCACTGGCCCTCATATGTGAGATCTGAACCGGGACCTGCTGCTCAGAGCTGGTGTCCTAAGTCACCTCCTAACCAATGTCACCTCCTAAGCCAGCCCTCTGTAAACTTTTTATCCAAGTATTCAGTATAAAAAATTGCTATAAAAAATATGTATTTCTCAATATCAATAGCTGATCCATTCAGTTACTCTGACCATGTGGCTGTAATCAGCATTTCCAATTTTATTTGAACGTTCTATTTAGTTGTGATCGTATGGTTTAGTGATTATGGTTCTTCTTCAAATTTATTTAATTCTTTTAAATCTTTTTTTTTATTAACTCATACTATGATCCAATTGGAATCCATTTATTAAATAACTGTATTTAAACAGTTGATTGCGTGTGTGACTACCATTTTGTGATTTTTTTGTAAACAGTTGATTGTGTGTGTGACTACCATTTTGTGATTTTTTTGTGTGATTTTCGATGGAATTTTTCAGTGATGTAAAAAGGTACAAGGATCCTTTACCATTAATACTCGTGTGCCCATCTTTCAGGTTAAGATAAAACAAGTATAATTGAAGCTTCCTATTTAGCCATAGTTATATTTTAAAGTATATTTTGAATTAACATAATTCCATTTTAAATTTTGAAACAGTGTTCTGAGTATGTTATTCATCTGCTTTTTGAACACTCCCCTGATTGATAACCTCTCAAGAAAAATAGAGTTAGGGAACTCAGAAACATAAAGTTTATATATTCTGTGGTAAATTCTGCTTTCTAGTTCTGTCCCCACCTGATATTAAGAATAGTAGATGGATAATGATATCTGATGGAAGTGGTATTCCACCTGTGCTTATGGTCAGTAGTAATTAACCCAGTTCTTTTCAATTGGTATGAGATACCAAATTTATTTGTTTGTTTGTTTGTTTGTTTGTTTGTTTGTTTCAGGTGTACAAAACAATGCAATAGTTACACTTTTCCCCTCTCACAGAAAAAAAGGTAGGGAGATACCAAATTTAGATGATCACAGGACCTCAAAATGTATACCACTCTTTGCTACATTTTCTGAAGAGGGACGAATGGCTGGATGCTGTCCTACTTCAAATGGCAAATGATTTCTGCATTCCCCCCTCTGGAAACTCACCAGCTATACTTCCATATTGACATTTCTCCATAATCACACCTTCCTATTTATTTTTGGCTACATCTATTGTGATAGAGTGACAGAAAACCCTTCTGTCTTAAAATCATTTAATACATTTTCAAAGATAAATAAATAATATATTCAATTGTATTGGTAAGAGATTTTCCAGATAATCTTTTTAAAAGGCCCTTCTTACTTGAAAATCTGTGAAAATGATCAGTTGTTGCATCTCATAGTGATGTATTGCTGATTTTTCACAACAAAAGTCTTTGGAGTTATTCAGGAGTTTTAAATATATAAATTAGAAAAGACACACACACGCACACACAAGGCTGCTTAATGTTTTGCATCCCCCAAGATGTAGTTACCACCCACTCAGGGCATGCTTAGCCTTGATTGGTAATTACAATTGAGCTGTAAAATATTTTGACAGTTTCCAACTGTTGTGTACTTGTTAGTCATTTGGTGGCAAATGTAATTTGATGAGGTTTTTTGGTGGGACACATTTAATTAAGAATCTTTCAATTAAGTAGTATGCCACACTAAGCATTAATACAAAGTTTTGCAGCTATGAGCTACTTTTACTTTTTACCCAAGGCAGTAAATATGTTTCATCAAGAACACTGCAATGTAGTGAAGCTTGCTACTTTTTTGCTTAGCCTCTACTTTTCTTTACAAGATTTTACTTGTATAGTAAAGCATAACTACCCTGTACTTAATTTGTAGCCTGAACATTGTGTATGATTTTCCTAGGTAAATGAATTCATGGTAAATAAATCAAATTGCTCATGATAATTATAGGACTAAAAATAAAGAGGGGATAGATTTTTGTTGCACGTTTTTATCCTCTTTTTATATCAGCAAAGCTCCTAATAATAAGCTAATTTGGGCAATATGACAATTCCTAGAAAGAAAGTGTCAAACCTTTGAAGTCAAGGCAGGTTGCCTGTTTAGATTGAAGAGTATAGCTGAAACATTTTTTAATCTCTCTGCTAAATCTATAGCTATTAGGTAAATCATTTCTGAAATGATAGAGCCAAATATAATGGAAAAAGTTTAAGCCTCATTAAATGGTATCCAACAGTAAAACAGTAAAAAGCTCATACTCAAGTCACGTGAAAATCCTATTATTTAAAGGTTGTAATTGTCTCTGTGGAAATCTTCAGACATTTTATTCTTTCTGTTTTGTTTTTATGAATTTTGATCATGAAGCCAGCAATATGACAGGGTTCTAAGGAAAAAGCAGGTATTTTGTGAATCCAATTCATTAGTTCTTTAATCTTTCTAACTTTTCCTACAATGTGATATATAAAAATAAAACCAAATGTTATACTGAATTAATTTGTACTCTGTCAGTTTATGCTTTATTTTGAAATGTATAATCTTCCCAAGTTATCAGTGTTGGGAAATATATTAAATAAATCATCTTTATTTGCTTTAATAATCTATTCAGTGAGCAAAAGGGCTGAAATGGAGTCAGGGAAAGGGTGGGAATAAGTTGCTAATTAATTGCTCAAATTAGAGAAGTGAGTAAGTTAATTAAAAATATTGAGTTGATTCCATGGCTGTACGAATTTATACAATTCATGCAACTGTACACTTTAAGAGGGTGAATTTTGTTGTATGTAAGTTATACTTCTATAAATCTGTCCTTTAAAAATAGGGAAAAGAAATTAAGTTGAGAAGGAAAGCCCAAGTCAGCATCCTAATATCATAAAGGTATTATATTGCTAAGTTAGTCAAGAATTACATCTAAAATTGAGTATGATTTACCCTTGTCCAGTAAAAGCCAAAATTTGCAGAAAGGCTGGATAAGCAGTATAAGTATTTCCTTAGACATTATATTAATTAATTACGTGATTTATATATTCTATTGAGTTATTAATATGTAAATTTAAAATGTGTCTCTTGGAAATAGCTAAAAAATATATACTTTTCCAGTGGTTAAACATGCCTAGAAAAGGATTTTTCTTCTGTTTATGTTTTATGTGTTCTATATGTGGATTTTAAAAATTCACGTTGGTATTACCGTATTAAAAGTGTTTCTTTATTGCTATAATTTTATCTCACTTTATATACAAATTTTTATTGGAATATTTTGAAAATTAATTTTTGAAATTTAGGTTATACACGTATGTTAAATATGCACCAGAGAAGTCTTATAATTAAATTATTTCATTTAAGTAAATACTATTTAATTTTACTAATTTATATATTGGTAACGTATCTAACACTTAAGTTAAAATATGTTCAGTAACATTTACAGCTACAGGAAAATAGATTTGCTCTGAATATTTTTAAAAATGCATGCCATTTAGATGGATTTTAGATTTTTGTTGTAATTTTTACTCTTTCTAATATTATTTAAGAAAAAGAACAAGAAATACTGAATAAGATAACACACTGTCTGAGCCCTTGGTATTTTATCTACCTCATTTTACTTAAATGTTAATATTAAATATTCTGAAGGTATCCATTGTAGAGCCTAGCTAATTATTAGATTTTATGTAGCCATAATCAACATGCAAACAGGATGGTTTCTTGGGATGGTATTAAAATGATTCAAAATTTATTTAGAAAAAAGATAATGTTTGAAGATAATATTTTTTAAACATTGGAAAAAGAGGTGATGGTTAATGAGGTTTGATTATCCCTGTAGGATATGAAAGTTTGTTATAAAATAGCAATGTACTGCTAAAAAGAGTAAGTGGGTCACTAAAGCAAAATGTCTGGCCCAGAGATGGACATGATCGTATTCAGACATACATATACACTTAAATACAATTTAATATGTATAAAGGAAGCATCACAGAACAATGAAATACTATTCAGGAAATGATGTTAGGATAATTTAGAACCTTAATTCAGGCCATTCACTGAAATATATTCTAGATAGAGGAAAGCATTAAAACATTAAATAAAAAATGAAGTTATTTTTAAAAGAAAAAGAAGAAAACATTATTTACCAAATCTCTGGAGAGAAAATAACTTTTTTAAACCAAAAGAAGGAAAAGATAACACAAAAGAAAAAGACAGACAAGTGACAAGTTGGACTATATACAAATTAAAACTAAAATGACTGACATTAAAAAAATAAAGATAGGTAAGGAAAATTTCCATGAACTAGAGGAAGAACTAAAGTATTATTAATAGTATCATTAAAGAAAAAATTAGTGACAGAGTAAGGATTCAAACTGACTGACTCCAAAGACCGGTATGCTCTTAACCTCAATGCTGTGTCCTCATCTTATGCTGCATATCCTTGTGAACATAACTTCTCCCTCATAGCAGTCTGTACATGGTTTACTTATACTAAATTTACAGGAGAATTGGACTTATTTTCATAGAAAAACTCTTTCATAAAAAATTACATGAATAAAATATGGTTTTAAGTTAATATCACTTAGAAAATGCATTTACTAGTAGCTCCTCTTTTCTGAACTGTGGATCAATACTTGTTACATTACATAAGATACAGGCAGTGTCATTGAAAAGCCACAGGAATTTCCTGGGAAATAAGAATATTTCTTGCAAAATTGTGCAGGAGAACAAAATGACTAAAATAGAAATGGGTAGAATTCTCCTAATAAGCTAGGGTTTTGCCTACCTTATATATTCTTGCAAATGGTTTGGATGTTGATGAAAAAGAGTGGTTTGGAGCTTCCTGGTAAAACAAATGGATATATGTAGATAACTCAAATTTAGAGTATGAGCGTACTGTATCTTAAAATTCATTCACTCTGGAGTTTCTAACTTTTTCTTTTTTCTTTGCTCTGTGGTCTCACACTTCTGAGTTGCTCATCTACTGCTGTTGTTATTTTAAAGATGCCATGGTTCCTATATTATAACCTAGAGTTTGAAACATTTGTGTGTTTTCTTGTTTGTAGTAATTCTAAAAATTCTTACTTACTCTTTTTTTTTTTTTTTTTTTGAGGGCAGTGTCACTCGCCCTCATATGTGGGACCGAACCGGGGCCGCTGGCTTCTGAAGCCAGCGCTTAACCACCGTGCCACTCGGCCGGCCCTTACTTACTCTTTTAGAAATTCACTGACCCCAAAGAATTTTACAGAAGAGTCATTGTAAAATTCTATAATGTTAGGAATCACAGTCTTTCATCTAATTCTTTAAAAAGAAAACCAACTCAAGTTATACTTTGCGAGTTAAAGACAATCAAATTTTTCATAATTATTTTATTCCTATTTAACTGACTTGAGAGAATGCGTGACTATTTTATGAAATCAGTCTGTATTGTTAGGATTAACATGTGATTTGCATGTGTGTTATATTAAATAAGTTTTTAGATAGACATAAAAAAATGCATCAGATAAGGATTTTATTCTATTTGTAAGGTAATCAAATAGCCTGTTAATGTTTCATGGGCCTCTGGATGAAGACATAAAACGCCTGAGTCAGAAACAAAGGATTTTATTACTCACAGCATGAGCACTGACACATTTGTGTCAGTTCTTTCGTGACCAAGTCCCATAGGTGTGACATGAATGGTCAAATGGATGCTGCACACACAGTGGGTTTGTATCACAGCTAAAGAACATTGCACTTGGGGAATCCACCACTTTTATAGCAATCATTAAACAAGCCTGCTCTTTGTCCCAGAAGGTGATGCTACTTCATACTTAAAGGCTGCTTGCTTTTCTGTGAAGAATCATCTGATAAAGAGCAGTCAGAACTCATTTTTGGACAACCCAGGAAGATGTGTAGGAGCATGAGAGATGTGCAGTGGAATGTCTCCTAGCACTCTGATATAATGTATTTTATTCTGTTGCCTTTTTATTTTTTTATTTTTTTTAGCAACTGTGCTCTTTTTGATAATACTGCCTATATAGTTATCATTGGGTCTGAATTTCACGAACTCTTCCACTCTGGTTAATACCTACAGTAATAAGTTTAAAAGAAATAATTGTATTAAAGGTAGTTAGTCTGATTGGGTCATTTATGTAGTCCAAATACTCTGGTACAGAATGGATTTTTTTCATATTTTATTTGTCATTTTTATAGGCATAGAATCATACACCATTCTTTGTATTCCTAACAGCTTTATGATTACAATATATTTAATTTCAGTAACGACTAGGCAAGGAAACATCATGGATATAAATATCCCCTGTATTGTTCTTCAGTATTCTCCATCTCTTCAACCGCGTTTTTTTTTTTTTTTTAAGATTTTACTGGGGAATTGGGGAAGGGGAACAGCACTGGGGGACCGGGGAAGGGGAGCAGACAAGTTGCTGTCTTTTTGTTCTTCAGTTTAGTTAACACCTTTTTTTTTTTTTTTTTTTGAGGGCAGTGTCACTGGCCCTCAGATGTGGGACCCGAACCAGGGCCGCTGGCTTCCCAAACCAGCGCTTAACCACCGCGCCACTCGGCCGGCCCTGTTCTTCAGTCTAGTTGTGGAGGACATTGCTTCACTGGCCCATGTTGGTATCATCATTGCGCTCTTCTCGGATGAGGCAGATCGGTTGCTGGCCTCTGGATGGCCAATCACAGTGGCTCTTGGTAGCTCACACCAGCTGCCAGCTGCCCACGCTGGCTGCCAGCCACTCACTGTAGCTTATGGTAACCCACTGCAGCAAAGGCTGCAGCTATGCTGTCCCCTCGGGGACTCACAGCAGCCCAGATCCAGGTGGAGCTGTTGTTCACCATCTTATCTGTAGAGGGCAGTATCACTGGCCCTCATATGTGGGATCTGAACCGGGGCTACTGGTGTCCCAAGCCAGATCTTGACCAACGCACCACTCGGCAGGCCCCTCTCTTCAACCTCTTTATTTTTCCTTGATGATTTAACAAGGAGAATCTTTATGAAATTGGCACTTTAGTTTAGAGTCTAGCATTTAAACTTAAGCCACCAATTAGCCTTCTTGTCTTCATTTTTCCTTGATGCACTCAAAACTAGTGTTCGTTGATTTGGTTATTTAAAATTATAGTAATTCCCAAACCTACAATTTTGGACTGTCTAAAATAGTGACTCTGAAACCTTTTGTCTCAGAACACTCTGATACTTTTAAAAGTTATTGAGGAGATAGAGGATTTTAGGAAGACTTTGGAGTAAGAAACACCAGAAATCTGTCTCCCTATCTAGACAACAATTGTGCTTACAGAATTTGCCTGACCTGTTTTGGAACTCTGTGGTCTGTTGAAATCTTTCAGCTTCCAGAGGAAGGCTTAGATGGTAAACTGTAGTTAATTATGATCGGTTTCAGCTTCTTAGCTCAGCAGTGGCTACCCATCTCTCACTTCCCAGCCTCTGGCAGGCAACTATGCACATATTCCTAGAGCAGTTTACACACAACTGGCAGGAGGAGCCAGAGTGGACAATAAGAACCCTAATCCTCCATATATCAGAGGCCTGTGTTCTGATTGCTGCCTCTGCTCAGAATTGTGCCACACACCATTGTGGAAGCCCCCTACCCCTCAGGCTAAAGCAAGTTCTAGGAGATTTAAAGGATTGGTGTTTCCCCCATCCCCACACTTCATTTGAGACAGACATAAAAACAAGTATATTCAAAAGCAACTACACATACAGGAGAAATTAGAAAATCACCGTGCATGGCCAGGGAAAGGCACAGGCTCAGCAAAGACTTGAAAAGACCTTAAGTTTATACCTAAGGCTGATCCATGGCATGGAGACAGCCTTAAACAATTCAAACAAACCCGAGGAAGGGGTCTTTTCCCATTGAATTGACTTGACGCCCTCATTGAAAATCATTTGACCAAATATGTACATTATTACATTCAAATATACAGTTTTGAACAAAAAAGATATAAGGCATACGAAGAAATGGGAAAGTATGGCCTAGTCATAGGAAAAAATTAGCCAATAGAAATGGTTCCTGCGAAATAACATGATACACTTACTAGACAAATACTTTAAATAAATGTTTTAAAGATACTCAAAGAATTAAAAGATGTGAAAAAAGTCAAGAAAAATTACATGAACAAAATGGAAATATCAATAAAGAGAAAACTTAAAAAGAAACCAAAAACAAAGGAAATAATAAATATTAGAAGAAAAATAAACGAGGGAATAGAAAAACTATACAACAAATGGTGCTAGAACAATATTCACATGCAAAAATATGAATCTAGACATAGACCTTACATCCATCAATAAAATTGTATCAAAATGGATTATAGACCTAAATGAAAACACAAAACTATAAAGATAATGTAGGGAAAATCCTAGAAGTCTTTGGGTATGGAAGTGCATTTTTCTTTCTTTTAAAGATTTTATTTTTTGGTTGGGGAATTGGGAGAGGGGAACAGACACATTGCTGTCTTTTTTGTTCTTCAGTCTAGTTGCAGAGGACGTTGCTTCACTGGCCCATGTTGGTATTGTCATTGCGCTCTTCCCGGATGAGGCACATCGGTCGCCGGCCTCTGGATGGTCGCTCACCGCGGCTCTTGGCAGCTCACGCTGGCTGCCGGCCACTCACTGTAGCCTATGACAGCCCACTGCAGCAGGGGCTGCAGCCTACACCATCTCCAGGGCTCGCAGCCCAGCTCCAGGTGGAGCTGTTGTTAGCTGTAGAGGGCAGTGTCACTGGCCCTCATATGTGGGATCCGAACCAGGGCCGCTGGCGTCCCAAGTCAGCTCTTAACCAATGCGCCACTTGGCTGGCCCTGGAAATGCAGTTTTTATTTTTATTTTTTTTATGTTTTATTTTTTTAATTAGTTTCAGGTGTACAACACAGTGCATTAGTTATACTTTTTACCCCTCAAAGTGACAACTCCCCTTCCCCAATTCGCAACCCCACTCCTCCCCCCATATCATATATATCTATTACACTTCCTCTGACTCCCTTCCACAGTATAATCCACACCCCATGACTATCTATATATTCAATTACAGTTGGTATGCAATATTGTACATCAGCTTCAGGTGTATAGTGCAGTGATCAAGCCTCTACTCCATCCATGAAATGGTCTCCCTAACAAGACATGTGACCATCTGACACCCCACAAAATATTTACAACATTATTAATTATATTCCCCGAACTGTCTTTCCTATCGCTGTGGCAATATTGTAGTTACCTATTTATGCTGTCTAATCCCTTCCCCTTCTCCCTCATCCCCACCCTCCTCCCAACTAGCAACCCTCAGTTTTTCCTCTATATCTATGAGACTGTTTCTGTTTACTTTGCTCATTCATTCAGTTTTTCAGATTCCACATATAAGTGAGATCATATGGTATTTGTCTTTCTCCAACTGACTTATTTCACTTAACATAATAGTCTCTAGGTCCATCCATATCATTGCAAATGGTACGATTTCTTTCTTCTTTATAGCTGCGTAATACTCCACTGTATAAATGTACCACAGTTTTTTAATCCAGTCGTCTACTGATGGGCATTTTGGTTGTTTCCAAGTCTTGGCTATTGTAAATGGTGCTGCAATGAACATAGGGGTGCATATATTTTTTCGAATTATTGTCTTGGGTTTTTCAGGATAAATACCTAGGAGTGGAATTGCTGGGTCAAAAGATAGTTCCATTGCAAATGCATTTTTAAACACAACACCAAATTCAAAATCCATAAAAGAAAATATTGAAAAGCTGGATTTCATTAAAATTAAAAATTTTTGTTCTGCAGAAAATAATGTGAAGATCATGAGAAAACAAGCTACAGACAGGGGGAAAATACATGTAAAAGACACATCTAATAAGAGATTATTATCCAGATATACAGCAAATTGTTAAAACTCAATAGTAAGAAAACAGCCTGTTTTAAAAAGCAGGCCAGTGACCTTAACAGACACCTCTTCAAAGAAGATACTACAGATTGCCAATAAGCATATCAAAAGGTTCTCCATATTATATGTCATCTATGAAATGCAAATACAAACTATGAGATACCACTACATATCTATTAGAATGGCCAAAATCTGGAACACTGACAACTCCAAATACTGTCAAGGATGTGGAACACAAGAGCTCTCATTCATTGCTGGTGGAAATGCAAAATGGTATAGCTACTTTGGAAGACAGTTTGGCTATTTCTTACAAAAAGTAAACATACTCTTACTATATGACCCAATAGTTGTACTCCTTGGTATTTACCCAAAGTAGTTAAAAACTTGTATTTACACAAAAACCTTCATGCAGATGATTATAGCAGCTTTATTCATAATTGCTAAAACTTGGAAGCAACCAGCAATGAGATATTATTCAGAGCTAAAAAGAAATGAGCTATCAAGCCATCAAAAGACATGGAGGAACCTCAAATGTATATTGCTAAGTAAAAGAGGCCGATCAGAAAAGGCTACATACTATGTGGTTTTAACCTATATGACGTTCTGGAAAAGGCTATACAGTGGAGACAATAAAAAGGTCAGTGGTTACCAGGATAAGGGTTGGGGAGATGCAGGAGAAGGGATGAACAGGCAGAGTGTAGAGGAGTGAAAAAACTCTGTATAATGATGGACATATGTCATTATACATTTGTCAGAAAGGATAGAATGTACAACACCAAGAGGTAAACTATGGACTTTGGGTGATTATTATGTATCAATGTAGGTTCACCCTTGGTAACAAATGTACCATTATGGTAAGTGATGTTGATGGAAAAGACTGTGCATGTGAGAGGCAGGGATATGTGAGAAATCTTTATATTTTCCTCTAATGTTTGTGAACCTAAAACTCCTCTAAAAAAATGAAGTCTTTGAAAAAAGGTAGAGATAATTAATGACACCAAAAGTTAGTTCTTTGAATGGATCAACAAATTGGACAGACCTTAAGTTAGATGGATTAAGAAGAAAGAAAGTGTTAAATTACTAAAATCAAAAGGGAAAGTGCAGACATTACTACCAATTCTAGAGAAATAAAAAGGATCGTAAAATAGTACTTTGGACAGCTGTATGCAAAAAAAAAATTGGATAACCTAGATGAAATGGAAAAATTCCTAGAAACACAAAACCTACAAGACTGAATCATGAAGAAACACAAAACCTGAAGAGACCTATAGCTCATAAGGACATTAAACCAATCATCAAAAATGCCCTGACAGAGAAAAGCCCTGGACCTGAAGACTTTACTGTTGAATTCTACCAAACATTTAAAGAAGAAAAAAAAGTATCCAAGTTTTCCCCAATATTGAAGAGGAGGGAACACTAACTCATTCTAAAAGGTTGGCATTGCCCTGATACCAAAGCCAAACACACTGCAAGAAAAGGAAACTACAGACCAATATCCCTCATAAACATTGATGTACAAGTGATCCACAACATACCAGCAAACTGTAGTCAGCATCATATTAAAAGAATTGTACATAATGACCAAGTAGGATTTATTCCTGGAATGCAAGGTTGGTTTGACATACGACAATCGATCAACACTACTACATTAATATAACGAAGGATAAAAATCGCATGATTATCTCAATAGCTATAGAAAAAGCATTCTACAAAATTCAATACCCGTTCCTGATAAAACCCCTCAACAAACTAAGAATAGACAAACTACCTCAAGATAATAAAAGCCATGTATGAAAAACCCATGGTGAACATTATACCCGAGAGTGAAAGACTGAAAACTTTTCCTCTAAAATCAGGAGCAAAGCAAGAATGCCCACTCTTACCACTTCTATTCAATATAAGACTTCTATTCAATGGAAATCTTAGCTAGAGCAGTTAGGCGAGAAAAAGAAATAAAAGGCATCCAAATTGGAATGAAAGAATTAAAATTTCTCTGTGCACAAGTGATACGATCACATATGTAGAAAACCCTAAAGAATCCACCAAAAATCTAGAACTAATAAATGAGTTCAGCAAAGCATACAGTCAACACAAAAATCACTTGCATTTCTGTCACTAACAGTGAACAATCTAAAAAGGAAGTTAAGAAAACAGTTTCATTTAGAACTATATCAAAAAGAATAAAATACTTAGGAATTAACCAGTATTAGCATTACGGCATCAGGAATGCAGCACCATATCCATTCCCCCACCCCCATGAGCTATTCATTTGTAAGGTGAAAAGACCAGGTGGGTAAGTGTAGACCACATTGACTTATAAAATACTGGAGCCTTTTTTTTTTTTTTTAATTTTATTGGGGAATTGGGGGAGGGGAACAGACAAGTTGCTGTCCCCGCTGTTCTTCAGTGTGGCTGTAGAGGACATCGCTTCACCAGCACATGTTGGCACCATCATTGCACTCTTCCCGGGTGAGGCAATCGCCTGCTGGCCATTGGACGACCGCTCATGGCGGTCCACAGCAGCCCACGAAAGCTCACACCAGCCGCCAGCCAGCCCCACTGCAGCCTATGCTGTCACCGGCGACTCACGGCAGCCCAGCTCCAGGTCGAGCTGCTTTGCCACAAGAATCACATTATGCACAGGAAAGGTGTGGCCTTTGTTTTTCAGTAGGTATTTATAGTTTATCGATAAGCTTCCAAGTTTAGATGCAGTTCACCAAGCTGGGATCATTTCAACAATAAGCAGTATTGCCTAGTAACATCTGACATTTTTTATTCTTAGTTCAATGTACAGTAAAACTTTGGATTGCGGGTAACTTGGTTTGCGAGTGTTCCGCAAGAGGAGCAAACATTTCCATAGGTTGGTGCAAAAGTAATAGCAATACTTTTGAACCAACTTAATAATACATTTTCACTTGGTAAATGAGCGATGTCTTGCAATATGAGTAGTTTGTTTCCAGAACAAATTATGCTCACAAACCGAGGTACTACTGTATTTCCATGGAAACATTTTTATTTTTTATTTCTTTTTGGTAAGATTTATTTATTTATTTATTTATTTATTTATTTATTTATTTAAGATTTTATTGGGGGAGGGGAACAGACAAGTTGCGGTCCTTTTGTTCTTCAGTCTAGTTGTGGAGGACATTGCTTCACTGGCCTATGTTGGTATCGTCATTGCACTCTTCCTGGGTGAGGCAGATCGGTCACCAGCCTCTGAATGGCCTCTCACAGCAGCTCTTGACAGCTCACATGGGCTGCCGGTTGCTCACGCTGGCAGCTGGCCACTCACTGTAGCCCATGGCAGCCCACTGCAGCAGATGCTGCAGCACCCCCCCACCTCCCACCCCGCACCTGCAACTCTCAGCAGCCCAGCTCCTAGTGGAGCTGTTGTTCACCACCTTAGCTGTAGAGGGCAGTGTCACTGGCCTTCATATGTACGATCCGAACTGGGGCACTGCTGCTCAGAGCTGGTGTCCCAAGCCAGCTCCTGACCAACTCACCGCTCGGCCAACTCGCCACTAGTACAGATGTAAGTTTTCTTGTTCTCACCTCTACTGATGTTGGGGTTTATCAAATGTTAAGATTTATCTAAAATTCCTGCAACCATCTGCAATAATTTGCAATAATTGGGCAAAGGCTCCCAAGAGCAGCAATAGGGAGACCAAAATGTTCTACAGCTATAACAATGGTACTAGTGTATATCTTATCACTCTGGACTTAATTAATTCCAGTTCTAGTTCTAACCAATAATCTAAAAACCAACAGAATGGGCAAAGGTTTTTATTAACAATACTTCTAGGGTTTAAGTTGTTTGGATCAATTGCCTGTTTTGAATTAATTAATTTACATACATGATGGGGCAGTGATCTAAACTCTAAAAAAGATAAGAAACAGACAATTCCTAGTTTTAAGAAACTTACAGTTTCTGCTAAAGTCCTAAATATGAATTATCTTGAAATGTAAGATGTATATGTTTAAGAGCACAGGCTCTGGAGTGGGAACACCTCGGTGTAGATTTAAGTTATTTGTAGAAGGAAGAACTGAATAAATTATAGTAAGAATACTATAAGAGAGACACAGAGAGTCCGAAGAACATTGAAAAGGGTTCCTACTATCTGGGAGTTGGGAAGAGATTTCATGTGGGCGATGGCAATTGAGCTTAATCTTGATGGTGGGTGGAATTGTAGCAGTTGTACTTGGGACAAAAGATATTCCAATCTATATGATCAGAGCTTGAAAATGGGGAGCTAGGGGCTATTCAGGGAAGCAAAGAGAACTGTGAATCATCCTATTGAAAAAGATTTGTCAGGTCTTAGAAGTATTTTGACATCATTTTGTATGTTCATGAAAGCCATTAAGGTCTTTGACCTATGTTTTAAGAAGATGTTGCTATGACAATGGTTCAGATAAGGGAGAATTTGGAAGAAGGAAGACCTATTAGGAAGATTTTGCAAGAGCCTAGGCAAAGAAGTTAGATTACAAAAATGTTCCAATAGGAGGATCAAAATTGCCCATGAATTACCTAGTAAGGGATGATAGGTGAAGGAGTTCAAAGCTGATCCTGAGATTAAAAGTCTAGACAATTGGTGCAATAGCAGTATCATTTGCAAACATAATCAAAATGAAGCAGGTTGTAAGGAAAGATTATAATTATGGTTTTGAACATATTGAGTTTGAATTTTATATGGCAAGAAGGACAGCCAGCTGGAAATGTCAACTTGAGATACTTTGAACTATAAATGTATATTTGGGAATCATCTGCATGGAAGTAAAAGTTGGAATCTTGGGAGTGAATCAGCTCAAAGTGTGGAGAGAGAAAACTATTTAGAGCAATACCTAGAGGAATATGTGCTTGTATCAGTAGAAAAGGGGAGACAGCAAATGAGAAAGCTACTATAGTCAGAGGGGTAGAGCAGAAAAAATGGAATTGAAATTTCTCGCAGCTATTAAAATTTAGGAAATTTTGTAACAAGTTATTTGACTAGGTTTTCTGAAAAAAAGATCATGATGCCATTGTTAACAAGAATACCAAGGTGGCCTTACTATCTTTAATATGTAATATGCTGTGTTAACAGAAATAATACATTAAAATGATCTATGTTAGAATATAGAACTGTTAAGAGAAACAAGTCTCAACTCCTATTTCTTCTCTACTGCCACTACTTCAAGCTGGCTCTATAATCATGATGGTTGACATTTAACTGTAGTTCTCAAACTGTGATCAGTGCAATTTCATATATACAGTGGCTGATAGAGAACTGGTAGGATCACCTAACTGAGCAGACTGATCATTCTAATCATAAAGTTATAATTAGAATGGCTTTTATAAATTTCCTCTCTCAATGCATAAAAAGAACAATTGTAATATCCATGCTATACTTTCCCAACATGTTAAATAGAGGTACCTTCTCATACATCTGGTCATGGCAGAAAAACAAGAAAGAATTTTTGAAGAGTTATTCCAACATTTGAAAGTTTGTTTCTATGCTTAATGGCCAGATTTTGGTGTTTTCCTTTCTTTGGAAAACAATAAATTACAATCATTCCAAGCTTCTTTTTTCACCAAACGCCATAAATACATTGCCAAGAATTCCAACTCCTCCATTTTGCACATAGAGTATCAAGATTATATTCTTAAAGCTTTGTATGCAAAAACCATTTTTCTGTATCTTGAAGAAATTCATGGCCTTTGAAAGTTTCCAAAAGACCCTAAAAAATAGGAATTTAAGTGCTGATAATGAATGCTTTGATGGTAATAATAATAATAATTGCAGTTAACATTTACTGAATAGTTAGTATGTGACATACAAGTGTTCTGTGTGAATGTATTCATTTAGCAGTATTTACTGAGTGCCTACTATATGCCAGGAATTGTTTTGGACAGTTGGGATAGGTTAATAAACAAAACAAACTAAAATCCCTGCCCTTGTATCCCTTTTATTTAGTGAGGATGCACAGGTAATAAGCATTAACAATAAACATATTTCGGTAATAACCAAAATAAAATCTATGGACCATAAAAAGACGATAAGTACTATGGAAAAAAAAAGAATAAGGTGAGTCAGGAGCGCTGAGCTGGGGTTGAGTGATGGAGGTTGGTTGCATTATTAAATAGAGTGGTCAGAATAGCTCTAATGGAGATGACTGCGTTGGAGTTAACCATGCAAACATCTGTGAGGAGAGCAACCTGGCAAATGAAACAATCTGTGCAAAGACACTAAGGTGGGACCAGTGTCTGGGATATACAAGGAACAGCAAAGAAGTCAATATGATTCAAAGTGATTGAGGGAGAGAGTGGTAATGAGTATAACGGGCAGGGGGAAGGGGAGGCAGACCTTGTTACTACAACACCACTCTAAGTACCATTACAATCCCCATTTTATAGATGAGGGGACTGAGACAGAGTATAGGTGGCAACCTGCTACATTTACTGTAAAATCAGGAGCTGGCAATAGCAAGAACAAGCAGTCCCATCCATTTATTTACTGAAGGTTTCAAAATGATTTAACTGCTTATTTCTTTTTGACCCTTTGCAAAATATTAGATGAAAGGTCAGCAGCTCTGAAGTGGATGATTCATTGAACAATGGCTGTACTTCAGTTCTTTCTCTGTAATCAGCATGACCATTTATAGGGCTAGTAATTTCCTCAAAGTTTCTTCAATACTTTTTCTTGGCAGTGCAGTAAGCATCCCTATAAAATGTTGTAGTACAATGGTTTTGTGTTAGGGTAAATCCAAAGTTTAGTTTAGTTCTTCCAGCCTTTTCATATTGAGCCTTCTTAGAAATAACATATTCATAATTTAATGATGTCTTGTTTTCCTTAACTTTTAAGTACAGAAAGCCACTGTAGATTGTAACATGGTGATAATGAAATTTGTACATTACCTATGTATGTTCTGCTGATGATTAGAATGAATCAATGTAATGATAGTTTCAGATTACCTGGCCCATGTATATGCTACTCATGCTTGGAATGAATCAATGCTTTAATAATATAATTTGATATAGAAAATATTTTTTTTAGCTTTTTATAAAATTAAATTTAATGAGGGAACATTGGTTAATAACATTACATAAATTTCAGGTGTACAATATTATAATTTGATATCCGTATACTCTATTTTGTGTTCACCACCCAAAGTCTAGTTTTCTTCCATTATCATATATTTGACCTCTTTAACCCAATTCACCTCCCCCTTTCCTCTGGTAACCACCATTCAGTTGTTTGTATCTGTGAGTTCATTTTTGTTTGATTTGTTAGTTCTTCTGTTACTTTTTGTTTTATATTCCACATCATACAAGTTTTGTCCTTTTCTAACTGACTAATTTTACTTAGCATAATACTTGCAAGATCCATCCATGGAGTCACAAATGGCAACATTTCATCTTTTTTATGGCTGAATAGTATTCCATTGTGTGTGTGTGTGTGTGTGTGTGTGTGTGTGTGTGTGTACGTACATAACCACACTCTTGTCCAATCATCTGTTGATGAACACTTAGGCTGTTTCCATGTCTTAGCTATTGTACAAAAGCTGCAGTAAACCTAGGGGTACATATATCCTTATGATTTAGTGTTGTCAGATTTTGGGGGTATATCCCAGAAGAGGAATTCCTGGATCAGAAAAATATTTCAATAAAAACAGTCATTTAAACAATAGAAAATTGTGCCCAGTACATTGATCCTCTAGCTCATCCATAGACCACTCTCCACTCCACTTCCACATTAAGTCACTAGAGGGTTTGAAAGTCACCATGAAAGGGCACCACCATTAAGTAAAAAGATATTTAGTAGTTCATTTTTATAGATGTTAGATTAATAGTTAGAGCTATTTATTCTAAAGTATACATTTTACTATATTGGGAATTCCATTTGTACCTACTTATTCATATTAAATAGATCTGATCCAAATTTGTTGATTTTTATGTCCTGTGAATTTCTCAGTATTGACTTTGTAGAGGTGATAATTTAAAGAACAGCACTTTGCTAGATTCATGGTTGTTTACATAACTTTTTAATCTGACAATTAATAAAAAGTAAGAAATACATTCTTGGTGTTTCTTAGTAGCTCCTCTGAGGAGCAGTGAATGCATAAATCATAATTATGTTGGGTTGATGATTTTAATTGTTTAGCACTAGCATGCTTTTGTCAAGTGGGAGCATCATTGGTCTTTCTTAAGTAGGCTGTGTGGCAAGAATGGTTTGCTTGTTAAACGTAAATGATATTAGGGTAAGTAATTATTCTCCTTTCACCTTATTTTTAAGGGCCTCTATTTTATGTCTATAGCCAGTACTCTTAATTGATAGCAAGATTTGAAGTCCAGAAACATTTAGTAGTTTTCTTTTTAAGTTTTCAGTTGTATCAGCCTCTAAAGTTACCATCACAAAATGTGGTTGTTTTCCAGTAGAAGGAAATGCCATGATTTTAAGAATAAATGTTTAAGATAAAAATCTTATTATGTAGTCTTAGTTTTGTTCTCTCATTATTGTTTTAAGTGTACGAACATAGGGAAAACCAAGTATATACTTAAGATTTAAACACACATACACACACACCCCAACTGACCTAATATTCTAAAGTTGCTATTAGAGATAATAAGATATTTTGAGCAATCCAAATTACATACTGTTGTATGCCGTTGCTACCAACACCTGCCTGTTGCTAATAACTCGAAATCTGTTCTGCCATCATTAAATTTATGTAAGAAGTATGTTTGATTATGATTATCATTGTGCTATCTAAAATATATGTGATTACTGTATTTAAAAAGTTTACTATGATTTTGATCTCTCCATTAGTAACAATTTGTGCTACAGTTAGACTTTCAAATTCTTTAGTCAAAAAGGAACTATATTGGGGTGTCTGGTTAACCCAGTTGGTTAGAGCATGGTGCTGATAACACCAAGGTTGCCAGTTCGATCCCTGCATGGGCCACCGTGAGCTGCCCTCCCTAAGAGAGTCAACTATGCCATTGTAGCATGAAAGCAATGTGTAACCAATGACTATGGCTGTTCCCCAATTTTTAAAAAAAGGAACTATATTTGTACATAATAACATTTGGGGTAAATTTTGTGTGAGAGTTACACAGATATTCAACCTGAAGTGTTTAAATACTTTAATAATGTTTCCATCGATAAGCTCTTGGCCTGCTCTTATGTATAAGTTTAAAATCTTTTGTATCTACACCTTTGTCATGCAAATGCCATAGGCTAAAACTGAAGATAATAACTTAAGATTCATGTCTCTTTCTTGGAGGTTACAGTTGTCTTGAATTGACAGTTTTGAAGGACCTAAACTGACATCAAAGGGTTTCAAATGATCTAGTAAGGTCAATTAATGTTAATTTTCATCTTCCATTAGATTATTTTAATGCTTTCCTTTTTTTTAATTTTTTCTAGCCAAGTCCTATACCAAGTCCTGTTTTGGGGCGAAAGCCAAATGCTAGTCAGTCATTGCTTGTGTGGTGCAAAGAAGTTACAAAAAACTACAGAGGAGTGAAAATCACCAATTTTACTACATCGTGGAGAAATGGCTTATCTTTTTGTGCAATATTACACCACTTTAGACCAGATTTAATGTAAGTAGAAAATTTTCCATTCCCTATAAATACTTTGTAAATAATAGACAGCTTTTGAAAAAATAAAATCATTTCTTTTTTTTTTTTCAAAGATTTTATTGGGAAATTGGGGGAGGGGGACAGCATTGGGGAATTGGGGAAGGGGAACAGACAAGTTGCTGTCTTTTGTTCTTCAGTCTAGTTGTGGAGGATGTTGCTTCACTGGCCCATGTTGATATTATCATTGTGCTCTTCCCTGGTGAGGCAGATTGGTCACCAGCTGGACAGCCGCTCACAGCAGCTCTTGGCAGCTCACATGGGCTGCCAGCCACTCACTGTTGCTTATGGCAGCCCACTGCAACAGGGGCTGCAGCCTACGCCAACCCCAGCAACTCATGGCAGCCTAGCTCCAGGTCGAGCTGTTGTTCACCATCTTAGCTGTAGAGGGCAGTGTCACTGGCCCTCATGTAGGATCTGAACCAGTGTTCTGCTGCTCAGATCTGGCATCCCAAGCCAGCTCTTAACCAATGCACCACTCGGTCAGCCCTAAAATCATTTCTTAAAACATGTCCTGAAATACATGACTTTCTATTTTTTTTTTATTACCCACACCTCCTCTTTTTAAGAGAAGAAATATATGCCAGAAATAAAAGTTCTCCCTTCTTGATACCTAAAAACAGTCTTTTCTGTTTTGTTAAAAATTATTTTTCCCCTTAATCTCATACAAAGAACTGACTTCAAATTATTATGAAAATTGGGTTAGTGTCAAAATGAGATGAGACAAGTAAGCCTGTAGCTCTTTGTATAGTGCCAAAAAGGAATTGATTACCTCATAGTAAATTTGGTTGTCAAGGCTAGTTTCTGGGCCCCTGCCTTAACTTCTCTTCTACATGGAAGGTTTCAGGCAGTGAAACATGTAATCATTGTTTTTATTTATTTATTTCCTTAATTTTCCACACTATTTGTTTTGATGATTGAATTGCTGTGAAATTGCTAGTTACTCTTTGGTATTATCGAGTGCCAAATTTTTAGATTCAGTTTGTTTTTAAAACAGGTATTATCAAATACTGTATATACCTACTGTGCCATTTTCTCCCTCAGTGACTACAAGTCTCTGAATCCTCAAGATATAAAAGAGAACAACAAAAAGGTAAGAATTGCCTAGAAAAAAATACGTAGTTTCAATTTTTGCTTCTCCGCAGGCTTCTATTAATTTGGGGAAGTGAGGTGATTTTGTGAGGTCATAACTACAGCTCACAGAATGTAGTCGGCTTCCTGCAGTTAAAACAGGATACATGGTTTATTCTAGTTTGTCATGGCCTTTATGTTTTTATTTTTTAAGATTTTATTGGGGAATTGGAGGAGGGGAACAGCGCTGGGGAATCTGGGAAGGGGAACAGACAAGTCCCCGTCCTCTTGTTCCTCAGTCCAGCCGTGGAGGATGTCGCCTCACCAGCCCATGTTGGCATCATCACTGCGCTCCTCCCGGCTGAGGCAGTTGCTCCCGGCCATTGCTGCCACTCACGCTGGCTGCCTGCCACTCACAGTAGCTCACGGCACCCCACTGCAGCTTCACTGCAGCCTACACCATCGCCGGCCACCCACAGGTGAGCTGCTGCCCACCATCCTAGCTGCAGAGGGCACAGAGTCACCAGCCCTCATGTGGGACCCGAACCAGGGCCCTGCCACTCAGAGCTGGCGTCCCAAGCCAACTTCCAACCAACTGAGCTACTCGGCTGGCCCTGTCATGGCATTTAAATCACGAGTGCCAGACAGGCATCAGATTTTACTGTGTGTATGAACTTCATTAGCTGTTAAATATTTGTTAAAATATATTGCTTTTATTCAGGATTTAGCTTTTAGATGCACCCAAAGCTGTTGTGCTGTACGCTGCTATGAGTTTAGAAAAAAACTGTTGGGAGGGGATGAGAGCAAGAGCCTAAAGCCAAGAAAGAATGAGTATGTTCCTAGAAGCAAAAAAATATGAACATTGGTTCCTATTTTCATTGTTCTTCATTTTCTGGTAAACTGTACAGCTTTTTTCCACATAATTATTTAACATACTGAAGTCAGAGCTTCCCAATAGGTATGTGGGGGATATTGATCCTTTCAGCCTTTAGGGTAGCTCTGCAAAGGACTGAGTTGCTAGAGCCCCTAGGGCCAGCTGACTGTGGCAACAGGCTGACTTAACTATTTACCCCAGTGTGAGGTATAGTATTACAATTTTCTATGTGCACCGTGGCATGAAAAAGGAGGGAAGCATCTAACTCAACACACAGTAGGTACTCAGTTAATGGGTTTTTTGTTATTGTTGTTTCTTTTTTTTTTTTTTTTGGGTAGTGTCACTGGCCCTCATATGTGGGACCGAACCGGGGCCACTGGCTTCCCAAGCCAGCTCTTAACCACCGTGTTATTGTTGTTTCGATTTTGCACTGAATTGAATCATTCACCGGAAAAGATAAATATATTATGGTCTTAGAATAAAAGTTCTTAACCTGGGAGCTGTGGATGGAATTCAGAGGGTCCTTGACCATGGCTAGGGTCATTTTCTTAGATCTTTAACTGAAATTGTTATTTCCTTCGATTATGAATTTAGGCAATAAACCACTGTAGTATGAGCCATACCTGAGACTTTGTCACCTTTAGAATCTCAGATATTATCATATTGCTTTACAGATGTAAATACCTTTAAGTTCATCACTTCTTCAAATTCACAGTAGTTAATGCATTCATAAAAAGCACATATAGTACTGACTTCTCAAATTGAGTATTGCTAATAGTTTCAGTTTTATTTTTTCAATATAATTTTTTTTTGTTTTACTTCTGTGTATTTTATACATGTAAAACATTATTCTGAGAAAGGGGTTCATTGCCAAAAGGATTCATGGGACAAAGTGATTAATAACATCAGATCTAAAGTTTTTAATCTATTTTAAATTAGATAATTAAAACCACCAGTGATAAAAAGTAAAGGTTTTGAGGACTTCCGGTAAAATGGCGCAATAGACAGACGCTGTGCTAACTGCCTCCCAGGATCACACCAAAATTACAAGCAAATTATACAGCATTCAACCCTGGAGGTCCCCGGAACACTGGAGGAACAGAACCACTAAACGAAGAACTTAAAGAGGAGGCCACGTCGGGTCTGGTAGGACGGGCGGAGACGAGAGAGGGCGAGCCCCGTGAGGGAAGCCCCAGTCGTGGGAAGCTTGTCTGGTTGGGGGAGAGACCCTCCGGCCGCACCCCAAGCTCACCAGCCCAGAGCTCCTTTGCCGGGAAGAGGAGTTCTAAGATAGCCGGCAATAAATTAGTAAGGACTCTCTTTCCTCAGCTTGGTGAGGCTAAGAGCGGCTGGAGAATCAGTGGGGCCGGCGCCCGGGCTTGCTTGCCGGTGAGCACTTACCTGCTTCCTGATGGAGGGAGTGGCTGTGTGAGCCGGGAGCCTGCGGGGACGGACTGAGCTGAGCACCTTTGGTGCAAAGGCTGGAGGTTTTTGGATTGTTGTTCCCGTGGTGCGGAGCTTGCACGCGAGTGGTGTAAGGAGGGCGCCATTTTGTCGGGCTTGGGCCCTCCCACGAAGGATCAGGTCAGAGACCTAATTGGTCTGGTGGAATTGGCGAAGTGCGTGCGTGCGTGCGTGCGTGCGTGCCTGCGGCATTGGATCCCCACCCTCCGCCCGGCTTATACTGCGTTGCCAGGGAAACATAGGGCGGTGCCCTCCGGCTCCTACTGCGACTCACTGAGACCCGGAGCGCGATCCACCTCGGATCCCCACCCTCCGCTCGGCTTGTGCTGTGTTGCCAGGAAAACGCCTAGTGGGAGTGATCCGACTCCAACAGGCTGCTCACTGAGACGCGGGAGCACGCAAGCCGCCTTGGGTCTCTGCTTTCCACACTGCGCTTGCAGAGTTGCCAGGCTGGTGATTGGTTGTCGGGCTGCTCGGCCTGATCTGCGAGCGGTTGATTGGGACAGGCTGAGACTGGGAGTGCTCCTGGGAGTGTTGGGCCGTGAGCTGTGTGCCTGCGTAATCCAGCCAGGGCTCTCCTGGTGATCTATCTAATACATCAAAGCAATCCCAGAGTGACAGCCAGAATGGGGAAACAAAGAAACATGTCACAAGTAAAAGATCAGAAGAAACCTCCAGAAATGGAACCAAATGAAACAGAGGGATACAACCTTTCAGAGACACAGTTTAGAACACTGATGATAAGAATGTTTAAGGAACTTAGCGAGGACATAAAGAAAGATAGGGAAACCATAAAAAACAACCTGTTAGAACTAAAGAATACAATAACTGAAATGAAGAACACACTCGAAGGAATCACCAGTAGAGTAGATGAAGCAGAGGAGCGGGACAGTGATTTGGAAGATAAAATAGCAGAACTCACCCAGTTGGCACAGCAAAAAGACCAAAGAATAAAAAACAATGAAAATAGTTTAAGAGCCCTATGGGACAAGATGAAGCGCAACCACCTTCGAATCATAGGGATACCAGAAGGAGAAGAGAAGAAGCAAGGGGTCGAAAAGGTATTTGAAAAAATAATGACTGAAAACTTCCCTACCCTGGTGAAGGAAATCAACATACATGCCCAGGAAGTGCAGAGGGTTCCAAACAAGCTGAACCCAAACAGGTCCACACCAAGACACATCATAGTGAAAATGGCAAAGGTTAAAGACAGAGACAGAATCCTAGAGGCTGCAAGAGAAAGACAGCAGGTTACATACAAAGGAACTCCTGTTAGACTAACAGCTGACTTGTCTACAGAAACTCTGCAGGCCAGAAGGGAGTGGCAGGAGATACTCAAAGTGACACAAAATAAAGGCCTACAACCAAGATTGCTCTATCCAGCACGGCTATCACTTAAAATTGAAGGAGAAATAAAGAGCTTCTCAGAAAAGAATAAGCTTAAGGAATTCATTACCACCAAGCCAGCATTGCAAGAAATGTTAAAAGGACTTTTTAAACAAAAGAAAGGGGTAAACAAGCTAACCCAGAGAGACAATTTAAGAAGATTGATGTCATATCAAGCAGATATAAAGGAAAAACTGATGGTTGCTGGTTGGGAGGGAGTGGGGAAGAGGGAGAGGGGGAAGGTTTTGGACAGTATATGTGGGACTACAATGTTGCCGCAGGGTTATGGGGGCAGTTCTGGGAATGTAATTGATATTGTTGTGAAGAGACTATTATGTTGTGAGAAATAAGTCAGTCGGAGAAGGACAGGTACCATGTGATCTCACTTGTGTGTGGAGTCTGAAGAACTGAGTGAACGATCAAAGTAAACAGACTCATAGATGTAGAGGAAAAACTGAGGGTTGCTAGTTGGGGGGTGGGATGGGGGGAAGGGGAAGGGATTAGACAGCATAAATAGATAACTACAATATTGCCACAGGGATATGAAACACAGTTCGGGGAATATAATAATGTTGTAAAAATTTTGTGGCGTGTCAGATAGTCACATGTCTTGTTAGGGAGACCACTTCATGGATGAAATAGAGGCTTGATCACTGCACTGTACACCTGAAGCTGATGTTGTATAGTATTGTATGCCAACTGCAACTGAATATGTGGGTGGTCACGGGATGTGGAGTATGCTGTGGAGACGAGTCAGGGGAGTTGTGATGGATATGTATGATATGGGCAGGGAGTGGGGTGGCGAACTGGGGGAGGGGGGTTTTCACTTTGGGGGGTAAAGAGTATAACTATTGCATTGTGTTGTACACTGAAAACTAATAAAAATAAATAAATAAAAAAGAAAAAAAAAAAGTAAAGGTTTTGATAGAAGCTCAATTAACAGGTGAGAATATAAATGAAAATAATAGTTTACTTTTATTGATATTTAAAACCAAAAAGTTTTATTGTCATTAAGATTTTTTTATTTATTTGCACATGCATAATGCTGACTCTAGGGACATACATTTTAAAACTGTCAGATTTTTTTATCGAAATATGACACCCAAAAAGGTAATCTTTAAAAAAGTCAGTATACATAATTTTCTTTATAGAAATCAACTCTATGGTGGGTGTGCTACAAAGTAAATCATTCTTTTGAATTATTTCTTGTGTAATTTTGGAGAGCTTGTGTCTGTCAAAGGGAAATGCCTTGTTTTTTCATCAATTAAATTATATCTTTAGATATAAAAGTTCTTCATCTGCATATTTTGCATTTGAATAAACTACTAAGCTAATTTAAATGCAAATAAAAGCATTATAAAATAAATCATTTTTATAAAGTGAAACTTTCAAGTTACTGTTTGAAATTTTGAAAAGGAAACATTTTTTATTTTACCTAGCTATATATTTTTTAAAAGTATGGGGAATTTAGTTAAGGCTTAAGTTACATTTCTTTACATTATTTTTTTCAGGAACTTAATGTTAAGCACACCATGGATTTACATATTACTACGTAGAGGAGAATATCCTAATTAATTTTTTTCTCAATTAGACCTTCAGGGCAGATAATCATGGCTTTTTAAAAGAGTTTTAATTTAGATGATCCTATTCCTTGCACAATTCAATTAATAATTATTTTTATATAGTCTACTCTTTTCATCACTTTGCAACTTCTTACCTGGTATCTATCTACCTTGAGTATCAGTTGCTACCTGCAGATTTATTTCCAGCCTCATACAGCTCTTCCCAATAACCCCATCTGCCCTTGCTTGGACTTAAAACAGCACAAGAAACAATGCTTATGTCTTAAGTTCCATGCAGATACAGAACATAACTGGAGGGTGACTCCCCCTTACCAATTAACATCTAAAAATGAATAAGACAATTTTCTTTGAAAGACCTCTTTTTTCTCCACACACTAACAACTAAAAACACAGTAGGTGATTGACCATAGCAGAAGAGGTTAACCTATGGGAAAATTCCTTTATAAAGTTTTGACCTCACTTACAAGAAACCTGGTTTGTTTTTAAATGTTTTTTTAGTGTAATTAGTGCGCATAAGATGAATTGATACATGAAGCAGAACACCAGCAGGAGATTTCCCATAAGGAAGCTAATCATTTTCCCAGGTCTGTAAAAAGCGCTGAATAAAAAAGGTATTTACCTGTGACATCTGATCTTAGCCAATATGTCAGTGTTTTAGATAATTGGGAAATGTTTAGAATACTGCCTGTGGTGCTTTTCCTGATGGTCTGCAATTGATGTCTGTCAATCAAGTTGTCCAGACACACGAAGAGGAAAATGACTTTAATTTTCCTAAAAGATGTAAAATAACAAACAGGCCTAAACATGCACACCAACTGAGCCATTCTCTCAAGTAAATATTTTGAGGTCCCTATATTATGAATTATATAGTGCTGTGAAAATTGAAGAGGTTTTAATATGCAATTTAGTTTTCATTTTCTTTCTAACTTATTCCACAACACTTATTAAACTACAGAAAGAACACAAGACAAGGATTAAATTCAAAGGTAGAAATGCACTTTTTAACATGTAAGTGCAAAAGACAGATTCTTTCTGAATAGTAACATAATTTCCTCACATTCTTTTAATAAAAACTTTTGAGTTATGAGCCAACATCTAGCTTGTTACAAAGACTAGACATTTCATATTCCAAAGTGAGAATATAATTCGATGGTCTTTACTTTTTCCAAGAGTATGTCTAAACCTTTAGCCATATTTTTAATGCTTCCTAGCAACACAATGCTGTTTTCAAGGGTTAGGTCAGGATACTAATAATTAATTGTAAATTGAGAAACAGCTTTGAATCTTCAAAACTAGAAAAACCTGATATGCCACAGTCATTTAAAGGCTAACAAAAATAGTACAATGCAGCCTCACATTGTCAACTAAGTTGTACTAAAAACATTTCATTCTTTCCAAAGTGGATAAACTGAAAATGAATTCAGTCTTCTAATTATGAAAATCAATCTTAATTGGGCATTTAAAAATGTTTCTATGTTTCTGGGTTTAAGTAGCACTTTCTTATATTTTATACCAGCTAATCAGGCTAGGTCTTTTGGGATATTCAGCTGTATTTTTTCTTTGCAAATCCCTGCAATTACATGACGATGGAATAGAGGGGCTGATAGGAATGATAAAGCCCCAGATGAATTATTTCTTTATATTTTAGTTCCTTATCCTTTTGTTTGATTAACTCTCGTTTTTGTTTATTTTCTTTATTGGAAATGAACATTTTAATTGTTATTAATTAAGAACATTTTTTTTCTCTTGTATCCACCCCACATTTACAAGTTTCTGACTTGGAATTTTGTTCTGCTCATGTGGCATAATGTCAGTACGTAATGTATCTTCCAACAGCAACAACAAAAATCCATTAAAATTTTGTTATTTTATTATAGTAACTTAATTTTATTGTTTAACTTTTTTGAGTTTTTTGAAAAAGAGTTTTATTAAAATATAGCAAACATACAATATTATGAGGTGTGAGAAACAAATATGTGAATGTTTAAATAAAAATATTATTATAGTAAAAGACACATTTTCATTAACCCCCCCCAAAATACTCCCCCTCACTTCGAATACACTTATCCCATCATTCTTGCCACTTTCTGAAGCAGTTGTGAAAGTCCTCTTTCATGAGTGTCTTTGGTTGTACTGTCATGGTTGCCTCGATGTCCTGAATTATTTTGACTTTGGGGAAGAGCCAGAAGTCACAAGGTGCCTGGTCTGGTGAATAAGGTGGATGAGAATATATTGTAATGTTTTAATTTGACAGAAATTGCCATAACAGAAACAATGTGTGACACGGAGCATTGTCATGATGGAGGATGATTCACAGCACACACTGTAAAACACACCTCCTCTCCACCATAGCTCACACCCGACTGACTGCACCGAATAAGTCGAAACTTGTTATACACAGTTACTAAGGCTGGACGAGCTGCTTCCCGTATTGAAGATCCCTGCCTTTCTATTGCTTGGCACTCGGTGGCAGCATTCACTCTATTTTATGATCACACCTTGTATATTAGTTTCAGGTGTACACCATAGTTATTCAACATTTATATACCTAAGAAGTGATCACCATGATAAGTTCAGCAACCATCTGACACTGTACCATACTATCAGAGTATTATTGACTATATTCCCTATGCTATACATTACATCCCCATGACTTGGAAATTTGAACCTCTTATTCTCCTTCACCTTTCCCCACCTTTTTTAAATTTTCAATTACAGTTGACAGTATTATATAGTTTCAGGTGCACAGCATAGTAGTTAGACATTTATATGATTTACGAAGTGATCCCCCTGACTAGTACCCATTTGGCACCATACATAGTCATTACCACATTATTGACTATATTCCCTGTGTTTTACTTTACATCGCCATGACTATTTTGTAACTGCAAATTTGTGCTTCTTAATCCTTCCCCTTTTTCACCCCGTTCCTCAACCCTCCTCCCATCTGCCAACCATCATTTGTTCCCTGCATCTGTGAGTCTATTTCTGCTTTGTTTGTTTATTTTGTTCTTTAGATTTGACATTTAAGTGAGATCATATGGTATCTTTCTCTGTCTGACTTATTTCAGTTAGCATAATACCTTCCAAGTCCATCCATGTTGTCACATATAGTAAGATTTCATTCTTTTATGGCTGAATAATATTCCATTGTATATATGTACCACATCCTCTTTATCCAGTTGGCTTTTTTTTTTTTTTAAGATTTTGTTGGAGAATTGGGGAAGGGGAACAGTGTGTGGGGAATTAGGGAAGGGGAGCAGCCAAGTTGTGGTCCTTCAGTATTAGTTGTGGAGGGCACAGCTAGCTCAGCTCCTTAGTCCAGTCGTTATCCGGCCACTCATCAGCAGCTCATGGCAGCTCAGCTCAAGGTGCCGTGTTCAGTCTTAGTTGTGGTTGGGCATTGCCCACCATCTCATGTGGGAATTGAAGCAGAAACCTTGCTGTTAGGAGCATGTGCTCTTACCAGCTGAGCCATCCTGCCACCTGTTGGCAGCTCAGCTTGGGGGCAGTTCACTGGCCCATGTGGGAATCGAACTGGTGACCCTGTACCTCCGAGCTCACACTTTGAACCAACAGAGACACTTGACCAGCCCCCAGTTGGCTTTTGATGGGCACTTACCTTGCTTCCATATCTTGGCTATTATAAATAATGCTACAGTGAACATAGGGGTGCATATATCTTTTCGAGTCAGTGTTTGGATTTTTTCAAATAAATACCCAGAAGTGGAATTGCTGCGTCATAAGGTTGTTCTATTTTTAATTTTTTGAGGAACCTCCGTAGTGGCTGTACCAGTTTGCAATCCCACCAACAGTGCATGAGGGTTCCCTTTTGTCTACATCCTTACTAGCATTTTTTTGTTGATTTATTAATGATGGATATTATGATTGGTGTGAGGTGACATCTCATTGTGGTTTTTATTTGCATTTCTCTGATAATTAGTGATGTTGAGCAACTTGTCATATGTCTATCGACCATCTGTATGTCCTCTTTGGAGAAATGTGTATTGGTCCTCTTCCCATTTTTCAATTTGATTGTTAGATATTTTTGGTGTTAAGTGTGTGAGTTCTTTATAAATTTTGGATATTACCCTTACCAGATGTATCATTGGCAAATATCTTTTCCATTCAGTAGGTTCTATTTCTGTGTTTTTGTTGGTTTCCTTTGCTGTGTGAAAACTTTTTAGTTTGATGTCCCATTTGGTTTTTTTTCTTTTGCTTCCCCTTGCCCAAGATGACATATCAGAACGCTTTTTGAGGTTTAATTGATATATAACATTATATTAGTTTTGGGTATACAACATAATGATTCGATATTTGCATACATTGCAAAAGGACTACACTAAGCCTAGTTAACATTCATTAGTTTAATGTTTTTAAAATGTATGGACTATCTGAACTATTCAGTATATCTTTTGTTTTTCTTTCCTTTGAAGGCATATGACGGATTCGCCAGCATAGGAATTTCCCGGTTGTTGGAACCTTCTGATATGGTTTTATTAGCAATTCCTGACAAACTGACTGTTATGACTTATCTCTATCAAATAAGGGCACATTTCAGTGGCCAAGAACTAAATGTTGTTCAGATAGAGGAAAACAGCAGTAAAAGCACATATAAAGTTGGAAACTATGAAACAGATACAAACAGTTCTGTCGATCAGGAAAAATTCTATGCAGAGCTTAGTGATCTGAAACAGGAGCCTGAACTGCAGCAGCCTACCAGTGCAGCAGTGGATTTCTTATCGCAGGACGACTCTGTATTTGTCAATGATAGTGGGGTTGGAGAGTCAGAAAGTGAACATCAGACTCCTGATGATCATCTTAGTCCAAGCACAGCCTCCCCTTACTGTCGCAGGACTAAAAGTGACACAGAACCCCAAAAGTCCCAGCAGAGCTCTGGAAGGACTTCAGGATCCGATGACCCTGGAATATGTTACAATACAGATTCAACTCATGTGCAAGTTTTATTAAGCAAGAAGAAACTATTGAAAGCTGAGACTTTAGAATTAAGTGACTTAGATGTTAGTGATAAGAAGAAGGATGTGTCTCCTCCACCATTTATTTATGAGGAGGCAGAAGAGAAAAAGCTTCAGACTCTAGACGTCAGTAGTAATTTGGAGCAAGAAAAATTAGAGAATTCTAGATCCATAGAATGCAGATCAGATCCTGAATCACCTATCAAAAAACCAAGTTTATCTCCCACATCTAAGCTTGGATACTCGTACAATAGAGATGCAGATCTTGCGAAGAAAAAACGTACTTCCCTGAGGCAGACAGAGTCTGATCCAGATGCTGATAGAACCACTATAAATCATGCAGATCATTCTGCGAAAACAGTCCAGGTAAGTGAGTTAGAATGATGTATACATATATATATATTTTTTGTTTGTTTGTTTGTTTGTTTGTTTTTGTTTTGAGGGCAGTGTCACTGGCCCTCATATGTGGGACCCGAACCGGGGCCACTGGCTTCCCAAACCAGCGCTTAACCACTGCGCCACTTGGTCGGCCCTATACTTACATTTAATAAATAGTTATTTTCTTTGTTTTTGTATTCATAGAGTACTTTAAAATGTTATAAATGATTAAAGGTAAAATATAATCCCCATTATAGAAAAACCTGAAATATACCTGCTCTTCATTTACAGCTGATCATATAATATTTAAGTATATAAGTAAATCCCAGTTTCAAGATCGAAGGACAAAGAGTGTCAACTTTTCACTTTTTTTTTTTTTTTTAGCTGAGCCATTCTGCCACCTGTTGGCAGCTCAAAGGCAACTCAGCTCGGGCTGGCATCGAACTGCCGTTGCTCAGAGCTCAGCTCGCACTCTTGAGCGAGCTTTTAACCAACTGAGCCATTCGGCCGGCCCTGAGTGTCAACTTTTCAAATCAAAATATTATTAATCTATAACAACAAAATATTTTACTGTAAGAATAAGTCAAAGATATTTCGGTATTCCATTTAGTAAGACTATCATTCTGAAAATGTATAATGCTATGTTAAATATTTCCCATTTAAAGCATTTTCTTCAAATATTTAGATTGAATTGTAATTAGTATTTTCGATCCCATTATTACTTGTGGTTAAAAAACCAAGTAACATCCAAACTTCTCTTCATGAGGGGAATATGGCACAGATTTGACCTTACGATATTTACTGTTTTTAATTGAATCTACAGTACCATACATTATAACATATACTGTTATTTTATGTACCACAGAGAAAGAAAAACACTGCCAATACACTATGATACATAGTTTTCTTATCACATAGCATTTTAATTTTGTGCCTATTGAAAAAGTTCTGTTAGACTTATATAAGGCATGGGGTTTTAATCATATAACACTCTTATGTATATATAGAAAAGGAAATTTTACACAAAATAAATTAAGGTTTATTCATTTATAATCAGAATTTAGAATCTAACTCTTCTGAATCACTGTTTGATTTAGAGTTGTTGTGTTTTTCCACACAGTGTTGTCTTCTATGTCATTAAGAGTATCATGTTACAGCAGTGGTTCTCGAAGTACGATCTGGTGACCACTGAGGTTCTCCAAGACTCTTTCAGAGACCCCCTCAAAGTTGAAACTATTTCCACAATAACACTAGAGCGTTATTTACCTTTTTTGAGTGAAAATGAGAAAATGAAAGTGAATGAAATGAAAGGTTATTTACCTTTTTTCACTTCCATTTTCTCACAGGTGTACAATGGCCTTTTCTGGAGGCTATATGATTTGTGGTATCTCAACAGATCAAATATAGAAGTAGATGTGAGAATTCAGCTGCCTTGTATTAAGCTACATATTAAAGAGATTTCCAAACAAATAAAAAATTATGGCATTCTTAGGGCCAGCCGAGTGGCTCAGTTGGTTAAGAGCTTGCTCAAGAATGTGAGCTGAGGGCCGGCCGAGTGGCGCGGAGGTTAAGCGCTGGCCTGGGAAGCCAGCGGCCCCGGGTTCGGTCCCACATATGAGGGCCAGTGACACTGCCCTTAAAAAAAAAAAAAAAAAAGAATGTGAGCTGAGCTCTGAACAACAGCAGTTCGATGTCCAACCCGAGCTGAGCTGCTGCTAAGCTGCCAACAGGTGGCAGGATGGCTCAGCTAAAAAACAAAAACAAAAAGCAAAAAAAAATAAAATTATGGCATTCTTCTCACTTATTTTTTGAAGTAATTTTTATTATATTATCTCAACATCTAATGTGTTTATTATAGCTATTTCTAAAGAAATGAACAAATAAATATTTTAAAATTTTCTGTTTTAATTTCTAAAATGACAAATAACAATAGATATAGCCCATATAAGCAAAAGCTTTTGGAATTCTCTATAACTTTTAAGCAACTAACAGGATTCTGAAACCAAAGGTTTGAAAAATCTCTGATTTATAGTATTTCTCAACAGTTGTCTCTGGGGTTTTCTTAGTAATACTTATTGATAATAGCATTTTCTTGACATTACTGGAAGATCCCAACAAAAGAGTTTCAGACAATAATCTGGCGTTAAGTTCCATTCTTAAGTAGTACTGAAGTGACTGTTAACTGAAACATCAAGGAATTGCAGTCATGCCCCAGAAATATCCAGCATATGCATATGTAGGCATTGACAGCTGTATCTTAACTACCACCTGTATAATGGAGATTATAAGATGCCATCAATTTTCAGTTTTCAGAGGTGTAAAGAAAAAATGTGCATGATAGAATCAAAGAAATATAGTAGCTAACAAAGCAAGCCCCTGTTCTGCTAGTCAAAAATCTCAGCTCCAAGGTTTTAAGTATCTAAACTTTCAGGACAAAAAAGCTTTCAGGACATCATAGTGTCCATACATAGTAGAGAAACAGTGAACATCTAGTGATTGACAATTGCAGAATTCGGTGAACCTAAATTCTAATATCTAATACAGATTTTTCTTATAATCCTTATTTTTAAGGTAAATGTGTTTAGTTAAATCTAGAAATTGATTAAGGTTTAAAAATTTAAAATACTGTGGACTGGAAATCAGTAAACCAAGATTCTCATCTTGGCTTTGCCAGTGATTACCAGTGTGACATGTTAACTTGCCATTTAAACTCTTTAAATCTTAATTTTTCACACATGTTAAATTAAATCACCTCTGAGAGCTCTTTTATCTTTAGACTCATATTGTGATTTTATTCAGATGATTTAAGTGATGTACAGTAGTAAATCTGTATGATAAAAGCAGCATCTATTTACAACTCTGTATATGTGTGTTTATTGGTCAGAATTTTGCTTAGCGTAAATTTAATTTTTTTTTTTTTTGGCAAAAGTATTGCTGACACCAAAAGCTGTAATATGGGAACATATTACTTCATAGGACTTTTTATTGTACATAGCAGCTAAATTTTAGACAATTAAAAATCTGTTTTTCTTTTTTGTACTATATTTCATCAATTTTAAGATATACATTCTTTTACATTTTAACTTCTGAAATTAAGATGTTACTTATGATAGATAGTATGTTAAGAGTTTAATTGACAATTTTTCTTCTTAGTTCATAAAATAATAGTGATTCTAATAATTACTTCTACTAGATTAGAGAAAATTTGATAGTTTAGTATGGCTGTATAGATTTAACATAGTCATAATGTTGCCCATTTGAGTCACTAATACATATGATTACTATTATATATTTTATCTTACACATCTCTCAAACTTTACAACCCATGATGTAACTGGCTGAATCCTATTTTAATTAATTAATTAATTAATTAATTTTTGAAGGCAGTGTCACTGGCCCTCATATGTGAGACCAAACCGGGGCCGCTGGCTTCCCAAGCCAATGCTTAACCACTGCGCCACTCAGCCGGCCCAAATCCTGTTTTATATATGGAAAACTAGGGTTTACAAAGTTGCCTAAGATCACATAAGAGTTAAAAGTTCAAATTCAAAACCAAACTTGTCTGACTCCAAAGTCTATGCTCATAAACGTTATGCTCATAGTATCTCTCCGGTTTTGACCATAAAACACTAAGACTAATCATTAGCTCAGATGTAAAGCAGTAAGCTTTACTGAAAGACAATTTAGCAATGTACATTAAGTCCCTTAAAAATGTTTACGTCATAGATTCTACCTCCAGGAATTTCTACTAAGGAGATAATCAGAAATGTATATAAGAATTTATATAAAAGATGTTCATAAAAGCATTGTTTATGATAATGAAAAATTATAAAGAATCGAAATACACAATAATATAAGACAAGTTAAATAAAGTATGATGCATCCCTATTAACATAATGCTAGGTAGATAATTTAAAACCATGTTTTCAAAAAAATATTTAAGGACATGAAAAAAATGCTCATAATAGAATATTAAATGGAAATAAAGCATGATTCTGCAGTGATTATCTCTGGACACCAGAGATTTATTGTGATATAATTGGCATATAACATATTTCTGTCAGTTATACAACATGATGATTCAATATTTGTATACACTAAGAAATGATCACCACGATAAGCCTAGGTAAAATTTTTCACCATACATAGTTACAAAAAATTATTTTCTTGTGATGAGAATTTTAAGATTTCTCTTACCAACTTTCAAATATGCAATACAGTATTATTAACTATATTGTACGTTACATCACCATGACATTTATTTTATAACTGGAAGTTTGTACCTTTTTGATCCTGTTCATCCATTTTACCTACCTCTCATCCCCAGCCTCTGGCAACTACCAATCTGTTCTCTGTAGTGGTGAGCGTGTTTTGTTTGTTTGTTTTTCCCTTGTGGGTAGAGGGGATTGGTGGGGTTTTTTTCTTTGTTTTTAGATTCCACATATAAGTGAGATCATAGGGTATTTATCTTTCTCAGTCTGACTTATTTTACTTAACATAATTCCCTCAAGATCCATTCATGTCACATGGCATAATTTTATTTTTTGTGTATGAATAATATCCCATTGTGTGTATATATTATTTATTAATGGATACTTAGGTTGTTTCATATCTTGACTCTTATAAATGATGCAACATTGAATATGGGCGTGCATGAGCATCAGTCCTTGCTATCAGCAGGTTTTGCATCCAAAGATTCAACCAACCCTGGGTCAAAAACACGTGGGAAAAAATGCTGCATTGTATCTGGCATGTACTATGTAGTTAGGCCTGCAGTGGTTGCATTTGTATTGAACATGTACAGACATTTTTTTCCCTGTCATATTCCCTAAACAATACATCTATTTACATAGCATTGACATTGTATTAGGTATTATAAGTAATCTAGAGATGATTTGAAGTGTACGAAAAGATACGCATAGGTTATATGCCAATACTATGCCATTTTATATAAGGGACTTGAACAGTTGAGGATTTTGGCACCCACAGGGATCCTATGGATACCACAAGACAACTGTATCTGTTTAAGCTAGTCTTTTTGTTTTCTTCAGATAAATACCCAGAAGTGGAATTGCTGGATCATATGGCATTTCTCTTTTTGATATTTCTGATGAACCTCCATACTTTTTTTTATATTGGGTGCACCAGTTTACATTCCCACCAATAATAAATGAGAGTTCCCTTTTCTCCACACCCTTGCCAACACTTATTTCTTGTCTTATTGATAATAGCCATTCTAACAGGTATAATATCTGATTGTGGTTTTGATTTGCATTTCCCTAATAATTGGTGATGTTGAGCATCTTTTAATTTTGTATGCCTCTTTGTAAAAATGTCTATTTAGATCTTCAGCTCAATTTTTATTTAGATTGTTTTTTTGCTATTGAATCATGAGTTCTGTATATAACTCTATTGGATCTTAAGCCCTTATTGTGTATGTTTATGATTTGCAAATATTTTCTCCCATTCAGTAGGTTGCCTTTACATTTTGTGAATGGTTTCCTTTGGTAGGCAGAAGCTTTTTAGTTTGATGTGGTCCCATTTTTTAATTTTTTCTTTTGTCGTGTTTGCTCTTGGTATGAAATCCAAAAAATATCATCACCAAGATCAATATCAAGGTGCTTACCGCCTTTGACTTCTTCTGGGAGTTTTTTGGTTTCAGGTCTTACATTCATGACTTTAATCTATTTTTAATTAATTTTTGTGTATGGTATAAGATAACAGTTTATTTTCATTGTTTTGCATGTGGCTGTCCAGTTTTGTCAAAATTATTTATTGAAGAGACTATCTTTTCCCCATTGTATAACCTTGTCTCCTTTGTCATACATTAACTGACTGTATTTATTTCTGGGCTCTCTATTTTGTTGAGAGCCCATTGATCTTTGTGTCTGTTTCTTTGTAAAGTTTTGCCTTTTTTAAAATTATAGTTGACATTCAATATATCTATGTGTCTGTTTTTATGCTGTACCATACTGTTTGGATTACTATAGCTTTGTAATATAGTTTGAAATCAGGCATCTTGATGCCTCCAATTAGTTTTATTTTTCTTCTTTTTACTTTTATATATTTTCTAACATTTCTGTAATTAATATGAATTGCATTTATAATCAGACAAAAATGTGTTTATACACTTTAAAGAGCAGAGCAGTTTTCCACTGCCTATGTAGTTGATTTAAATCCCTAAGGGACTACAGAATCACAGAATTTAGAGCTAGTGGGATCTTAAAGATGATCTACTCTAAGTAATCAGAAATTTTAGAGCTAGTGGGATTTTAAAGATGGTCTGCTCCTCTTTCAAGATGAGGAAATTCAGAGATTTTTAAAAATAAAAAATAGTTAACTTTTATCCAACACTCAGTGCGTTATTCTATTTCACTTAATCTTTATAGTATGCTTATGAGAGTTGGTCTGTTTTCTCATTTTATAAATGAGGAAACTGAAGCTTAGATTGAGTAACTTGCCCACAATTAATTGGTGGAACAAGTATTTGAGCTCATGTCTGTCTGACTCCAAAGTTCTTATATCATGTAATGGAAACAGTATAGTTTTTAAGTGACCTGTTCAGTGTTATATTTAGTGGAAGAAGGATTAACAGCCTAATGTTTTGACTGCAAAGTCAGTGTTCATTTAATTTTGTCTGTTTTTGAGAAAACAGTTCAAATGCAATGACCAATTTTATTCTATTATGTCTTATTATCTTCATGAACTTAAAATCTATCATTATCACCTACATATTTCAATTTTATCTATTAAGTTAAAAATTTTTGTTTAATCCTCTTAAAACACTGGGTGATGAAAATGTTCTGGAATTAGCTAGTGTTAATGGTTTGTAACCTTGTGAATATACTAAAAACCACTGAATTGTACACTTTAAGAAAAATCCTTAAGGTGACAGAAAAAGGTTTAAAATTGTTATATTAAAATATAAAGATTGCAAAAAGACTCAAAAATGACATACATAATGAATTTTTAATAACATCTTGTATTATACCAAAGAAAGTAATGGGTGTACTGTTTATCACCTCTTCCTTGACCATGAATGATACTTATGATTGAACCAAAACTATGCAATGAAAGTGGAGTAAAAGTAATTAAATATTGCAGAATAGTAATAGCCCTGTAAAGCTAAAAGTTGGCCAATTTAGTAGAAAAAAGGAATTTGAACTATAAACTGTGGATATTTGTGCTTTGGGTTAATGTCACCATTTTGGAACTGAATCCATTGGTGACTACTATCTATTCTTCTCCAAACAGTAATGTAAAATTACAAGTTAATCCAGGAAAATACTCTTTCAAATCTACTGTGGTTAAATGTTTTGTTGTGAGAAAAGTCAGCAGTAGAGAAAATCAGTTTCACTTCTTTTTAAGCAAAATATGATAGCTTTGAATTTTCTATAAATGTTAATTGGCAAGAATTTAAAGGATAGTGCCACAGATATTTAATATCTTTCAACATTTAAGTTTGGAAGATACTTTGTTATCAATTCTATAAGACTACAGAAATAAAACTGTTATCTTTTAAAAATGTATTTGCCAGGTTATGCATCATGGATTAGCAAATATGAAGTATGTATGTAATGTAGATAATGATCTCATACTTTATGAGAATATGTTCTAATAAAAATGCAATTAAATTTGATCCAGTTTTAGACAGTAAAGATATAGTTCCTGTATTTAAAGACTTATGCATTCATTCCACATTTTTGTCAACATTAATATTTTCTATAGGTTATCTCATAAAACTACAATCTTATTCCTGACCTTTATTATTTTGACAGATTGTATAACCATTGGTTAGTTTACAAATGTATATTACATGTTTTTTTTTCTTTTTGGTGGCTTCTAATTCTGTATCTTTTCTTTTAAGCATCGAATGTTATCTCGACAAGAAGAACTTAAAGAAAGAGCAAGAGTCCTGCTTGAGCAAGCAAGAAGAGATGCAGCTTTAAAGGCAGGGAATAAGCAGAATACCAATGGAGCCACAGCACTCTGCAACAGGCAGCTAAGTGATGTGAGAAACATTGATTTAAAAAACCATAAGTTGTTCATTGTAATCATGGGGGCAAGGGAGTAATTTATTTATATTTTTGCCAAATTATGTTTCCACAGACTTTGTTTATTGTGAGTACTTGGTACATTTAGAGAACTTCTAAAGTCATACTTGAGGAACATGTAATTATTCCTACACAGCAGAGTTAGTTATGAGGAAAAGTAAGATCATGGAATATAATTTCTACATATACATGAGCCATGTATTTTTTGTTAATTTACATTCGTAATTGTTCTTTAAGATTGCATTTTGCCCATGAAAGTTCATTTTGTTGGAAATATTAGAATATAATAATGATGCCTACCATTTACTAAATACCTACCATTATATTCCAGGCATTATAATGGATGTTTTACATAATTTTTGTACTACTTAACCCCATGAAGTAGATATTCAAATTACTTTCCAGATAAGAAAACTAAGGCTGATGGGTATGGGAATTTGTACAAGGTTGCAGAGTCAGAAATAATGAATCCAGGATTTGAACCTAAGTCTTATCAGAGCTCTTTCCTGTCATATGCTGCTATTCCTATGTTAAACCACATTTTATACATATTTTTGTGCAGTGCTTCATATACAATGATGAACATATAGTAATAGAAGCTCTTAGATTTAGAGGGACATGAACCTCTTCATAAAGCTGAAAACCATGACAACCCTGCCCTACCATCAAACTCACATATACAGAAAACTGCATGCTTTTTTTTCTTTAAGATTTTTTTTTTTTTTAGAGCAGTCTTAGATTCACAGCAGAATTGAGGGGAAGGTACAGAGATTTCCCATAAACCCATTGTACCCACACATGCATATACTCCCCGTTAGCAACAGCCTCCCCACAGTGATACATTCATTACAACCTACCTTGACACATTGTAATCACCCAAAGTCTTACATTATGGTTCAATCTTGGTGGTGTACATTCTGAGTTTGGACAAATGTATAATGAATGACATGTATCCATCGTTATGGTATCATACAGAGTATTTTCACTACCCTAAACATCCTGTGTTCCACCTATTTATCCCCCTCCCCATCCCTAACCCCTAGAGACATAATAATTTCACTGTCTCCATAATTTTGCCTCTTCCACAATGTCATAGTTGTACCCACACAGTATGTAGCCTTTTCTGATTGGTTTCTTTTACTTAGTAATATTTGTAAAAGGTTTCTTCATGTCTTCTCATGGCTTGATAGCTCATTTCTTTGAATGAATAGTCATTGTCTGGATGTAGCACGGTTTATTTACCCATTCACCTTCTGAAGGACTTCTTAGCTGCTTCCAAGTTTTAGCAATTATGAATAAAGCTGTTATAATCATCTGCATGTAGGTTTTTGTGTAGATACAAGTTTTCAGCTCCTTTGGATAAACACCAAGGAGCACAATTGCTGGGTCGTATGGTAAGAATTTGTTTACTTTTGTAAGAAATCACCAAACTGTCTTTCAAATAACTACCATTTTTGTATTTCTACCAGCAATGAATGAGAGTTCTTGCCAGCATTCGGTGGTGTCAGTGCTCTGGATTTTGGCCACTCCAATAGATACTGGTTTCTAGTAGTGGTTTCTCATTGTTTGTATTTACATTTCCCTGATGACATATGATGTGGAGAGTCTTATGATATGCTTATTGGCAATCTGTAAATCCTTGAGTTCATTGGCCCGCTTTTTAATCAGGCTGTTTGTTTTCTGACTGTTGAGTTTTAACAATTTGTATATTTTGGATAATAGTCTGGAAGAAATTTAGTAGGTCAAAGGTTATTAAGACATTAATGTGTCTTTTGCAAATATTTTCTCCTTGTCTGTGCCTCATCTTGTCATTCTCTCCACATTATCTTTCGCAGAACAGTTTTTAATTTTAATGAGATCCAGCTTTTTTTTATTCCTTTCATAATATGTATCTTTGGCATTGTGTCTAAAAAGATATCACCAGGGCCGGCTGAGTGGCATGTTGGCTAAGAGTTGGCTTGGGACGCCAGCTCTGAGCAGCAGGGCCCCGGTTCGAATCCCACATGAGGACCAATGATGATGCACCCTCTACAGCTAAGTTGGTGAACAACAGCTCAACCTGGAGGTGGGCTGCCGTGAGTCACAGGCAACGGTGTAGGCTGCAGTAGGTCTGGCCAGCAGCTGGCGTGTGCTTTCGTGAGCTGCCATGAGCCACCATGAGCAGCCATCCAACGGCCGGCGAGCAACTGCCTCACCTGGGAAGAGTGCAATGATAATACCAACATGGGCCAGTGAAGGGACATCCTCCACAACTAGACTGAAGAACAAAAGAACAGCAACTTGTCTGTTCCCCTTCCCCCATTCCCCAGTGCTGTTCCCCTCCCCCAATTCCCCAATAAACTCTTAAAAAAAAAAAAAAAGATATCACCATACCCCAAATCATCTAAGTTTCTACGTTATTTTCGAGGACTTGTATAGGTTTGTGTTTTTATGTAGGTCCTTAGTCCATTTTGAATTAATGTTTTCTGATGGGTGTAAAGTCTGTGTACATTTGTATTTTTGCATGTGGATGTCCAGTTGTTTTCAGCACCAGTTGTTAAAAAGACTTGTCTTTGCTCCATTGTGTTGCTTTCGTTCCTTTGTTAAAGACCAGATGACTGTGTTTATGGAGGACTATTTCTGGTCTCTTTATTCTGTTCCACTGATCTATTTGTCTTTTCCCTTGCCAATACCAAACTTTTGTTTTTAAAGATTTTATTGGGGAATTGGGGGAGGGAAACAGCTTTGGGGAATCGGGGAAGGGGAACAGACAAGTTGCTGTCCTTTGGTTCTTCAGTCTAGTTGTGGAGGACGTCGCTTCACTGGCCCATGTTGATATTATCATTGCACTCTTCCCAGCTGAGGCAGATTGGTTGCCAGCCATTGGACAGCCATTCGCAATGGCTCACGACAACTCACGAAAGCGCACACCAGCTGCTGGCCAGCCCCACTGCAGCCTGTGCTGTCTCCGGCGACTCACAGCAGCCCAGCTCCAAGTTGAGCTGTTGTTCACCATCTTAGCTGTAGAGTGGCCCTCATATATGGGATCCAAACCAGCAGCCCTGCTGCTCAGAGCTCATGCTTCCAAGCCAACTCCTAACAAATGAGCCACTCAGCCAGCCCCCAAACTGTTTTGAATACTATCACTTTATAAGTTTTGAAGTCAGGTGTTGTCAGTCCTCTCAGTTTATTCTTCTTCAGTATTGTGTTGGCTATTCTAGGTTATTTGCCTTTCCATATAAACTTCAGAATCAATTTGTCTGTATTCACAAAATAACTTGTTGGGATTTTCGTTGGGATTGCATTGAACATACAGATCAAGTTGTAAAGAACTGACATCTTGACAGTATTGAATCTATCCATGACATGGAATAGCTCTCCATTTGTTTCGTTCCTCTTTGATTTCATTAACAAGATTTTGTAGCATTCTTCATTTAGAATTTGTACATATTTTGTTAGATTTATACTAATACCTAGCCATTTCCTTTTGGGAGGTGCTAATGTAAATGGTATTGTGCTTTTAATTTTGAATTCCACTTGTTCATTGCTAGTATATGGGAAAGCAGTTGTCTCATGTAAGAACCTTTTATCCTCCAACCTTGCTATAATTGCTTATTAGTTCCTGGAGAGTTTTTGTTGTTGTTATTCTTTCAGATTTTTGCATAGATGATCATATCATCTATGAACAAAGTTTTATTTCTCCCTTCCCATGCATACTTTTTAAAACGCTTTTAAGGGGCCGACCGAGTGGCGTGATGGTTAAGCGCTGGCTTGGGAAGCCAGCGGCCCCGGTTCGGGTCCCACATATGAGGGCCAGTGACACTGCCCTCAATTAAAAAAAAAAAAAAAAAAAAAAAAAAAAAAAAATAAAACGCTTTTAAGATACCAGCTTAATAACCTCTGACCTCAAGCATTGTTTTTCAGACTTCAAGTCTTTACACAATAATGTGATATAAAATCAGTTCAGTGGGCCACAGTAAATATTTCATTTTTAATGAAAAGGAATACAGTAGAATGGAATAGAAAATATCAGAATTCATTACACATAGTAAGTGTAGTATTTTTGTGTGAAACTTGTTTTAGGTCTGTGAGTATGTGTGCTTACCGGGTCTTAATATAAAATGTATTTTTAGGGGCCGGCCGAGTGGCTCAGTTGGTTAAGAGCTCACTCAAGAGAGTGAGCTGAGCTCTGAACAACAGCAGTTTGATGCCCAGCCCGAGCTGAGTTGCCGTTGAACTGCCAACAGGTAGCAGGATGGCTCAGCTAAAAAAAAAAAAAAAAAAATGTATTTTTAACTGTGGGTTATGATATAAATTTTTGAAAAACACTAATCTTGGGCTTTTTTTAAGGAAGAAATTTTTTAGCCTTTATGCCAGCTCTTTCAGTGCCTAGCAATCTGTTACATTGTCAATTTGTTGATTCAGACATTTGCCAAATACTGAGTATCTGAACTAAATATATTCATAGTGACAGAAAAGACTTACCTAATGGAGTTTACATTCCGATGGGAAGAGACATATAGTAATAAATAAATAAATAAGTACAGAGTATGAAAACTGCATGATCTGGTAGAGGATAATTTGAATAGGTGGGAACTTGAGTGATTTGAGGAGGAGGGCATATTTAAACTAAAATTAGATGGGTAAGAAGGATCCAGTCAATTAAATAGCCACAGAAAGAATATTCTTAAAAAGAAAGTTATTTTATTTTGTTTGCAATGAACTTTGTTTCATAATTCTTTCAGGCTCTAAAAATTGTGGAAAACTTATAGCTTTATAATTTTCAAGTGTGTTGATTTTAAATTCTATTCTGAAGATTTAAATAATTTGTCTGCTAAGTAGATTTTTAAAACCAATTACTTTACCTATGTACAAATTTTACATATACTAATAATTATCATCTAATGTTTATTGAGCACTTACTGTGTGTCAAGCAGGATTCTAAGCACTTTCACATAAATTTTTTCAGTTTTACAATTGTTATATATTGAGTTAAGCATTATTATTCCTGTTTTACAGTTGAGAAAACTGACACACAAATTAATGAATTGCCTATAGTCACACAGCTAATAAGCGAGTCAAGAATTAAACCTAGGGCTGGCCGAATGGCGCATTGGTTAAGAGCTGGTTTTGTGATGCCAGCGGCCCTGGTTCGGATCCCACATATAAGGGCCAGTGAAACTGCCCTCTACAGCTAACAACAGCTCCACCTGGAGCTGGGCTATGAGCCCCAGCGATGGTGTAGTCTGCAGCCCCTGCTGCAGTAGGCTACAGTGAGTGGCCGGCAGCCAGTGTGATCAGCTGGCAGTCAGCATGAACTGCCAATAGTCGTGGTGAGTGACCATCCAGAGGCTGGCGACCGATCTGCCTCATCCAGGAACAGCACAATAGTGATACTAACATGGGCCAGTGAAGCAACGTCCTCTGCAACTAGACTGAAGAACAAAGGGACAGCAACTTGTCTGTTCCCCTTCCCCAATTCCCCAACGCTGTTCCCCTCCCCCAATTCCCCAATAAAATCTTTAAAAAAAAAAAAAAGAATTAAACCTAAACAGTTTGACTTGATAGATTATATTTTTGAAGCATTGTGTTATATTTCCTTCTTGTTTATTTTTCTGATGTCCTTGTAAAGTAGGAATAGATATTATTATTTTTTTCTACAGTAGAGATAAAGAAAATGTGTTAGGAAAGGGTGTTTAAATTTACCTAGGGCTGCAGACAGTGGCAAACTATGCTTAGAATATAAGTATTCTGACTTTTAAAGCTGTTTATTTATTCATTCAATTTATTTATTTGCTACTTCAAATTTTCAAAAACAAATTTTATTGGTCATCTCTTCTGTTTAAGGCACTACTAATTTTACTTATAGTTTTTGTTTTCCAAATAAAACTTAAGCATTTAGCTAAATTATGTTAGTGTGACTTCAACATCAGAATTTAATTACAGGAACAGCTCTTCTCTGTCTGTGACATCTTGCTATATCTGTAAAATATACAGAGTGTGCCCCAAAAATGTATATACATTTCAAGAAAGGAAAAAACTGTATTAAAATTGTAATAATATATACTGATAACAAAAGATGAATAGAAATCATGTGTATACATTTTTTGGCACCCCGGTATACCTTGGATTTTAAGAACCATGATGCCTGTGATGTTTTATTGCATTAGATACTCTTTTACACGGCTGGTAACATGCAACTTGCCACACCTTTCTGGAAAGCAATTAGACATAAGCAAGAAATGCCCATTTTCTTTTATCCAATACTTTTACTAACAAAGATCAATATGTAGCTTTTCATCATAATGTTATTTGTAATGGCAAAAATTACAAAATGATGATTGCGGGCCGGCCAAGTGGTGTGGTGGTTAAGCACTGGCTTGGGAAGCCAGCGGCCCCGGTTCGGGTCCCACATATGAGGGCCAGTGACACTGTCTTCAAAAAAAAAAAAAAAAATGATGATTGCTCAAAATAGGGGAATGATCAAACAAATTATAGCAAATATATGTGTGTGTGTGTGTTTACTTGTTATATGTCATCATTAAAATTATTCAATAATGTTTTGAAAGAATATTGAAATGACATATGAAAATGTTCACAATGCTCACAATGTCATTTTGTACAAAAAGAAAGATATAAAATAGTATATGGCATTTTGAAATAATGTGTTTTCACATGCGTTGAAAATGGACAGGAAGGAAATTCATCAAAATATTAACAATCTTTATCCCTAAGAGATACCATAACAAAAGGATTATTAAAAGGGCTTTTGCTCTTTAAGCTTTCTGTTTTGAAAATGTGACATGCTAAAATAAACATTTTAAATTAGGGAAATTTGGGATTCCTAAAAAAAGATATTTTTAGCAGCTTCTTTTCTTAGCATACCCGAACAGACTTGACCATTTAAACTAGTGTTGTGTTTCAGTATCGATAAGATATGTGTGTGTGTGTTGTTTTTTTTGTTTGTTTGTTTTTTATTAGAGGGCAGGGTACTGCCCTCTGCTGGCCCTCATATGTGGGATCCAAACCGGGGTCGCTGGCATCCCAAGCCAGCTGTTAACCACCGTGCCACTCGGCCAGTCCTGTGTGTGTGTTTTAAGAAGAGAGACCTAGAAAGAACTCTACTTTTACAGTTGATGTTAGTTTGTGCCTAGGTGTGAAACAAAGGGCAGATTCAATAGTAACAGTTCTATTTACATTAAGACATGAAATTCTCAGTGACTTTTGTTTGAGGCTGATGAATAGGAATCTCACAAAATATTTCGTTGCTCTTTTGACTGTCACTGATGTTACTTGCGTTGGTTGTCTTATATTCTTGTATTAGTGGTTACAGTTTTTCCCAGAAAGGAGTTTTGTGCTGCGTAGCTAGCTAGCTACTTGGCAGGCTGGTCACTTGGTTGCATCTGTTTCCCACTCACCCAAAGTTGTACCCTGTTGGTTATGAAACTATGCTTTAAACAGTTCCATAAATGTTTTGCCTACCCTTCGTCTTCCAAGTTATCTTTTGCTGCATTAAAAAACAAAACAAAACACTGCAAATCTTGTTGGCATAAAACAACTATTTTATTATGGTCTTAGTTTCTGTGAGTTAGACATTGGGATAGGACACTAGGAATGGTTTATTTCTGTTCCCCAATGTCGGGGCTGTTTTTCAGGTAGGACCTCTGCTCGACTATCATTTGGGACATCTACATGTGACCTCTACATATGGTCTTTCTACTTGGACTAGTTTGGGCTTCCTCACAGCCTAATGGCTAGATTTAAGAGCAAGTATCGCAAGAGAGTAAGGAGGATGTACATGGATGGCATTCTTATGATCTAACTCTAAAAGTAGTGTAGTATCACCTTTGTCATACTGTTGGCTCAAGCAGACACAGAGTTGTTCCCAGGCTTAAGAAGCAGAGACAGGGCCAGCAGAGTGTCACGTTTGTTAAGAGTTGGCTTGGGACATCAGCTCTGAGCAGCAGGGCCCCAATTTGGATCCCACATGAGGGCCAGTGATGCTGTGACCTCTATAGCTAAGTTAGTGAACAACAGCTCAACCTGGGACTGGGCTGCCGCGAGTCACAGGCGACGGCGTAGGCCGCAGTGGGGCTGGCTGGCAGTGGGTGTGAACTTTCTCAAGCTGCCGGGAGCCTCCGTGAGCGGCTCTCCAATGGCCGGCGAGCGACTGCCTCACCTGGGAAGAGCACAATGATAATACCAACATGGGCCAGTGAAGCGACATCCTCCACAACTAGACTGAAGAACAAAGGACAGCAACTTGTCTGTTCCCTTTCCCCAATTCCCCAGCGCTGTTCCCCTCCTCCAATTCCCCAATAAAATCTTTTAAAAAAAAAAACAAAAAACAAAGACATTGGGACGGGCCCAGTCGCTCAGTTGATTAAGAGTGCGAACTCTGAGCAACTGGGTCGCCAGTTCGATTCCCATGTGGACCACTGAGCTGCACCCGAGCAGAGCTGCCTCTGAGCTGCCAACAGGTGGCAGGATGGCTCAGCTGGTGAGAACACATGCTCCTAACAACAAGGTTGCTGGTTTGACTCCCATTTGAGATGGTGGGCTACGCCCACCCACAACCAAAATTGAACACGGCACCTCGAGCTGAGCGTCTGCGAGCTGCTCACGGGCAACCGAATGGCGATTGGACTTGGAACTGAGCTAGCTGCGCCCTCCACAACTAAGATTGAAGGACAACTTGGCTGTTTTCCTTCCCCAATTCCCCAACACTGTTCCCCTTCCCCAATTCCCAATAAAAATCTTAAAACAAAAAACGGAAGAAGAGATGTGGACTGCACCACCCAATGGGAGGTGCGTCAAAGTCATGTTGTAAGAAGAGCAGGTAGCATGTGAGATACTGTTGCAATTTCTCGGTTACAATTTAAGCTCAATTTAAAAACTTTCTTGCACATTCCACTAAAGCTCCTTGTTCACATAAGTCAAGCCCTATATAGATGTCTTGTGAAGAACATCGATTTCATGAACTAAATAGTACATTCTAAAACTGTTGCTCTAGTTTGGAAACTTGATACTCTGTGGGGCTTATATTGAAATGATTTTTGAAAAAGAATGTAAAATATCAGATAAGTCCAGTTTCACAAATACAGAAGAAGTTAGACCTTGCTTGCGTTTCAGAGTTTTAGTTTAGTATGTAACTTGATATTAGATTGATATCTTTTCCAACGACATGGTCGTTTTCATAATTTGATCATTTTTTTGATCATTTCTAGGTAGCTCTTATATATACAGTTTGGAGTTATTTAGTAATACTGTCCATATTTGGAAAAGTAGTATGGCCCACTTGACAAAAAAAAAGGGGGAAAGGCCTAATTTCATCTCTAGAGCAATTGAATGTGAGTTACATGATACTAAAATTGGAAATTACTTAATCTCTCTAAATCTGTTTTTCCATTTTTAAAATAGAGCCAGGTTCTTTTTTTTTTCTTCCTGTATGACATTCAAATTAATAGGTGTCCACAGTGAAGGGGGTAAGGGAACCATGACTAATACCATCCCCACTTCAGTGTCAGCATCCCTTTCATTCTGGGGAGATCAAAAGAATTCTGGTAAATAAAAAGCAGGTCTAACTCAAAAAAAAAAAAGCTGGCATCTAATTTAGTGAACTGATTGCTACTATTTTCAATTATGTTCTTTAATCTATAACTTAATTTATTATAAATTATCTTTCCCTTCGTAATGTATGTTATGGTACTGTGCTCTTAGTTTAACTGAGAATTCCCATAAGTTAAAAAAAAAAAAAAAGTTGGTACCCAGAAGTGACCTCAAGCCTTGAGTAAATGAGACACTGACCTTAAATCTTCAAGAGTTTACTAAAGAGCTTACTGTTACTTACTCTTAAGAGATCAGCGAATTGGAATTTCAGCAATTTCTATATTTTATCCTTCTGAACTTTGTTCTATATAACTAACCTAGGACCTTCTGATGAATACCACGAAGAATGAGTAGGACTATTTTACTAATTGATGTTAGAGTACTTAAATGAAGCATATAGTGCTAGAACAATGTCCTTGTACTCAATCAATATAGGTCAATATAGGTTACCTCCTCTTGAGACTTTTGTACCTGGTTCTGGGCTAAAAAAGAGTGAGAACTTAAAGATGATTTGGAGAAGTATTAAAGGATTGAAAGCAAAGATCTACTTATAAGAAAAGATAGGCTTATAAAATATAAAGAAGAGAAAACTGGGAAATAGTTTAAGTACTAATTTGAGTAAATGAAGGCTCAAAATCCATCTGGTAGCTCCTGCTTACCGAAGAGAATAAACTTCGCAACTACTCAACATGGTCTCATACATGGTTATTGCAAATCCTGCCCCCTCCAGCCTCAACTCTCAGCTCTCACCCATTTTTCATTCTACAGTCCTGTTCCACCCAGTTGCTTAAAGAGAGAATGTGGCATACTCTTCTGTTCCTGTGTCAAGCATATTCTGATGTTTCTCTGAAATGCTCTTCTTCCCTTGTTGTTTTGCACTGAAATATCACTTATTCTATGAGTGGCTCTGTCATGGCTCCTAGCAATAAAGTTAATTCTCCTTCCTGTATCCTTTTCAAATACGTTGTACATATCTCTGTCGCATTTATCCCATATGATAATCTAATTACACATCTCTTTCTCCCATCCAACTATGAGCTGAATACCAAGAAGTATCACCAGCACCAAATATGTAAATGTTTCTTCAGTGAATGAATTAAGGGATAATGACAGGCTATTTTTCATATCTTCTGAGTGCCAACTAATAAATGAGCTTAATCATGAAAAATTAGGGTTGCTATGAGGAGCTTCTTGGTAGTAAATGTTCGTAAACAGGAAAAAATAATGTCTCTCTGAAGGTCTTTAAAGCAGAATTGATTATCTTTTGGGCAAAAGAAGTTAAAGTGTCTGTTCCTCCTTTCTTGAGTCAGTTACAGAGATGACATTTGCCACTTTGGGATATAAGGTTCCCTCCCTGTATTATCCTTTTCTTCCTATTCTTGAATCCTACATTATGATAACTTTCTTAGTTATTATATAATGTGTGCATACCAAATCCTTACACACACCTGCTCTTCCCATGTTCTGGGACTTCAGATAAAAGTTCAGCTCCCAACTCTGCCTTGAATCACACTATTTCTTACATCCCTTCTTTTGTAAGCTAGGATAGCTTTATTTTTCTTAATTTTCATCAAGACTGACCTTGAATGTTTTATTTTTATTTTATTTTAATTTATTTTTTACAACAATGCAATAGTTATACTTTTTACTCCTCAAAGTGACTTACCCCCACCCCCTGACCTTGAATGTTTTAATAAGAACTTGCTGCAAGTCCATATTGCATTTAGATCTTTTTTAGGGAAAGTAGTTTATGTGACTCATTTATACCCCTGTGCTTTTAGGTGTTCATTTAACCTGTTTCAGGTGTTTTCTGGAATAGTTTTTCTATAAGAGACAGATTTCATTGCTCTGAATCTCTGTGATTTATATTTCTTTGCTTCTTATTCCCATTGTTCTATGAAGATTTTCATATGTTACTTTTTCTAATGTAGACTTTAGATGTGATATTGTTTTGTTCATTGTTTTCCACATGTTCTTAAAATATATTTTTTTCAAAGTACAACTCAAGAGTTTGGCAAGAATAGCAATCTAGCCATTATGTAATCCCAAAGAGCCTCATTGATTATATAATGTATTTGAACACAAACTCTTAAGACAAATATAATAGCTTTTTTTTTCAAGATAATGTTTCCTTTGTATTATTTTTCTTCATTACTCAATATCCCCAAACACTTTTCCTCTAAGAAATGCACAAATAGAATTTAATAGGCTAGTCTATTTCAAACTCTCTTGCTTATTACTTTGCATTAGAATATAATTGCTTTTTTAAAAATACATGTAATAAACCCACCACTACATTTGATAATACTCATATAATTATATAGATAGCTGAAAGAGATGTTTGCATTTGATGCCCTAAAGTTTATGATCAATACACTCTAATAAAGCATGATAGTCCTGCTACCCACAGTCCTTGGAATTGGTAGGATATTGGTGAAGCATTTTGAACCTATCAGAACAATGATGCCATATAAGTTTATTACTTGTATGTTTTTAAGAAAGAATAAAATTATTTTATAAATAGAAAGTCTAAAAAAATTGGGATGATTTTTCAATCTATTCTAATTAGTCTAATCATTTAACAATCAGTAAATTTATAAATATGTTTGTAATTTTTTGAGCTGTAAATTATGTAGCATAAGAATATGGTTTGCAGATAGATGTCAGATATCTGGAAGCTTTTTCAAAAGAAAGGTCAGAAAATAATTACGACATTATTATAAAACAGACTTCAAGTTTTCTCCCTAATATTTAATCTGCAAGCATAGTGAATGACCCATTATAATCGATTGGCATAGGAGCCCATTCTCACTTAGCAGAATCACACTGCAAATTAGCCTCAAATCTGGGAAGGTTTACAGTATGTCTCCAAAGATTTGCAGGAATGTTTGAATCCTCTAAAGAAAACTGTATGTATGAGAATTTTAGTTTCCTCAGTCCTTAATTTAACTGCAAGGATCAGGAGTCAAAAAAGATGCAGTGACTTTTTTTCCCACTCGTCTTTGATAATGAATCCAAATTGCTTATTTGGTAAGAACCAAGAGAATGCAAACTGCTCTTTTGCAAATTAAATCTTTAGCAGGTATTGTGTTGCTATAAAGGGGTGGTACATCAACCTTGTACTTTTGATGTTAATTAGAAAGTATTGACTTAAATGGGACTATCCTGTCATGCTGATAATTGTAGCAGATTTAGATAAGATCACTAGATCTTTTCCAGATAATAAAAAAAGCAGTTACTATCAAATTGGTAAAAACAAAGCAAAACAAAAAAAACAACCACTAAACATAATTTGATAATCCCTGATAGAAACTCTTTCCATAGTTTTCATAAATTATCTTAAGTATGTATCATCATAAAAATGGATATAAGTGTGATATAAGGTTATACTTTGTTTTTCTGAATATTGACTATGTTACGTTTAAATGGCTAGCCTCTAAGAATCAAACTTTAAAATTGAGATAAGGCTAAAATTTTTATTTTTCCTAATTACACTTATTTTCAGTTCTATTACTAGGAAAAAGTGGGTTAACTTTGCATTTGTAATTTCAAAAGAAGAACATCAGTTATTATAAAAAGACACCTAAAACCTTTAATAAGATACAGAATGAGATTTTGTGTTATTTGGGGATTTTTATTCTCTATGGGTTGGAATATCTACACCCAGGGCACTGAGATGAAAATATATTCCTTATTTCTTACTTGAACACAATTGACAGAAGATTTAATGTACATAATCCGTTTCAGACCAGTAAGACACTTTAAATGTATAGCTAATCTTTTTTATAGTTGCATTTTATAGAAGAATGCCAGTATACTTCTATGTTCGGCATAAATGCCTCCATACAAGGCAGTGGTTTTTATTCGTTATGATTTAAATAATAGTTTATCTGTTATGTCTAAATTTAAGTTGATTTGAAGTCTGCTATCTTAACAATGGCTACTAGACTTCTTAGAAAACATATTGTTAGCTTGCTAGCATATCTTCAAAGTCACACAAAACACTAGCGTTGTTAGGGGGAAAAAAACTCAAGTATCTTTTCTATTGTGTGGCTGTAAACCCCTAGCCTCTAAAGTCTTATTTATTTGAGATCGCCATGAATGTACGAAGCTAGGGCTAGGTGTCTTAGCATCAGGAACACTCCTTTTATGCAGCTATTAATGGCCCTAGACATTTTCCATGTGGCTGTTCAGTGCAGTGTTGAACATCCCAGGATAATATCACCATTACTAAAAGCTATATTTCATATTGCCTATTCTGTTTTTGCTCAGCATGTACAAGGGTAGAGTTAAAATCTTTATTCATTTCATTTTTTAATGTTTCTTTTGTTCTCCTTATCATGTTCTGGCTTTCCCAAGGATATATGCCTTGAACATTAAGTCACATGTGCATTACTAATTGTGTGCTATTGTATTTACAGCTCCTTGTGGTGTCACTGTAAAGCTACTAATTCCTTTGCTTCACTTGATGTAAAATAATCTGAGTGTCTTTGATAGCAGTGAAACAGTATTAATTGTTTTGTACATTTCTTGGTCACTCTTCTTAGGTGGTCTTCATAATCTATTAGAACTTTCAGCCAGATTTTTGTAATGTCATGCCTCCAGCAGTGATTAAATTGGTAATTAATGAACAGTCTTTGGCAATGTAAACCACATCCCGTTAATTTTCCCTTTTGAGTTTTTAGAAATCGCTTCTGTGTCAGAAATCATTGCGCCACCTTGCTATGGCCCCTTGGCATGAAACCACAACGACTTGATTTTTGCAGCCATTAGTAGATCAGAGCAGTAATTTCACAGTATTTTGGTCAAGGTAATTATAATACCAAGAACTGAGTAGATTTGAAAATTCACGAGAGAAGTCCAGAAATACCAGGTGAGCTTCCTTGTGCTCACTGGAACGTTATGATTAGTTTAATTGGTCTTTGTTTGATTTTAGCCGCAGAAACTATTTGTGCCACAGCAGTGCAGTGACTTTATACTTGAGTGTTTCTGACCTTCTTTGACAGGGGTGGTGCAAAAATGAGCCCTTTGAAATAGTCCCCTTCTCAAAAGGAGGTTAAACTGCAGTAAAAAAAATAATAATAATAATAACTATAGGAAAGAAAGTTCTCTAATTATTTTTTTAATATCTTATTCTATTTTATGAAATGGTTAGCAAGTTTACTTTCTCTGTATACTTAAAATATTGGCTACTATTTTGATCATTTTAAACTGTTAGTCTTTCCTACCTCTGTGATTGTTGAAGTACTGTTTGGATATAAAAGAACCTTGCAATACCTTAATGAGAGTGAAATTGAAATGTGGCTCTTCTTTTTGTCACAAAGTAGATAAAAGTATTCCCATACTTGACTGATTGCTTGTATGTATATTAGCCCTCTGCGATACATTGTGCACATTAGAATTTAAAGAGCCACTTGCCTGTTGGCTTCTGAAAGGATTGTCTTGGTCATCTTTTCTGGAAGTCCTTAATGAAACCAAATAGTTTGCTTGGAGTTTGGACCTAACCATCGGGGTGTTTCATGCAGTCTTGTCAGTTGATGTTCATGAATTGACTTGAACAAAGATCAAAGTGTTCCTCCAAATGAAGAATCTGTGAGACAGCTCCTTCAGTTG